>OY757026.1:12260404-12860404 GCA_963580285.1 Lucinisca nassula
ACCAGTCCTAGGCTCTACCCCGTAAATCTGAGTGCCAAGCGAGGAGCAGCTAGTACCATTTTTAACGGCTTTGGTATGTCGCGGCCCGGGATCGAACCCGAGACCTCCCGTTCCCCGGAGCGGACACTCTACCAACTGAGCTATCGGGGGCCGGTACTACATGTATATAAAAGTGGGGATCAATGGGATCAAAATTATACAGGCATGTTTTCGTTATGATTCGAAGAAATTGATAATGGACTATTTTCTACAGCGCATTACGATAAAACACCCGTGCGCCAAAGTGCATTTTTCACATCTCCAAAATGGCCACTTTTCTTATGAAAATATGTGATATTTTTCTTATTTATACTGCAAACAAAGGTTGTGGCTGCTCGTTAGAACCGCCTCATTGAGGCGGTTCTAACGAGTACCAACAACCCATGTCTTTGAGCAGAAATAAGAAAAACAATGTATACCCCCTAAACCCAGTTTTCCCTATATAAAATTGGTTTTAGCGGGGTGTTCGTTTCACGGACTTGTTCACGGGATGTTTCTTTCTTCGCAGATACAGGACGGACAATTGTCAGTTTCTGACGAAAGAATATGCTCCGTACTTGTTTACCACGTATGTATTTGCCCCCTGCCCTCACCCCGCCAATCGGCTTGAGGAAATAGATGGGCTTGCATGATGCTTCCACGCAGAGCTGAAAGTGACTCCCACGAGTACTGGTAAACCGATACGATGGTCTTAGCCAGCCCATGCTAAGCCGTGCGAGTCTGACCGTCCATGCTTATGAAACCTATTGGTTTCTGTGGGCGAGAGGGCTTGCGATTTTATTACATCTCAATATCGGGTAAATGTCCCAAAAAATACAAAGTAACGTCTCCAAAATGACCTATACATTGTTTACGGGGACGTTAAACCTATAATCAATCATTCAATCAACCAACCAACCAATCCGTGCATGCTAGTAGGTACAGCCCGTGACCTATACTCTGATTCATGGGATCTCTCATCGCTGTGGTCCGAGCCTTGTTCGTGTGTTCGTCCGCCCAGGAATAGTTTGGTTTGGTAAGCTGACTCGCTCGATATGACATAAATAGTGCTGACTGAGCGGAAAAAACTCCCAGCTTGCATAAAAGAAAACAAATTGAAATTTAGAAAGAAGTTCATGAAAGAACACAACCACCGATTGAACACCCCCCCCCTCCCCCCCCCCCCCCCCCCCCCCCCACACACACACACACTACTACTACACACACAAAAGATTGGGTTGCATGTTGCTTCCACGCAGAGCTGAAACGTAAAATGCTACGAATGCAAAAGCCTGCCCAGGAGAAGTCAACACGAAGACACGCCTATATAATTTTGACCCCATTGAACCCCACTTTTATATAGTAAAACTGGGGTTTCCGGGGGTATACCTTATTTTTCTTATTTCTGCTCTAAAATATAGATTGTGGGTACTCGTTAGAACCGCCTCGATGAGGCGGATCTAACGAGTGCCAACAATCTATATTTTGAGCAGAAATAAGAAAAATATCACAAGTTTTCATCTAAAAAGTTGAGGTTTTTTCGGCTGTAAATTGCACAATGTATTTGTATAGGCGTGTTTTCGTAATGCGTCCATAAACCCTAGCGATTTCTTTAAGAGACCGTGTACATTTATTAACTCCTTTCTTAGAAATCGCCCGACTCCTGGGGCCAGTTTCATCAAAGCATTTGCGACGTATTTTCGTCTTAGAAAGATCGTACGAAGTTTCTTACGACAAAAATCCTGTTTCATCAAATGCTCGAGATCTGCGATGTTCGCACATTTTGTCGTATTTCTGAGATGAAAATTTAGACGTCGCACATTGAAATTTTCGTCTTTAACTTTGGAAATGTCACAGCCATAGCTGAAAAAAGATAACGGGCGGCATATGTTAAAGAACCTACGCTAACATGTATTTCTGTAGTGTATGGTACATAACATACCATTTCGGTTACCTTCGCAGATCACGCCCATTACTCAAACAAGCCCATGCATTGAAGACCCCTCGAAACACCCCTTTGTATAAACTTTAGTATGGGTTTGCGGTTGGGGTTTTCTTTTTAAATAGAGATCGAGGGTACTCGTTAGAAGGGCCTCGTTGTGGTTGTGCTTACGAGTACCCACAATCTATATTTCATGGTGTAACATAGAACCGACGCTCGCTTTCGCCCATCGGGGCTTGGAGAAATAGAGTGGCCTGCATAGTACTTCCGCGCAGAGCTGAAACCGACCAAACTTGATTACTGGTTAACCGCTTAGAATGCAAAAGCCTGCCCAAGAAAAGTGGTGCGAGTTGGGCCGCTCTTAAAACCCTAGCGGTTTCTTTTTGATCGGTAGGGTTTAAGATGTCATTTCATCTCAACGTCTGGTAAAAGCCCCACAAAATCGGAAGCAAACGGGCCTCCATGGCCTAGTGGTTAAGAGCGCTGACTCTTGATCACTAGGTCTCTCACCGCTGTGGTTCGAGCCACGCTCGGGACACATGTGAGACGCCAAGTTCTGCAACGGAAGGTCAGGTGGTTTTTCTCCGGGTACTCCGGTTTTCGCCCACCTCTGATTTACGATCGGCTCGATATGAGTGAAATAATCTTGAAAGGGCCGTAAAACCAAAACCAAAAAAAAAAAAAAAAACGGAAGCAGCGTCTCAAAAATGACCTAAATATATGAACCAACGGTTGTCGGGGACTTGAAGCCTCAGTACAAACAAACAAAAGAACGGACGCGTTGAGGTAGTTCTAACGATTACCCACAATCTGCGATTAGACTTTTGATTGAGATGAAGACCGATAGTACCTCAAATAGACACATAAAACTAGAATCATCAATACGTCAGAGATGCCCCCGCCCAGGGACCATCCTCACCAAGAAAAAAAAGCATGTTGAAAAAAAACTAAAAAAGACGGCATTGCTCGCCTGGAAAACTGTCCTTGAGGACATCGGCGTAGATGGGGGTAATTTCGTATCAAGTTTGTATCATCATACCAAATATGAAGCAAATTCATAAAAAATAAATTACTAAGTCTGTGACATTGACGTTGTTGTTTGGTTTCACGGCCCTTTCAAGATTATTTCTTTTGCTTCGAACTGATCATTAATCAGGTGTGGGCGAAAACTGAACGGATTAGCCGGAGAAACCACCTGTACCTTTCATCATACCAAATACGACCTAAATCCATTATATGGGTTGAGAAATTAGAGCTCTTGTTTGAAACGTTGACATCGAAAATTCTGAGTCCGTGACCGTGACCGTGACCTTGAGGTCATTGGCATGAGCGCGGGAATGCTGAGAAAAACTTTAGACGTTTATCTATCATCTAACCAAATATGAACCAAATCCATTTATATGATTTTACAAAAATGAGCTCTTAAACAATTTCAACATTTAAGGTTTTCTGGGTCCATGACTTGACAAAGAGGTCATAGGTAAGGGCCAGTGTGTTGCTGAATAAACCTTTGACCCACACCTATCATCACAATTCCATCATATGGTCTGGAAAACATGAGCTTTTAAAAGTTTAGGTTTTTCCTGGTACAATGCCTTAGACTGATGTTACAGGATCACGTACGTACACCCCTTACGGATTTGTTTGATTTGAGGTTTAACGTCCCCGTCAACACTGTAAAGGTCATTTTGGAGACGTTGCTTCCAAGTTTGTGGGACTTTTACCCAACATTGAGATGAAATGACATCTCAAGCCCTGTCGCCCAATGAAACCAATAGGGTTTATTAGCATGGACGGTCCACCTCGCACCGCGGTTCCTGGACAGGCTTAGATCCTCTAAGCGGTTTACCAGTACTAGTGTGCGGGCCGGATTCAGCTCTGCGTGGAAGCATCATGCAGCCCATATATTTCTTCAAGCCCCTATGGGCGGGGGCCGGAAGGACATACTTTTTGATACTTACATTTGCGTACGCTCGTATGTACAAAAACCTTCACGGCATCATGCCGATGGCGGGGGGGGGGGGGGGGGGGGGGGGGGGGGAGGGTGGCGTCATAGTGTTGCGAACTGTCTTTTCGTATATGTAAGTGTATAATTTTCCAGGCGATTGTATATAGTGTGCTGGAACAATCAATGGATAAATATTTGCTACAGATCGTTGTCAACAACAAACCGGAGCTGAAAACTGACGTACGTTACATGTAAATACGAACATTTACAGAGGCTACGTCACGTAACGCTATATGCGGCATCCTTTTTAAACAACGTCATTAATTGACGTTTTTTGTTAAAATCGTGCATAAACTGTGTTTTAAGTTCATACGATAAATGCTCAACGACTCAACGAAGTCTCATGTTATCCCTTTTCCTCAACTAATATTATAAACTCGACAATACACGTACACTCATGGAAGAGCACCCCCCCCCCCACGCACACACACACACCAACACACACGCGCATTAACTGGCAAACGTGCTTATAAGAGGTTCATTAAACACCGCTAAATCAACGCTAGTCTGACGTTACAACGTCCTCAGAACAGATCAACTCGCCAGTGGTTAAGTTGGGAGGGGATCCAGATAATTAGTATCTGTATCTTACGATAAAGAAATGGAAATACAAGTTTGAAACAACATTGAATCAACGTTGATTCAACGTTGTTTGTACTAAATATACATCTAGGCCCACTGGAACAATAATTTTAAAACGTGTTATATACTTTACACGGCTATTTTAAGACGGCACGTGATCACGCATGTGACAATTAGTGGCCCTGTTTTAGCGCATATTCAAAATTACGACTTAGTTTAGTGAAACGCAAATTTAGCTCCTACGAACACTTTGCGATGTTTTGATGAAACTGACGTACGCAGTTCTTTAAAAAGTGCGTAAGAACAATTTAAGATTAATCGTACGATGTTTATTGATGAAACTGGCCCCTGGACCGACCGATGCGCCAGCATGCATGTAGGTACGGGACCCCGTGACCTACTTTGATTCATGAGATCTCTCATCGCCGCGGTCCGAGCCTTGCTCGTGTCACACGTGAGACGCCAAGTTCTGCAACGGAAGCTCAGATCGACTTTATCCGGCTACTCGTGTTTTCGCGTATACTTCTGATTAGAGATAGGCGAAAACCGGAGTTCCCGGAGAAGGTTGATATTTCGAAAAAGTTCGGCTCGAAATAAGTTAAATAAACTTGAAAGGGTTGTAAAGCCAAACACATAAACCCAGCAAATCGGTTCATTTTATTTCAGCCGAAGACATCACTTAAACACTCCTTTATATTTCTTTTATCCCACCCCCACCCCACTTAAATCCCACTTTTATATAGTGTAACTGGGTCACTGATGAGGCCTAATTGGCCGAGACTAGCTAGTCTGGCCCAGAAAACATGCACACTTCATATTTTTCAGTTTTGTGGTGTATTCCTTGCTTTCAATGGATAACTCTTTTATAGAAAAATTTACAGGGTATGTATTGTTTTTCTTATTTCATCTTTAAAATATAGAGTATGGGTTCGCGTTAAAACCGCCTCGATGAGGCGGCTGTAACCATTACGACAACACAACCGTGCGACATAGTGCATTTTGTCACATCGCCAAAAATGGCCATTTTTTTTCTGATGAAAATCCTTGATATTTTTCTTATAAAAACTACAAACATAGGTTATGAGTGCTCGTTAGAACCACCTCATTGAGGCGGTTCTAACGAGTACCCACAATCTATGTCTTGGAGCAAAAATAAGAAAAAAAAATATGTATACCCCCGTAAACCCCATTTTTCTCTATAGAAGGTGGGGTATAGGGGGTGGGGTCTTCATTTCACGGACTTGCTCACGTAATGGTGTACTCTGAATCTATATTTTGAGCAAAACTAAGAAAAATATCAAACTTGTTCATCCGATAATATTCGTTTTTTTAATGTATGTGAATAGGCGTGTTTTCGTAATGTAATGGCAGATAAGATTGATAGGAGAGCTTCCATTTGCAAAGCACCTCTTGAATATTCCAGGAATGACTTTCATTCCGTATTCCGTATTTAAGCCTGAAGGCCGAATAAACTTGCAGGCATCTTCTTGAGCACATACATATACTACTAATATTGAGGGAGTTCGATCATCTACCAGACCATGGTAGCGGAAGTCAAATTCTGCACGTTCTTTCCATGATTTCCATGTTTTTTTCACCGGTGTGATCGAACAACGTCTGGTAGATGGTTTGGTTGACTGGTTTGGTTCTGGTACACAGACCCTCTATTTCTTAAATAGAAGCAGTCTAGACAAACATGGGGTGCACACTAATCTCCGGAAATTGTCCGGGAAAAGGGGGTTTGTGGTGCGTTATCCCTAATTTCTCCACTTCTCCACTTCGGGTGGTCAAAAATTAAAACAATTAGTATTAAATAAAATTTAAAGCTCCATTCTAAAAGATAAAAAAATACTATTTTTTAAAAATTTAGGAGTCAATTTTTTAAGTTAATTTGTCCAGGAAATTCTTGGACAAATCAACCTCAGAAATGGACCCTTAAACTGTTAAAATGAAAAGTATTGTTTAATAATATTTTAGAATGGAGCTCAAAATTTTATTTGATACTAATTTTTGGAGCGTAGCTGTAGCAGCGTAGCTCCAGTGAGATGAGAAGTGATTTCGGCACTACTTTCGCTGTTACTGCATATGACCCAAGTACCAGTGAGAACATAGTACCCCGTGTTAACGTAGTAGATTATTACGCCATGCGGTATCTTCTTATAGACTGCTTCACAGACCAGCTATTTCAAACCGAATAGATGAATATTTTTAATATATGAACTGTGTAGCAGTCTAATCGTTCAGTTCATATAACCCAGTTTACAGCCCATTTGCACCATAAAGTCCCACACCCGGCAACTTGCAAACAGGACAAACCCAGATCAGATACCACAGAACGCGGAGTCTCATTATGACCTTCACTGCATACTTACAAAAAGGTTCAGCCATTTTTGCCAAATATTTCGTGGAAGCCACAACCTGACATCCCTTATTTTAAAATGAACTCATTCCATACTTATATAAGGTGTTGAGGATTCCATTCGTTTAAAATGGGTTAAAAGTCGATAATGTATTACCAAAATAAGACAGTTGGAATGAGTTTAGACAGCTTATATTGTAAGGAGTAAATTTTGCAGTTTAGACACAGATGAGACGCCACTTGTTGTAGCGTCCGATCTGGGTCTGCTATGTTTGTCCCTAAAAAGGCTGCTACACATATACTCAGAGTATGGGTTAATGTTTGTGTGTGTGTGTGTGTGGGGGGGGGGGCGACCTGTCTGCGTCCTAGGCATGTGACTTTAAAGCAAATTATCAGCTCAGACGCAAGTTCGATACCTGCTGGGTTCGGCAACATTCTTTCCAGGAGATTGATCGTGAAATCTGTTCCACGGTGATTCTATCCCTTTCCCTGATTCAAGAAGGGAGTTGTTGGTTTCCAGTAAAAGACTGTTTACTGTGCTGTTTTGACAATATCTAACCAAAGAAATTGCCTTAATTCCAGATAATTTCATAAATGGCCTCGTCGAGGCAATTTATTTTTAAATAATAATAACGGAGTATAATGTCTAAACCTCTTCAAATATTCCTATGGATTGATTTTTACAATAACTAACCCAAGAAACTGTCGTATGCAAGATCATTTCATAAATGGCCTCACCGATGCAATATATATTTAGAAAAATGTTAACAGAGTATAATGTTCAAACCTCTCTGAATATTCCGATTATTTTTGGCATTCGGATTGATATTGACAATACCTAACCCATGAGGCTGTTTTATGCAAGATTAATTTATGAATGGCCTCGCCGAGGCAAAATAATATAAAAAATGAATACGGAGTATAACATCTAAACCCGGCTTTGATCATTTTCGGCATACAGGTTGAAATTCACAATAAATGACCCGCAAAATTGCCTTATGCAAAATTACTTTACAAACGGCCTCGCCTAGGCAAACTGAAAAATTATTTCGAAGTGTAACTTCTAATCTACTTGGACTATTTTGACAACTGTTAGCATGCAGATAGATAATGTACAGATCTAACCAACGCGATTCCTGAATGCCCAATTTCTTTATTGTAGTCTCGGCAAGGTAAAAAATTCACCCACTGACACGGTCGTATAACTTTCAAACCGAAGGGTATATTTTTATAATGTTTTGCATGCATATGTAAATTGACAAGATCAAGCTAATGGTATTGTCTAATGCCATATAGCTTTATAAACAGCCTCACGGAGGCAATTTTTAAAGACTGATTACGGATGTATAACTTATACACTGCTGAGACAATTATGATAATTTTTCACATGAAAATAAACATCATCAAGACGTAACCAAGAAGAATGTCTAATGCAAGATAAATAACCTCCCCAAGGTAATTTTTCAAAAACTGATTACATAAAATAACTTTAAAGCCGCCAAACAATTGCGTAAGCCGCAGTTATTGCACGAACTATAGCTCAGCAGAAATCTTCAAGTAAACTGTAGAACTGCATGGTTGCTGTATTGCTCAAAAACATTGATTGTGGGTACCTGATAAAACTGCCTCGTCAAGGCAGTTCAATCAAGTCCCCGCAATCAATGTTTTGAGCAGAGATAAGAAAATATCACAATTTTGTATCTTAAAATTTCCTTTTTTTTTGCCCCAAAAAATGACAATGTATATGTACAGGCTTTTTTTCGTGATGGTTGTTGCGGGGTCTAAACCTTAGTGTGAGTTAATTTCAATATAGGTCTTGTTGCTTTAACACGACTTCTTGCCTAGAATAGCTTCAAACAGCTAGGTTCATTGGAACCTGAATTAAAATACCAATCTGACGCTAAATCAAATTATCAAAGCTACGCTCCATCAGCACTGTCAGTGCTTTGATATTAATTTCTGGCCACCCGAAGTGGAGATATTAGGGATAACGCACCACTACCCCCCATTTCCCGGACAATTCCCGGCCATTTCCCGGACATTAGTGTTCGCACCTTTCGCCGCCATCTTTGTCACGTCACCAGAGTAACCCACGCTTTAGTCTGGTTCGACCAGAGTGACGTCAGACTTTCCCGCCATGCTACCAGACCGCTACCAGACTGAGTTCGATCACACTTTGGTTAACCACTGGTTAAACACAGTACCAGATCGAACTACTTCATTATCGCACAGGTATAATGGTTGCGCGTGTACTGTCTATTAATATCTAAGCCGTGCGGGAAAACGCTTGGTCTCACCCACAAAGTTTTCCTGTTCTGTGAGTATAGCACTCCTCCAGTCCTTAAGTTCATCTTCAGGATTTGCGTCTAGCAGAACATGTAGGTCCAGGTGTGTGATTCCACAATTTTCAAAAAAAAAAAAAAAAAAAAAAAATCTTCTCCTCATAATTTCTCTTTGATTGTCATATTTAGGACAGTCTAATAAGTAGTGATTAGTTGATTCTACTGCTCCACACTCACGGTGGTCTGATTCTTTTAAATTGCATTTCTTTAAATACTCACCAAGACCAACATATCCTGTTCGTTACTGTGATATGTTTTCTAATACAGGGATCTCCCTGCATGGCTTGGAAAAGAAATAGAGGATCTTACATGAGTGTTCATGTATTATTGAATTTATTAAACGAGTTGAGGAAAAGGGATAAAATGCGAGGCTTTGCCGAGCATTTTATCCCTTTTCCTCAACGAGTTTAATAAACTCAATAATACATGTGCACGAATGCAAGGTTCTATTTATCATATGACATTTAAAACGCATTTTATTCACGGTTGTTTACAAAAAATGTCAATATTCCGCCATTAGTAAACGCAACGTCGTTAAGGACGTCGTACATGTAACGTTACGGGACGTATCTAACTAATTTGCATATTTAATCCACTAGTGGATTATCGAAAATATTACATGACATTATTACACTCTCAGACGCGACGTCATATGATAAATAGAGAATACCAGGTTCGTGTCTTTTGATATCAAGTTTATCAGGCAAGGCTTTGAGAACGCTTGTAGAATCGCGAGGCTTGCCGAGCCTGATAAACCTGATATCAAAAATGACACGAATCTGGTTTTCTATTTATCAGCTTATCCCCATGTACACTCTTAAATTAACAATTTACGATCAGTTATTGGTGGTCCTCAGTGCGTCCCAACATTCTAGCGGTCATTATATTTAGTATCAGCTGACCATATTTTCCTATGATATATTTTTTTTCTCACTTTTTTCCCAGTAACAATGACGTTTTTGTGATTTTTCGAGTAGTCCGGTTCATTCATAAAAGTGCAATGTCACGTTGACGTGATAAAGCTCACTTGTCCTGAGATAGCATATCTTTATCAGGTCAATGCGTTACAATGTAATATATACAGGGGGTTACTGATAAAGTGAATTACATGGAATCAATAATGCCCAGTAAAAGGATTGTATCGATGTGAAAACACCGGCGAATCACTCACAAACTGCATGAAGCCCGGATTTAATTTCACAAAAAAAAAAAAGTGATAATCATACGGAACCTGGGAAGGGACATGTTTTTTTTTTATTTTATAAGTTGTGCGGGCGAGATATTATCTTGTGCGGACAACATATTATCTTGTGCAGAGAAGATATTGTCTTGTCCGCACAAGATATTAAGTTGTGCGAACAAGGTATTATCTTGTCCGCACAAGATAATATATTGTCTGCACAACACAGATCTTGTGCGCACATGATATTATCTTGTCCGCACAAGCTATTATCTTGTCCGCACAAGCTATTATCTTGTCCGCACAAGATAATATCTTGTCCGCACAACTTCCCAATATCTATGTTGTGCAAACAAGATATTATGTTGTGCGAACAAGATAATATCTTGTCCGCACAAGATAATATCTTGTCCGCACAAGATAATATGTTGTCCGAACAAGATAATATCTTGTCCGCTCAAGATATTATCTTGTTCGCACAACATAATAAAAATAAAAAATCATGTCGCTTCCCGGGTTTCGTATAATTCAGTCCTTATAATTCCAACGTTGTCATCGAAATGTTAAAATGTCACCAAAATGATGAACTTAAGAAATTCTTTCGAAGGCGTAATAATGAACTTACCAGCGGCCACGGCGGAAAAAATGTTCAATTAGAAGCTGCCATCTTTGAAAGGAACCCAAGCGAAAGAAACGTCAAGTGTTAAAATGCAGTTTAGTTGTCTTCTAACTTTAACGTTTTCAATAGTTGTTCATCTTTTAATCGAACGCTGCGACGTCGTTTATATACAACCATGTAACGCGTGGGTTCTTAACGTGCTCTTTGACGTCACGTTATATTACTACATGTACCTGTTGTTTTGTGAAACACATCTGAGATTCTTGCACATGGAATTTATCGAAGTATAAAACTTTTATTTCAACCAATCAAATCGCTCGGAATGCAGAGATATGTAATGATGCAGATTTGGAATTATTAACAAAAAGATAAACAGCTAAACCAAGCCCCAGATCGTGTGAATTCAACTGTGTGAAACACAAACAAAGTAAAAGTAAAACAAAGACAAGTAACTTACTCCACCCATCAAAGACACCAAAGGGAAAGAAACACAAACATGAAGCGACCAGACCATAATGGAAACCTAAACAAAGGAAGACCATAAGGACAGTTACTTTCCCACAAAATGGCCATCCAAAATAAAAAGACACAAGTGATACACACAGTAAGTAACAAACAACACCATAAATAAACCGCCAAAGAAGAACCGCCTTGGAACGATCAGTGGCGAATCTGGACATTCATTACGTGGACAAGTCCGTAAAATGAGCACCCCTCTAAACCCCACTTTATATAGAGAAAACTGTGATTTACGGGGGTATACATCATTTTTCCTGTTTCTGCGCCTAGACATAGGTTGTGGGTTCTCGTTAGAACCGCCTCAATGAGGCGGTTCTAACGAGCACCCACAACCTATGTTTGCAATATAAATAGGACAAATATCATGGATTACACCGAAAAAGTAGCCATTTTAGATATATGAAAACTGCATTATTTCGCACGGGTGTGTTATCGTAATGTATTTCGCTGCAAAAAAAAAAAAAAAAAAAAAACATATGAAAAGCACTCTACCGACTCTTTTTGTCGACTAACCGAATTTGACTCAGTCGTATAGGTATATATTGACAGCACCAAATTAGCTCCGCCCTGTCAATCTTTTCTGCGATTCCTACCTTTGACCTTGCTCGAGAAGAAATAAAAATGTGCAGTTCATTGATTGACATGTTTGGAGCAGTGGCAAAGCATTTGACACGTTACAGCCTGTCCAAAGCCAGGGATCATGCATTGTGTCCTTGGGCAAGATACCCTTTGCTTAACCCATTTTGTACCAAATACCCCCAAAACAGGTACCCTGGCAAACAGTACAGGCCCAGATCAGACGCTGCCGAACGCGTCTTCTTATCAACATCTTCACTATTTGTTTGGAATTTAAGAGTTCAATTAAACAGTATAAATCTCAGCCCAGGCCTATTACTCCAACCTGCATCCCACACTCTCAGTGTTTTTATTCTGAAACCAAACGATTGCATGATTATAACACGCTTAGGCAACATGTCCTTAAGCTAAAAAGGTTAAATCAATCAACCGTGACGTCTGGTTACCAGTCCGGCCACGTCGATCCTGTGCACCACCCTCACACCAGTACGGATAGAAACCACATGTTCAGGATCAACCTTTTGATGTGTAATGTAAGGTCGTGCCTTGAAAACAATAAACTGAAATTTGTTCTCAAAAAAAAGCATTTAGTGTGAGCGTATTGCAACATTGCTCATTAAAGGATCGTAAGCGTGCCCCTGGACAGTTAGAAGCTAGTCGGAAAGCGGATGACGTTGACTCTGATTTTGGGTGCCACATGTGTGTGATCTATCGTCTATTGGAGCGACATCTTACTATATACAGAAGACGCTAGTGGACGTCGACGTAGCGGTAGACCGACGTCAGTACGTCAAGATCGATTCGACCGTCAGACACATCTGCGAAACAGATTTCCGCCGGTAGCTGCTACACTGTACCTGTAGATAATCAACCGGTCTCAACTACCGACTAATAAGCACTGACACTGATCGCCGCCCTTATGCGATGCACGTTTGAGAGCTAGACGTCCCTGTCGTGACCAAAGTTAACGCGTCGACACAGTACGGAACACTTACGCTAATGCATGAAATACGTAAATTGGCGTCTAAGCGACTGACATATGCGTTTCAGTGACAAATCGCACTTCAGCGTGAATCACGCCGGTTGTCGTTTCCGGGTGTTTCAGGTATGCTGAGGCGACGCGTGCGTAATAGAGCATAGCATATCGGGTGAAATAAGCGTAATTGTGTAGCGAGCTATTGCCTGTAGTTAGTGAGCGCAGCTTAGTGTCATTAACAACATTCAAGATCATAGCTGAGACGTGGATTGAACGGCGAGACGTTACATCAGTCAAGTGCTTCGGCCTCATATGGTTCCATTTATTTGTTTACGCTCAGAATCCGGGATATGTTACTGCTGTTCTTACTCAAAAATGTCTTCAAGCCAATGGTATTCATGTACTGGACTAGCCAGCCTTTCTCTCCGATCTCTTTCCCATAGAGTGTCTTTGGGTAGAGGTGTCCACAACCGAACAGACAAAAACTGTTACTTATGGACAGTAGCATTGTTAAAACTTGAATTTTAATGTTTGGTTTTGAAAACGTAAATATTTTCTTTCAAAAATTTGAAACATCGAATGGCGTTTCATAATACCACCGGTCTATAGACATCTGCAAACATATCATATATTTGAATTTGCTGAACTACCTATCTAAATTTTAACCCTTTTTTAGACAGGTTTTCGGTAAGTTTTCGAGGTGTTCTGATTTTCTCATAGAATCTGTCATTCCAGTGCCTTTGGCGCTTTGATTATTTTTGTTTTGATTGACCTAAACTGTTCATACATCACTAATACTGTAACTATAGTTCAATACGTCAGCAAGGCAATTATTACACCATTTTCTTTACACATTCGTCAAGTAGTTCTTGAAACACATACAAAATCATACAACATTTGTTGTTGTTGCAAGAAAATATGAGTCTTTTGAAGAAATGGGTTGATAACAATGTTTGAATTGTTATCATAAATATATGATACATAATTGTTACGAGATGGAATAGGAAACCTCTCTGGTGCTTATGCACATCTAAATTATTTTAGTAGATATATGGTAGGGCGGTGCGAGTGAAATATTTTAGGTGAAATATGGTACGCAAACTGTGCTGCTCCATGAACAAGTCATGCACATATCATACGATGTATGCATGAGTGGTTTATAGAGAGCTGTTTTTACAATACAGGGGGCCGCTATAAGGCCGAGTCCTATAGAATTTGCCTAAAAATCGCCAACCGCCAAATTGTGCCATATATGATTTTTATTCCCGTCACGTGTTGTGTGGGTGTTCGTTTTGACAGGAGTCATGTCATTGATTTATAGGGTCGTTTCATCAATTTTTCCTATGGGAAATATACTATTTGAACGCAAATCCATTATCTACTCAATTTTTGCTATCTAGCTTTATTTGTGGCCGGTATCTCCACCTCGCCACGAATTGAGCAAGGTAATATGAGTAGGCATGATTTTCTGGTAGTATTCATAGATATATAAACCCTGAGAAAAACGAACACTTTAGCAGCAGGTCAAGTTGTAACGTATACCTACAACATCGTGTCGGGAAATAGAAAGTATATTGAAAGGTATGTTAAATCTATGTTTAGTATTATTTTTGTATGAACATGCTTGTAGGTTTTGGAGGGGTTTACTTCTAGTATACCCCAACTTTCTGAAGCCTATTCTGAATTCACTGTTGTGGCCTGTAGTGATTAGGCTACTAGCTTTGCCAGCTAGACGTCGCAGGATTGATCCCAGGCTTCTCCAGTAGTAGAATGAGTCTTTCTAAGTGAGGTCCTGTCTCATGCTGACCCTAGATGTTGGTGAGACGTAAAGTTTGGACGCCCGCTCATTCTAGATTCATTTAGGCTTTTAGACCCCTTTTGTAGAATGTAATTAATAAATGCCGAGTCACTTGTTTGATCCATGACTTTTGACTAGCTGTGGTTAGAAAACCGTGGTTCCGTCCCAATATGATATTAGGTGTAGAGGGAACGTAAACTTAAGACGGGTTTAACCATATCTTCATCATCAGGGCAAACTCTTACAAGAGCCTGTTGGGTTATCCGTGATGATGAACCGTAATGAATTTTATTTTACAAGCATGTTCACGTTGATTAGAAATAATTTTGTTCAAGAAGAATTACGAGTTCATTTTGTAATGATGCCGTTTTTGTCTGATAACTCAGTTTGTGCATGTATGTACATATAAAGAACGTGATGATGATAAGTGGGAGTATTTGGTCGCCACACGTCATAACGGCCTGAGCGGCGGGGATGACGTCAGCTGCGTCATCGGCGTCGCGAGGACGGTTGTGACGGGGTGCCTACCAAATACAGAGAGAATTTACGGCAAACAGTGTTGGCCCTTATGAGACACTAACAAATGTTGTGGATTATAGATGAAAATCTTCTGTTGCAGTTTCTATCTGTTATTAATGTATTGAATTAATTTTGTGAATAGCTATATTTGTGAGCCGTGTCGCGGAGAAGGATATGAAATAGAGATTGTTATGTTTCCTGTAATTGGCAGCTGACCAGGTAGCGCAAAGGCGTGGTCTGTTCAATTGCCTCTTACTTGTGATAATGTAGTGAGCACAAATTTGATGAGTATTATGCTCAGTAGTAGTGAGCATTAATTGATTTCTGTAGTGCTCAGTAAGGAAACATGAACTTTGAGTATTATTGTGTCAAGCGCTGGGTGCTGATAATTTGATGCACAGTCAAGTTGAGTTCTGCTGTACGGTTATTTGTCGCATGCACTAATCAGCCTGTATGTCTGGTCGGCGCATGCGCAATAACGGTATATGCATGAACATATTCTTACTTCTCCGGGAGGGGGGTCATGATATAGCATGTATGTTTTGTGACTCGTATCTTAGTCCAGTTATCGTAATTTGCAGGCACGACAATGTGTGACCTGCTGCTCCCTGCTTCATAGCAGCAGGTACTGGTACGACGCTAGGCGTTAGGGTCCAGCAAGGGCGGACAGACCGCCGTAATCAGCGTAGACCAGAATCAGAATCATTGTTCATTGTCAACAAATGTGAGACCATAAAAGAGGTCAACTAACCTGCAGGATATTCGGACGATCTCTAAACCTGTGATCGGCAACCTGTGATCGGCAACTATGTCGATAGACTAGTGTGCAGTTTGCACTAGTTCGCGAGAGGAAGTTTCACGCGAGAGGGGGATTCACCCTAAGTTATAAACTGGCCAGTCGCGTCTTGTGTTGTTTCTTTTTTGTCTTTGTTGTTGTTTTTGTTGTTTGCTTCTGTAGGTATTCACGTCACCCGTTCCGAGCACAGAACATTGTTTTGCCTTCGGAGCGGACGTCGTGAGTTGGCTACAGAAGCAACAAATTGTGATGTTTTGTGTTAGTGAGTGTTGTATGTAGATACTGTAAATAATTCATGTCATTCATCTAACATCTTTCTTGTGCCTTACCCCACAGCTGCCCGTACACCTGTCAGAGATCACGCTCGGTTGTCTTGTCAGCATGGGGGGGTTGCGGGACGCCGTAAACCCACATGTAACAATAATATATTAAGGCGTAACTATACCAAATTTAGCGACACAGAGGCCTTTCTGATATTAAATCCTCATCAGTGTGTCTCAAACCCGAAGTTTTGGAAACGAAACGGATGACGGACAAGACCTGGCAAACACCAAGCACATCCCCCTCCGAGCACACACCGACCGGCGAAGCTCATGAGACAGATCAACTGGAGGCATCAGGCAAGAGACGCCATATATGTTTTGACATTAATTTAAAGAAATATTTAGGTATAATTATGCGAATGAGTGCTTTGGTACTCAAGGTAGTGCATGGAAGAACGACTTATGAAATGAGATTTGCAGGCGTTTTGTTTTTTCTTTCTTTCTTTCTTTCTTTCTTTCTTTCTTTCTTTCTTTAATACTATAATCCCCTATTTTGGGGGGGATTCGAGCTTTTGACTAAGTAATTCTTTAAGGTCACAAATACATTTGAGCCCCGCCAAGCGAATTTGTGTCTTCGAGCATTCCGTCATGACAAATTTTAACTGCGCATGCCCAGCCATTCAGAGGGGCCAGGGATATGGCTTTCTGTCTGAAGGTTGCTCTTGATTCACTGCTTGTATGGGCGAGCAGCGAAGGTTCTGGCGAGACTGCGCTCGCCTGAACCTTCGCTGCTCGCATAGGCGATAAGTACCAAAATCGCTTGGCGGGGCCCATTTATTCAATACCTCTGCACATTAATACTAACACCAGTTGCTTACATGACTTATTAAGTGAACTGTGTATTTTCCTTGCAGTTCAGTAAGAGAAAGGGATTTGTATGTCACATTTATTAACAGCAATTAAAGTTTTTACATAGACACTTTGTGAAAAAAATAAATTTTAATTTGATGTTTAACGTCCCCGTCAACACTATACAGGTCATTTTGGAGACGTTGCTTCCAATTTTTGGGGACTTTTACCCGACATTGAGATGAAATGACATCTCAAGCCCTGGCGCACAATGAAACCAACAGGGTTTTTAAGCAAAGACGGTCCGACTCGCACCGCTTTGCCTTGGCGGGCTTAGATCCTCAAAGCGGTTTACCAGTACTTGTGTGCGGTCGGATTCAGCTATGCATGGAAGCATCATGCAGCCCATTTATTTCTTCAAGCCCCGATGGGCGGGGGCCTAAGAAGTAGTAGTAGTAGTAGAAGTAGTAGAAATAGTAGTAGTAGCAGCAG
This sequence comes from Lucinisca nassula, assembly GCA_963580285.1. Classification (NCBI taxonomy): domain Eukaryota; kingdom Metazoa; phylum Mollusca; class Bivalvia; order Lucinida; family Lucinidae; genus Lucinisca; species Lucinisca nassula. The sequence continues at coordinate 12,278,243 of OY757026.1, forward strand.
TAGTTGTAATTATAGTAGTATAATAATAATAATTATTAATTTATTATGAATATTATTTATGCACATTCCAACAAACAATATTGGCTAGTTTTAACCAATTTTATTTTTATCACGTTAACATTCCCATATAATAAATACCCTTATGTCAAGAAAAATAAGGTTCACATTTCAACCCGCAATATCGTTTACAAAGCATAACTACATGTATCGGCGAAAAGCAAATTGTTTTCAGTCCTATTTAATTATATGTTATACACTTCATTTGAAACAAATGACTAATAATTATTACAAGAAACACAATTAAACGATATCTTATGGACAGCTGTATATTTATCTTTGTCACTAAAGTGCTACATCTTTTAAGTTAGCATATTGTATTGCTTCTCTCCACAGTTATGCACTCCTGAAGAAATTACATCTCTTATTGGAATTCTGAATCCAAATAAGGCAACGGGACCAGACGGTATAAGCAATAAAATGCTTAAAGCGGTAGCAGCTGAAATATCTATACCCTTAAATATTCTTTTCAATAGATCTTTCAGAGAAGGCAAATTTGCTGAGATTTATAAATACTCCAATGTTATACCGTTACCCAAAAAAGGAGATAACTCTGATCCTTCTAACTTTAGGCCTGCATCTCTTTTAAGCAATATAGGAAAACTTCAAGAAAGAATAGCTTTTAAACATATTTACAATTTCTTACACGAGAACGATTTACTTTATAAATATCAGTCTGGTTTTTTACCTAATCACTCCACAACGTTTCAACTAATAGATATATATCAACATGTCTGTCAAACTTTTGACAATAATCAGTATTCATGCATGGTTTTCTTAGATGTATCCAAGGCATTTGACAGAGTTTGGCATAAAGGGCTTATATTTAAATTAAAACAGTTAGGCATAGAAGGAGATTTACTGGAATGGATTAGTGATTATTTGAATAATAGAAAACAAAAAGTAACTATAAAAAACTGTTCATCAAGCTTAAGGAGGATAAATGCCGGAGTACCGCAAGGATCTGTTCTTGGTCCATTACTCTTTTTAGTTTATGTGAACGACATATCTGACTCCCTATTAAGTCTGACTAGATTATATGCGGATGATAGTTCTTTGTACTATTCTGCATCTTCTATTAATGACATAGAAGGCATTATTAATCACGATTTGCGGATTCTAGCAAGCTGGGCTTCACAGTGGCTTATCAATTTTAACGCTCTTAAAACTGAAGCTATTCTTTTCACTTTAAGACAAATTGGATCTCATCCTGAACTTTTTCTTAATGGGACTGCCATAAAATTTGTATCGGAACACACAAAAAAAAAAAAAAAAAAAAAAAAAAAAAAAAAGTTTTCTTTCACCCGTCTTGCATTGAACCAAATTTATTTATCTTATTTATTGCCGGTAATGGAATACTCATGTGTTGTATGGGATGGTTGTTTAGCTCAAGATTGTAATTCTCTGCAAAAAATACAAAATGAGGCCGCACGTATTGTTACTGGCTTGACCAGATCTGTTTCTCTTGTAAACCTCTATAGGGAATGTGGCTGGGTGACATTGACAGAAAGGAGCAGGCAGCAAAAACTTACCTTTATGTACAAGTCTGTAAATGGCCTAGTTCCTACTTATATATCAGATTTAATTCCACCGTCAGTTAGAGAACTTAATACCTATGCTTTAAGAAACCAAAACGATATAACAGTCCCTTTCTGTAGAACTGAGATCTCACGAAAATCATGTATTCCGTCTTCCATAGCATCGTGGAATTCTCAAAGTATCGATCTACGTAACTCTTCGTCTCTTGCAAGTTTCAAATACCAGTTGAAAAAACAGCAAAACGCTCCAAAAGTTCCATCTTACTATAATGTAGGCAACCGTTATCTTTCAGTTTTACATGCAAGAATTAGAAACTTTTGCAGCAACTTAAATTCTGATCTTTACGCAAATCACCTGTTGCCCAATCCTTGCTGTAGTTGCTCCAATGACATTGAGGATGCTGAACACTACTTTTTCATATGTTCAAAATATACTAATGAAAGAGTTACACTCTTCCGATCTACTAGACATCTCCATCCATTAAATCTTCATGTTCTTTTGGTGGGTGACGATAATTTATCATTAGAAGATAATATCACTCTCTTTACTGCTGTACAGGCATTTATTAAAGGTACAAAAAGATTCATTAGTAATTAAGCCTTGCTCGCACACAGCCAGCCTGACATCACTTCATACTTTTATTTTATATACCTTCTTATTTTGCTAATTTACATTATTTTGCCATCATGTTTTTTTTTTTTGTTTTGTTTTGTTTTGTTTTGTTTTTCATGTACTTAAATGCTCAATCGTTTGCCATTACCACATGTATGCATATTGTTGTAAACATCTGTAGGGGGGAGGGCCGTAACTAATGTTGGTAGAACTTGTGGCCCAACCCCTTTGCTTGAAATACGCAATAAAATATGTTTATACTCCAAAGTAAGTGCACAGCATTATGTACATGTTGACAAATTTGAAACACAACTTCCCATGCAAAACCGCCAATAGTACTGAGTCCACTAGCTCATCGGTTAGTGCACTTGCCTCTGAGGCGAGAGGCCCTCGGTTCTACTCCCGGCGGGGGTGATAAAATTGCGGTGTCCGAACATGCATCACTCGGGGCTTAGAGAAATAGATTTGGCTGCATGATGCTTCCACGTAGAGCTGAAAATGGAAACGAGAGATGATCAGGAACTTATACAATCAGATCTCAAATCCTCCCCACAACATCACTAGTGAAAGGCGTCGAATCATGAAGTAACGACAGTAAACAAAACAGGCCACTGGTAAACCGTAACAACAGCTCTTTCCAAAACAGGTGGTGGCTCAGAATATCCAAACGCCAATAAAAAGGAACGGCATACATAATGGGGGTGGGGGGATCAGATCAGAATCACCATCATAACAAACATCAAACAGGAAGGACAACCCTAACTAGAAAGAACCAACTATACAGGGTGTGGGGATTGGGAAGAATCAGAATCACCAACATAACAACATAGATACTTAGGGAAAGATTCAGAACACAAAATATAAAACCGGAAGGAACCACAGCTAAAGCATTGACTTGGAGCGTTCAATACAATTACTGGTGGGCTTAAGTATACTTTACGGGATCCCAGCCCTCACCTTCACTTCCACTGTCGTTCAAACATGTATTTGTTTGGTCCGCGTGCAGGTTTTCTACCTCATCAGTGAATCAACTTGGTTAACAAAGACGTCACATTTGAAACCAAGTTGACACAAGGATCCGGACTTGACAGTACAAGAGCTGCCATCAGACAGCATATCTCGCCTGCAAAGGTGTCATAGGAGGGGATCGTTGGACCTTTAACTATCATCATACCAAATACGAACACAATCAATCGCATAGTTAGGAAAATAGAAGCTCTAAATTACTTAACATAGAATTTCTAAGTCCATGACCCTGACCTTGAGATCATGGGCATGGGCGGGAGATTGCTGAATAAAACTTTGGACCTATATCTTATCATCATATCAAAAAATGAACCAAAAATCAGTATAATGTTTGAAAAATATGAGCTCTAAAAACTTAAACATAAAGTTTTACATTTTTATTTAGTCTGTGACCTTGACCTTAAGGTCATGGAAGAGGGTATTGCTGAATAAAAAGTTTAGGCCTATATCTATCATTATACCAAATAGGAAGCAAATCCATTGCGTGGTTCTGGAAATTTTGACCTGTTAAAAAGCTCTTACATAAAAATTCTATGTCCATGACCTTGACCTTAAGGTCACGGAAACGGTTGAGTTGGAGCTACATGTAAATAAACGTTGGACCTATTTCCCATCTATCATCATCTCAGATATGAACCAAATCCATCATCTGGATTGGACATTTTGAGCTGCTAAAACAAATTTATATTAAAAATTTCCAAGTCTTTGACCTTGGGCTTGAGGTCATGGGCATGTTTGGGGGAACTAGCTGAATAGATCTCTGAACCTATATCAATCATCATACCAAATATGAACCAAATTCATTGTATGGTTCGGAAAATATTAGCTCTTCAAACTTTTAAAATAAATGTTCTTTTTTTTTTTTTTTTAACTTTAGCATACAATTAACCATGACCTTGCCATTGAGTTCATGGACAGAGACTGGGATAGCTGAATCAAACTTTGGACCTATATTTATCATTATACCAACCCTGAACCAAATCCATCTTCTGGTTTGGAAAATATGAGCTCTTAAAAACATTCATCACGCGAACAAGTCCGTGAAATGAACACCCCCCTAAACCCCACTTTATATAGAGAAAACTGGGGTTTAAGGGGGTAAACATTATTTTTCTTATTTGTGCTCCAAGACATAGGTTGTGGGTACTCGTTAGAACCGCCTCAACGAGGCGGTTCTAACGAGCACCCACAGCCTATGTTTAAAGTAAAAATAACAAAAATATGACATATTTTCATCAGAAAAGTAGCCATTTTGGAGATGTGAAAAATGCACTATGTCTTACGGGTGTGTTATCGTAATGAACGTAAAGCGGACCAACGCTAACGCCTATACCAACGCCGGCGTCAGGCGAGCTAAAACGCGTTAAAATATCCGGTGCTGCACACACATCCACAGGAATACTGGAGCAAAAGAAAACCAACAGTTGACCCCCGTTAGACCAAGCAACAGGCATAAATGTTCCGGTTCCGACCGCACATGAATACTGGTAAATCGATTAGAGGGGCTAAGCCTGCCTGGGTAAAGTGGTGCGAGTCGATCGTTCCTACACGCGTCGCCGTAAAACGAAATTTGCGACCGTAAAACCTCCGATTTACCTCCCCAAATGACAATTTTCAATACAGTTATCCCCTAAATCTTGGACTAGTTTGAATTCAGGGCAAATCAGATTGTTCATGTGAGAGTATTATACTCTTCATTGCCTTTGATTTGATATGTAACATGACTAAGGTTGAACAAAATGATTTTGAACCCTAGGGCAGTCATCACGTGAACAAGTCCGTAAAATGAAGATCCCCCTAATACTACTTTGTATAGGGAAAACTGGAGTTTACGGGGGTATACAGTATTTCTCTTATTTCTGCTCCAAGACATAGGTTGTTGGTACTCGTTAGAACCGCATCACTCAAGCGGTTCTAAGGAGCACCCTTAACCTATGTTTTGAACATCTTAAACAAAAATATCAAGGTTTTTCATCAGAAAAGTAGACATTTTGGAGATGTGAAAACTGCACTATGCCGCACGGGTGTGTTTTCGTAATGTTGTTCGGCCTGGGGTGGGGAGTAGGGTCACATCACAATTCTAAATATGTTCCTATAGTTACCAGCCGTAGGGCTATTGCCTGCGAAAGTTATTTATCTATATATGAATTTAGCCTGCTAGGCTGGGACCCAGTATCTAGTGCTCCAACGCCCCCCCCCCCCCCTCACACACACACAAAAAAAACAATATCAAGTATGTCATCACTACCACTCCCCACCCACTTGACTTTGATACGAGTCATCCAGTTATCCTGTTATGATCCTCTTTCTTATATTTCAAATGGACTTGTCCTAACTGCAGCGCTTTAAGTTATTTGTCACGATATTCAGACCATGGTGTCGGTCAAAGTTTAACAAAATGATATTCTGGCACCCGTAATATTTCAAATGAATACGTCCTTATCGTCAGTTTGAAGGTTCTATTTTGCATTGATGGTATAACAACATCGTAGTTTGACACCCCTAATATTTCAAATGCACTTGTCCTTATAATTGTTTGATGTGAGATTCTATTTTTTTCTCACCATTCTCTTGCTGAAGTAGTTGCCACACAACAATAGAGTATATTTCTTATGGGTTCGTCCTTATTAACGGTATCCATCAGGTTCATTCTCAGTTTTGCCTTTTACCATCAGAAATGGTATCGCCTATTCACCATTCATTTTCAAAACATTAGTACAGTCGAACTTCAATAACTCGAACACATCTGGGACCTCGAAAATCTGTTCGAGACAGGGGGAGTTCGAGCCACTGAGAGTTACTGCTAGGAGGCATAACGAGATACTTTTACACATCTTTTCGGTGTTCCATTATGAATATGTATGCTGTGTGTACTCATTAGAATCGCCTCATCGAGGCGATTCTAATGAGTACACACAGCATACATTTGTTAGATAAAAGACTAAAATCTTCTTAATTATCCCCCACTAGTTCTTATGTAGAGGATTTCGCTAGGGGCTCAAGAATGGGTTCGACTCATCCATGGTAAACGAGCCATCGGTGTTCGAGCCATCGAAGTTCTACTGTACCTAAGAAGTTGTTACACATCAACGGAGAATATTTATTTTAAGTGGAGGACCAGAGTCCCACTTGAGTATTGTCACATATGTATAGAATACATTTCATATGGGTTTGTCCAAATCATAATCCTACCTGAGTAGTTGTCACGTATGAACTGTGTATATTCCAAGATTCTATTTTGCCACCGTAATCCTACTGAAACGTCATCACACATCAACGGAGTATAATTCATAATTCAATACACTCACTTAAACGATATGCTTCCCCTTGAGTGTTTGTTTGATTTTTACGTCCCACCAACAGCTAAGGTCATACGCAGATGGGACCTCGGTTTCAAAACACATCCGAAAGTCTCGAGAAGCCCGGGATCGAACCCACGTCCCCTGGTTTATGAGGCGAAAAGCTTATCCACCACACCACAGAGGCTTATCTGCTTCCCCTGAATAATGCTTAACCCATATGATGTCATGCAAAATTGCATATGTTTATATGTCGTCTGGTGAATCTTCTTGCCACATTTTATAAATATTATTTTCATACAGGCAAACAGTATGGACCCAGATCAGACTGCTCCTAGAGGAGCAGTCTGAACTGAGTCCACACGATTTGCAATGACTTTTAAAATAACCGGCAGACGACAAAGCAGATGACAATTATCGTGATTTGCGTCTTATGGGTTAATGCTTACCTTGCTGAACATGTAAAAATCTTTGTCTTCGCAAACTGTGTAGAATTCTTAAGAAGCCATCTGATCAGGATCTACACTGTCATTCAGTTTGTGCATTTGAACGAAAAAATTATATCATGATATCTGATTGGCTGATAGTAAGAAATGGGTGGAGCGTGGCAGCTCAGTGGTAGCTTCTGATACTAAAGGCCCCCGGTTCGATTCCCGGCGGCGGTAATAAAATTGCGGTGTTCCAAACTGCTCCAGTGGTGTCGTTTGCAGGGATGAATGCCACAAAGTGCACCGTCATTGGGATCGGAACGTTAACTGGAGGCCCCCTGTGCAGGGAGCACTATCCCCTGTGCAGGTTAAAGATCTTAACCGTAATTACATGATTACTGTGTTGGCTTTCATCCTGCAAATCTGGAGTGTATGTATTGTACACCTGCCGAAAATGTCCGCTTGGGCGTTGGCAGTATTCGAAGATAAAAAACAAAGGGGTGGCTAAATAAATTATTCAGCAGGACAAGGGTTAATGATCAGAATATAGGATCTGTCTTTATCATATGACGTCGCGTCTGAGAGTGTAATAACGCCATGTAATATTTTCGATAATCCACTAGTGGATTAAATATGCAAATTTGCTAGATAACGTCCCGTAACGTAACATTTACGATGTCCTTAGCGACGTTGCGTTTAGTAACGGCGGAAAAATTGATATTTTTTGTTGAAAAATCGTACATAAAATGCATATTAATGTCATATGATAAATAGAATCTTGCATGAGTGTTCATGTATTATTGAATTTATTAAACGAGTTGAGGAAAAGGGATAAAATGCGAGGCAGTGCCGAGCATTATATCCATTTTCCTCAACGAGTTTAATAAATTCAATAATACATGATTTGTTTGTTTGTTTGATTTGAGGTTTAACGTCCCCGTCAACACTGTAAAGGTCATTTTGGAGACGTTGCTTCCAATTTTGTGGGACTTTTACCCGACATTGAGATGAAATGACATCTCAAGCCCTGTCGCCCAATGAAACCAATAGTGTTTATAAACATGGGCGGTCCGACACGTGCGCACCGCTTTGCCGGGGCAGGCTTAGATCCTCTAAGCAGCTTACCAGTACTCGTGTATGGGTCGGATTCAGCTCTGCGTGGAAGCATCATGCAGCCCATATATTTCTTCAAGCCCCGTCAGTAATACATGAACACTCATGCAAGATCCTCTATGAAATTAGGAAATTAAGATCATATTTTTCATTCACCCATATGTGACTACGAATAGATTGGGACAGACCCATTTCCAGTTTCACCCATTTTATACTGAATGGAATCTCCCACCTTATATTTTAGAGTCTACTTCATTTAGCATTTTAGAAACTTACACCTGTGGACACAAAAGCGTTCAAACTCCTATGAAATAACTTTCAATGAATCTCTTTGCATCAAGTTAGTTTGACAAGCAAATTTCATTCATCAAAGGATTCTAAAACTAGATCAAGCAATTGATTGGTCTCATTTTGGAAATCACTTTGTGAGTGACAGCTGAGATGTATTTTGATTGGACAGTGCAGGAGTCAACAATGAAATGTACACCACTTTGTGTTTGGAATTTATTTCTGTCTGGCAGCTGACTGATAGGATGTTAGGATATATTGAATGATGTTTCAAGTCAGAATGAAATGAAGCTCATCAAAGTTTGAACGCTTTTGTGTCCACAGGTGTATATAAGGGATCGCTGAACATGTTGAAAACAGTGAGGGCCCTAATCAGATGTCACATTGAGCAGCGTCTGACCTGGACCTGCACTGTCTGTCAGTGAATTGTTTTGGGGTTTTTCGCAAAAGCTACATTCTTACCCACATTCAGAACTCTATCATGCAATTTGACTAATTTATCGCCCTTTGTGGCAGACAAAAAAAAAAAAAAACAAAAAAAAAACACCCGTTTCATAAACATGTTTTGGTCTCTCATTTTTATACTACAAACAATGCAGCTTTCAATCTTCACATGCGTATTCCTTGGGGTACGGAACCCGGGAAGGGACACGATTTTTTTTTATTTTATAAGGTGTGCGCACAAGACAATATCTTGTGCGGACAAGATATTATGTTGTGCGGACAACATATTATCTTGTGCGGACAACATATTATCTTGTGCGGACAAGATAATATCTTGTCCGCACAACATTATATCTTGTCCGCGCAAGATATTATCTTGTGCGGACAACATATTATCTTGTGCAGACAAGATATTATCTTGTCCGCACAAGATATTAAGTTGTGCAAACAAGATATTATCTTGTCCGCACAAGATAATATCTTGTCTGCACAACAAAGATCTTGTGCGCACAAGATATTATCTTGTCCGCACAAGATATTATCTTGTCTGCACAAGATAATATCTTGTCTGCACAAGATAATATCTTGTCCGCACAACTTCCCAAGATCTACGTTGTGCAAACAAGATAATATCTTGTGCGAACAAGATAATATCTTGTGCGCACAAGATATTATGTTGTGCAAACAAGATCATATCTTGTCCGCACAAGATAATATCTTGTCCGCACAAGATAATATGTTGTCCGCTCAAGATATTTTCTTGTTCGCACAACATAATAAAAATAAAAAATCATGTACCTTCCCGGGTTCCGTATTGGGCGAAGACCTTTATTTTGACCTATTTTCGAAAAATTCACACAGCTTTAACCTTGGCCACATTTCCAAAAGTATTCCGTCTAATGAAACTTTGACATACACCTGTATATATCATGACAAGAGCTACATTGTGACCAAGTTCTATTACTCTATCATGCAATCTGAATGATTTATCTTCCGTTGTGACAAACGCCAAAAACAGACGAGAATAGCACCCGCTTGCCGTGCTCATGTTGTCCTTGTCACGACCGTAGCACCTTAAGTTTTGATTGGACATTTATGAAACTTACAGATAAGTAGGCTTGGGGTAAAAGATTGGATTAGTTCCAAAACTGACAATGTCGTTCCATCTTTCATAGAGTAATGTCCTCCTGATTGCTAAAAATTAGGGGATAACTGTATTCAAAATTGTCATTTGGGGAGGTAAATCGGAGGTTTTACGGTCGGAAATTTTGTTTTACGGCGACGCGTCAGCGGAGCCGTAAAACGTAAGTTGCGACCGTAAAACCAACGATTTACCTCCCCAAATGACAATTTTCAATGCAGTTACATGTATCCCCATTCTAATGCAATTATTAGGTTGTTTTGTTCAAAACTGTACTATTTTGCACAAAGCGGCAAGCGCTGCGAGCTGCATAAAACCAAATGCCATCCAATGAAAAGCGACGTTACGTGATGACGTCAGGTTTCCGACAGTATATCGCAGAATAAACTGTCGCAAATTTTTGACGTTATCCAATCAGACATTGCGTTACACACGCCAATGCATTAGAATGCCTATTTTAGACCTAGTTATCAATGTTCAGTTTTGATAGACTCATCCTGAAACTTGTATATAATAAGTACGTCAGGGATAAAACTTCATAGAGGATTTTACATGATTGTGTGTTCATGTATTATTGAATTTATTAAACGAGTTGAGGAAAATGGATAAAATGCGAGGCTTTGCCGAGCATCGTATCCCTTTTCTTCAACGAGTTTAATAAATTCAATAATACATGAGCACGAATGCAAGATTCTGTTTATCATATGTCATTTTATACGCATTTAATTTACGATTGTTTACAAAAATGTCAATATTCCGCCGTCAGTAAACGCGACGTCGTTAAGGACGTCGTACATGTAACGTTACGGGACGTATCTAGCTAATTTGCATATTTAATCGCGTTACTACACTCTCAAACGCGATGTCATATGATAAATATGAGTTCTAAAAGCGGCGATGTCGGCATATTTCTCATAGAGATATGTCCCCGTCTTTGCTGAAAGTGCCTACTTTGGACCTTGTCATCGCCACTTAAGTTTATACAACTTCTGATTCTAAGCCAGTGAGTGGATGCCAGCTAACCTTATCAGGTATGATGGTCACCCAGTGTCTACACTACGTCCATTGACAGTAGTTCATCGTCCGTCATACGCCATTAGCATTAACATTGTTCACTCTCCAGAGATCACATTTTTATTCAGTCTTCATAAACTTTAGCAGAGTGTTTGATATTGTGGTTCATCATATGACGTCGCGTCTGAGAGTGTAATAACGCCATGTAATAAATTCGATAATCCACTAGTGGATTAAATATGCAAATTAGCTAGATACGTCCCGTAACGTTACATGTACGGCGTCCTTAACGACGTCGCGTTTACTAATGACGGAATATTGACAATTTTGTTAAACAATCGTTAATAAAATGCGTTTTAAATGTCATATGATAAATGAATCTTGCATTCGTGCTCATGTATTATTGAATTTATTAAACTCGTTGAAGAAAAAGGATAAAATGCTCGGCAAAGCCTCGCATTTTATCCCTTTTTCTCAACTCGTTTAATAAATTCAACAATACATGAACACTCATGTAAGATCCTCTATGTCAACAATGTATTAAACTCGTTGAGGAAAAGGGATAAAATGCTCGGCAATGCCTCCCATTTTATCCCTTTTTCTCAACTCGTTTAATAAATTCAATAATACATGAACACTCATGTAAGATCCTCTATTTCTCAGTCAGGTTAAAAAATAAATCATGTTGGGTTGTAAAAATAGGCCATAATGTCAAATCATAGAAAAATCTTATGAGCACTCTAGAGGCCATAGTTTGGGTCCAGTTATTATCAAACTTGTTCAGAATGATTATCTTGACAATATCTTCGTCAGCTTCGAATATGGGTCATGCCGGATCAAAACGAAAGCTAGTAGGCCAAACAATAGAAAAACATTGTGATCACTATAGAAGCCACAGTTTTGATTTAATCATCATTATACTTGCTCATGATGTTCATCATGATCATATCTCAGGCAAGTTAGAATATGGGTCACGTCGGTAAAAAAGTAGGTCAGGCGGTCAAATCATAGGAAAACCTTGTGAGCACTCTGGAGTCCACAGTTTTTGTCCTGTCATCATCAAACTTGCCCAGAATGATCATTTTGACAATACCTCATTCACGTTTGAGAAGTCCTATGGGCCATGCCGGACCCAAACGCAGGGTCACTTTGCCAAATCATAGAAAAACCTTGTGAGTACATTAGGAGCCGAAGTTTTGTTCCGATCAGCATCAAACTGGCTTAAAATGGTCATCTTGACAATTTATCTTGGTAAGGTCGGGTATTTTATGAACAAATCGGTAACCGTTTTATGTACCTTGATCTGTAAGAAACAATAAGTGTTGCTCATAAGTTTTGGACCTTTTGAGATAGATCCTGTATATTTGGCATAACTTTTCCTTGTGATAAGGGCTTCCAACAAAACAATTTTAATATCTGACCTTGATATGTCACCTACATTAAAAACAAGCAGTTTCATAACCTTTGAAGCATTCATATTTGGTATGTAGGTTCCTCGTGACAAGGGTTCCCACTCATTCGACCATTTTGCTGTCGACGTACTTTAAAGAAAAATAGAGCAAAGTCGATTGGGGGCCAATCGCAAATATCCGCACTTTTGACCGTGACGGTTGACCCCGGAGGTCACAGCCAGCATCCGAAACATTATGTGTAATCTACACATCCCAGGCAATCATCCTGTCAAATATGAACACCATCCGACGACCGATGTAGAAGGAGTTCGCGTTACGAGGAAATGTGCACTGACTGACGGACTGTCTGACTGACTGACAGACTGACGGACGGACTGACGGACGGGACCGATTACAGTATATCCGACTTTTTATTCGAAAAGTGCGGATATAAAAGAACATTAGGCATAAATTTTGAACCATTCAAGGCAGAGCCTTCATAGTTTCTTGTGACAAAGGCTTCCAACTCGTATAAAACATTTGACTGCTGACCTTAATGGTTGACCTACTTTATCATTACTTTTGAACCGTTTGAGATAGAGCCTTCATATTTGGCATGTAGATTTAAGAAATAGATCAGCTCTAACTGTGATTTGTTGTGTAATAAATCACAGTTTGGAGGTCAGTTGTAAAGTAGACAAATCACGAGCGCGTAGCGCGCGTGATTTGTCTACTTACAACTGACCGACAAACTGTGATTTATTACACAACATATCACTGGCTAGAGCTGATCTATTTCGATTCTAACACGCTGAAAATCGGCAATAATGTTGTTCTTCCCTTCAAAATCTCACAACTTTTCGTCATTGTTAGAAGAAATCCCGCTAAAATTATCGACTGAAACACATGCATTTATATCCTTTTCTAATGTTTTTGATGCGAGAAAATGACATTACACCGTCTAACGTCAATTCTAACATGACGTTAACGTTTTTCCCATTGAACCCAGTGGAAACGTCAGCGTTTGCAAATATGCGATAATTCACGTCGTCAACGTGGTGCGTGCAATTTGGCGTCATCGTGACGTTGCATGTAAACATTTCCTTCTGTCGACATCCGCTGCAAAATAGTCCCCAAGATAACGCTTTGTTACTACTGTATTTCAGTTTAGCATCATGTTAGAATCGAAATAATTTCCACGCACCCGGTGTGTTATCGTGATTAACACACGGTGTTGGCGGGCAGATGCGAATATTAATTCACTCCGGCTTCGCCGTCGTGAATTAATATTTCGCAATCTGCCCTCCAACACCGTGTGTTAATCACGATAACACACGGTACGTGGAGATTATTTCTTAAGTAAATCGACTAGTGACGTCATAAATTTGCAGTTTTTAATGACGTCACACGTCACGCTCTTGCGAGCTGTGATTTGTTGCAGAATAAAACAGTTATTTTGCATTGCCTATATAGGCGCGCTGTGTTAGAATTCTTGTTGACAAGCGCTTCCCACACATACAAAAATGACATGTAACCTTGACTTTTTTTTTCTGGTTTGGGTTTTACGGCCCTTTCAAGATTATTTCACTCATATCGAGCCGATCGTTAATCAGAGGTGGGCGAAAACCGGAGTACCCGGAGAAAAACCACCTGACCTTCCGTTGCAGAACTTGGCGTCTCACACGTGGCCCGAGCGAGGCTCGAACCTACGGCGGTGAGAGACCTAATGACTAAGAGTCAGCGCTCTTATCCACTAGGCCACGGAGGCCGCGTAACCTTGACTTTGACCTACTTTATCATTACTTTTGAATTGTTATAGATAAGTTTCATATTTGGTATTTTGGTTCCTTTTGACAAGGGCTTTCCACCCATACAAAAACTGACCTGAGACTACATTACCATAAATTTTTACTTATTAGAACCGCCTCGCCGAGGCGGTTCTACCGAGTACCACAGTCTATGTTTTGAGCAGAAATATGAAAAATATAATTTTTTTCTTATGACAATTTGCTATTTTGAGTGGTCAATCACGAAAACACACCTATATAATTTTGACCCCCGTGAACCCCATTTTTATATAGTAAAACTGGTGTTTCCGGGGGTAAACCTTATTTTTCTTATTTCTGCTCTAAAATATAGATTGTGGGTACTCGTTAGAACCGCCTCGATGAGGCGGTTCTAACGAGTACCAACAATCTATATTTGGAGCAGAAATAAGAAATATATCACAATTTTTCATCATAAAATTTTCATTTTTTTCGGCGATAAAGGTGGCAATGTATTTGTATAGGCGTGTTTGCGTAATGAAATGTTCAATATATATGAATAGGCATGTTTTCGTTATGCCATACAAGAATTTTTTTGGCTCGTAAAATAATCTGTAATCTCTTCTTACGAGCCCCCAAAATGTATGCTACCGCGTCTAACGAGCCCCGAAAAAAAATGTTCGGATATGCTTATAAACCATATTGCTTTCATTTGGAGGCAGGGCCTGAGTTGTTATTTAAGAAATAGATCAGCTCTAACTGTGATTTGTTGAGTAATAAATCACAGTTTGGAGGTCAGTTGTAAAGTAGACAAATCACGAGCGCGTAGCGCGCGTGATTTGTCTACTTACAACTGACCGACAAACTGTGATTTATTACTCAATAAATCACAGCCTAGAGCTGATCTATTTCGATTCTAACACGCTGAAAATCGGCAATAATGTTGTTGTTTCCTTCAAAATCTCACAACTTTTCGCCATTGTTAGAAGAAATCCCGCTAAAATTAAAGACTGAAACACATGCACTTACATCCTTTTCTAACGTTTTCGATGCGAGAAAATGACGTTACACCGTCTAACGTCAAGGAAATCGACTAGTGACGTCATCAATTGGCAGTTTTTAATGACGTCACTTGTCACGCTCTTCCTAGCCGTGATTTGTTGTAGAATAAAACACAGTTGTTCTCCATTGCCTATATAGGCGCGCTGTGTTAGAATTCATCTCAATGTCGGGTAAAAGTCCCACAAAACTGGACGCAACGTCTCCAAAATGACCTTTACAGTGTTGACTGGGACGTTAAACATAAAATCAAACAAACAATCATAAATGAGACAATTGGACAGGTATTTACTTGTGTATTCCAATGCAAACAGGTAGCTGTGTGACAATGTGTTAATAATTACACCCCAGCGTACACAGGTAAGATGACTGGTCAAAGGGAAATAATCGAAGCCTATCAAAAATATGATGTCGATAACCCGGGTTACGGTTCCTGTAGTACGATAATTCCTGGTAGTGCGCAAAAGGGACTTTTTGAGAATTAGAATATTTGTCTTCGTAATGTTGTAACTTATGAAGAACTAAATCGATACTTTGTTTGAATTGAGGTTTAACGATCCCGTCAACACCATTTAGGTCATATTGACGACGTCGCTTCCAATTTTGCACGGCATTGAGACATTTCAAGCCCTGCCGCTCAAACAAACCAAAATGATTTATATGTACGGTTGGTTAAAATCAACGTGTCGGTACGGAACACATCGTCTCTCACTTCGTCTGCCTGCCGAAAATTCGCTAGGAAAATATTCATAAAAACTTTGTAACATTTGCCTTGGTGGGAGGGGGATTTAGCTGGACGCAAAATGTTACAATTTTTATAACATTTTGCTTTGGAGAAAAACTGAGCACGACACAAAATGTTATAACTTTTAAATAAACCTTACTCTTCGTACAATTAGGTCGCTGGGAGTTAAACCCAACTCATTGGCACTATATCTGTATTTGTAACACCTATGCCTCGCCGAGGCTGTAATCGGCCAGACATCTATAACATTTTGCAAATAAAGCTCGCCGTATAATGTATCTTATGATGAACTTGATCATTTGTTTGTTTGAATTGAGGTTTAACGTCCCCGTAAACACTATTTAGGCCATTTTTGGAGACGTCGCTACCGACTGAAACGATATCACAAGCCCTGCCGCCCAACAAACCAAAAGGATTAATATGTAGGGACGGTCCGACTCGCACCACTTTACCTGGGCAGGCTTAGGCCCTCCAAGCGGTTTACCAGTACTTACATTGTACGTCTGGTCCATTTCAGTTCTTCTCGGAAGCATCATGCAGCCGGGGGGCCTAAACTAAATTGTGAAACTATTGTGATGTTTTGGAGTTAAAACCGACGTACTGGATACATCTTTTCTCACTGCGTCTGCCTCACCGAGGCAAAAATTCGTTAGAAAAATAGTTATCAAAATTTCATAACATTTTGCATTTTTGGGAAAAATAAGTTTTATTTTATTTTATTTTTTATTAAATTTTCAGCAGTGACTTACTGAGATTTTCTCTGTGAATTATTACTGAGTGAATTATTTCATTTCTGAGAAAATCATAGAAACCAGACTTCAAATATTCTGAGAAATCAGAAATAAATATTTGGTTTAGACTCATATTCTAGACAGGTTTTTAATTTTTTGGACCCCAATTTGGTTTATATCAGTCTTTGTATCGACTGCCTATTCAAAATTTGCAAAATTGCAGTATGTTACCTCTGGCTTTCTTTGCCGGATCATTACAGGGTCACTGATGAGGCTTTATTAGCCGAAACTACGTAGTATGACCCATCTTCTTTCTTATGAATGTTTTCATTGCTCTTAAAGGAACTCATTTTTTATTTTTATTCAATTGTCGCGTAGATTTGACGTTTTTGAGGAAAGACCTGCAACACGAAAATAAAGTATGATCTTGTTGATAACACAGTTCTACTTTCATGACATTGTTGCATCTGTATTTCAAGCACATGATGATTTTACGTTGAAATGAAAACAAGATGGCGACTGATTTTCAAACTAAACCACGCCCCTTGAAATTCATGCTCTGACTATAACTATTTTGGTTGGAAAAGAGGGTGGTTGTGTTTGAAAATTCAAAAGTAAAACGTGATTGCAAATGTAATAAACAGTTTATTTTGTTGTTTTGACTGATAACGGAGAAATAATTCACTCGTGTTCTAAGGCCTCCGTGCAAAAATAGGAGCGTGATAGCTCAGTGGTTAGTGCACTTGCTTCTGAGGTCCCGGGTTCGATCCCCGGCAGCGGCGATAAAATTTCGGTGTCCGAACACGCTCCATTGGCATCATTTGCAGGGATGAATGTCATAACATACACCGTCCTTCGGATCGGGGCGTTAACTGGAGGCCCCCTGTGCAGGGAGAACCATCCCTTATGCAGGTTAAAGATCCCTACCGCAATTACATTATTACTGTGCAGGCTTTCATTCTGCAAAACCTGGAGTGCATGTAATGTACACCTGCGGTAATGGTCAAATGTGACCGACGCAGTATCGGTAGAAAGAAAGAAAGAAAAACTCGTTCGCTATCGCTCACTCGTTTTTTTTATTCGGAAGTCTTAGAACACTTGTTAATTATTTCACCGTAATTGATCAAAAAAATAAAAATAAATAAATAAATAATAAATAAAGTCTATATAACATTTCGCGTTGGAAAAAAAGTTAGCACAACGCAAATTCATCACAATAACAAGTCCGTGAAACAAAGACCCCTCAAAACCCCACTTTATATAGAGAAAACTGGGGTTTATGGGGTATACACTATCTTTCTTATTTCAATGAAGCGGTTCTTACGAGCACCCGCAACCTATGTTTTGAGCATTTATAAGAACAATTTCACGGATTTTCATCAGAAAAGAAGCCATTTTTGAGATGTGAAAAATGCACTATGTCGCACGGGTGTATTATCCTAATGAAACTCTATGTAACATTTTGCGTTGGAAGAAAAATTAAGCACAACGCAAAATGTTACAACTTTTACAAAATTCTTAATCGTCGTAAAATTAGGTAGTTGGTGTTAAAATCAACTTTTTTGCACTATATCTGTATAGTTATACTTCCTATGCCTCGCCGAGGCTGTAATAGGCCTAACAGCTATTTTCAATATTTTATAACATTTTGCGTCACGTGAAAAATAAAGCTCCAAGCAAAATAAGGGACAATTGCACTTTACCGGGCACTGATTTTCCGTAGGAAAATCCACGTGAGTAGGTATCTAAGGTCCTATTATAAGGACGCGCGTGAGCGCGGCCAAAAATGGAAATAAGGCAGAAAAATGCAAAATTAACCTCAAAATCGTGTAGATTAGGCATATTTCAGGTCAAAACCAAGGTTTTCAACTGCAATTTCAA
Source organism: Lucinisca nassula (assembly GCA_963580285.1). Classification (NCBI taxonomy): domain Eukaryota; kingdom Metazoa; phylum Mollusca; class Bivalvia; order Lucinida; family Lucinidae; genus Lucinisca; species Lucinisca nassula. The sequence continues at coordinate 12,296,777 of OY757026.1, forward strand.
GCTTGTTCTAAGCTGGAGAGGCGAAAGAAACGTTAATTACTTTTTGTTTTGCTTCCACTGAATAACTGCGCGTGTGTAATTTCATTGGTCAAATTTAAAGGCCTTATGAATATTAATGAGCTCTGATGTCAACTTTCGATGACGCAACTTTCGATGACGCAACCAAGCAGTTTGTAAACAAATCCAGTTGTAAACAAATCCAGTTGCAAGAAAAAAAAATGAGAGAAAAATATGGCATTGTTTATGATGTTTTGGCCGAAGTATGCAGAGATAGTGAAAGTATAATAACGTGGCTGATGATTTATTTTGTCTTTTGACTTTGGTAACCTGGTAAGTGCCTTTAAAAATTATCAGTCAACATCATGCCTCATGGGGGCTGCCGCCCCCACACCCCGGCATTCAAGATAGAAGGATGCCAGGTATAAAATAACAAAGACAGCAAATCGGGATCTTTAGAATCTTATGTAGTGTGCAATTTCCGTAAATATTCAAAGCAGTCTCATTTTATCTCATTTGTATATAATTTGGAGCCGTGGTCCAAGTCTGTCGAATCCACGTCGATAGAAAGACTAGCAGATGACAGTGTTACGCTAAATAACCCACAACTGAGTCCGGGAATTTACGTATTTATTTATGCTACATTAACAAGACACGCCCTAACAACAAGTTGCGCCTGCGCAGTCTGGATAGAAGACAGTGCCCGGCAAAGTGCAATCTTGCCCAAAATAATGAAACTTATGAAAAACTCAATCGTTTGTTTGTTTGGATTGAGGTTTTACGACCCCGTCATCACTATTGTAGTCATTTCGAAGACGTCACTTTGAGAATGTATTAACGCCATGTAAGAAATTCCGTAATCCGCTAGCGGATGAAATAAGCAAATTAGTTAGATACATTCTGTAACGTTACACGTACGACGTTCTTAACTATACCGCGTGTACTAATGGCGGAATATTGACATCTTTGAGTGAGTGAGCGTTTGAGTTTTACGTCTCACCAACAGCTAAGGTCATACGGAGACGGGACCTCGGTTAAAAGACACATCCGAAAGGCTGGAGAAGCACGGGGTCGATCCTGGTATTCAAGGCGAGTAGCGTAACCACTACTCCACGGAGACTTCTAATTGACATCTTTGAAAAACAATCGTGAATAAAATTCGATTTAAATGCCATATTATAAACATAATCTCGCATTCGTGTTATTCGATTTATTAAACTGGCTGAAGAATAGGGATAAAATGCTCGGCAAGCCTCAACTCGTTTAATAAATTCAATATTACATGAACACTTATAAAAGGAAAAATGAAAGGTAAAGTACTTACGTCGGAAAATTAAATGCAGACATCACTTTTTGCCGATGCCATAGTTTCCTCCAGTGACGTTAGGAATAGAAATATTTCACGTATAAATTACACAAAATTGATTGTTCTGTGACGTTAAAATGTGCTGCAAAACACCAATGATCTCTTTCTGTGCAGAATTGTACCTTCTTGTTGTGAACAGTCTGACGTCACGCAAAAAGCGCCAAACTAGAACACGTCGACCGCACAACACTTGACTCGTGGACGAGGGTTCCGGGTTTTAGTCCAACGTCAGGTGCCATGCGTTGTTTCCCTGAACGATAGTCTATCAATTTTGTTAAGTGCTGGTTTATATTAGCCGGCCTCGGTAGCTCAGTCGGATGCGCGTCTGACTGGCGATCAGGAGGACGCGGGTTCGATACCTGTCGGGGTCGGCAACATTCTTTCGTGGAGACTGATCATGAAATATTTTCTACCGTCATTCTCTCCCGCTGATTCAAGAAGAGCAGTTGACAGTTTCTGGCGAAAGAATGTGCTCTGCACTGGATAACCGCATGCGTTTAAACCTACCCAGGAAAAGTGTGGATAGGTAAACTGACCGGCTCAAAAATGACCTAAAATAGTGTTGACTGGGCTGTTAAACAAAAATACAAACAAACAAATACTGTTCTACACCCATGCGATAACTGGGCGAATGGTGATATTTCACAGACCCGGTATAAGAAAGTAGTCCTACTAACAAAAATAACATAACGTTGTTTAAATTATACAGAAAATTCCTATATTAAGACCACCTTTGGGACTGTTCAAAAGTGGTCTTTAAGACCACTTTTGAACAGTCCCAAAGGTGGTCCCTTACCAGAGGACACTGGTAGAAACACAAAGGAAGATAAGTGCACCCTTCAAATTAAGCTTTTTAAAGCAGAATTTGTCTTACATTTAGGTGGTCTTAATAGCGGAATTTCACTGTAGATCAAATCTACACGTGATTAATTGAGTATTAAATCAGTCTTTTTAGTTGCAAAGTAAAGTGCGTAGCACGAGTGATTTTCCTACATACAACTGACCGACAGACAGTGCATTATCACTCAATAAATCCCGACATTAGAGCTGATCTATTTCGATTCTAACACATAACACTAAAAGTCGACGAAATTGCTAATGATTCCTTTAAATTCTTCCTATCTTCCGTCAGTGGTCAAAAGAGTCCCGCGCCCCCCGCCCATCGGGGCTTGAAGAAATAGATGGGCTGCATGATGCTTCCACGCAGAGCTGAATCCGACCGCACACGAATACTGGTAAATAAAAAATCTAAAATGAGTTCCTTTAAGAGCAATGAAAACATTCATAAGAAAGAAGATGGGTCATACTACGTAGTTTCGGCTAATAAAGCCTCATCAGTGACCCTGTAATGATCCGGCAAAGAAAGCCAGAGGAAAGTAAAATATAAACTGCACTAAGGTTGATGTACGGGGAGACGTTTTACGGCCGCCACACGGCACAACACCAGCTGCAGTGAAGGTAAATAACAATCTAAAATGAGTTCCTCTAAGAGCAATGAAAACATTCATAAGAAAGAAGATGGGTCATACTACGTAGTTTCGGCTGATAAAGCCTCATCCGTGACCCTGTAATGATCCGGCAAAGAAAGCCAGAGGAAACACACTGCAATTTTGCGAATTTCGAATAGGCAGTCGATTCAAAGACTGATATAAATCAAAATGGGGTCCAAATAATTAAAAACCTGTCTAGAATATGAGTCTAAACCAATAATTTATTTCTGATTTCTCAGAATATTCACGCTGATCTCAAAGGACCAAAGGTAAAATATAAACTGCACTATGGTTGAAACCGTTTTAAGGTTCTAAGCCTGCCCAGGTAAAGCGGTGTGAGTCGGACCGTCCTTGCTTATAAACCCTATTGGTATCATTGGGCGACAGGGCTTATCTAAATGTCGGGTAAAGGTTGCACACAATTGGAAGCAACATCTCCAAAATGGTCTATACAGTGTTTACGGGGACGTTAAACTTTAAGTCAAACAAACAAACAAAGACAACTGCCTTTCTTGAATCAGCGGGAGGGAGAGAATGACCGTAGAAAAGGTTTCATGATCAATCTCCTAGACGAATGTTGCCGACCCCGACAGGTATCGAACCCGCTTCCTCCTGATCACCAGTCAGACGCGCATCCGACAAAGCTAATGAGGCCGTCTAATATAAACCAGTACGTAGCATTAAACCTTAAATCAAACAAACAAACAAAGGAATCACGCATGCATACAATGTTTGTTTGTTTGATTTAAGGTTTAACGTCCCCGTCAACACTGTAAAGGTCATTTTGGAGACGTTGCTTCCAATTTTGTGGGACTTTTACCCGACATTGAGATGAAATGACATCTCAAGCCCTTTCGCCCAATGAAACCAATAGGGTTTATTAGCATGGACGGTCCGCCTCGCACCGCGGTTCCTGGACAGGCTTAGATCCTCTAAGCGGTTTACCACTACTATTGTGCGGGCCGGATTCAGCCGCAGTCTGTGTGGAAGCATCGTGCAGCCCATATATTTCTTGAAGCCCCTATGGACGGGGGCCGGCATGCATACAATGTAACTGACTGTATCACACGCGTTTACCTGTTTTCATGACAAGTTCAGCATGACATGAAAGGCCAGGTACAGTCTTAGAAAATGTCATGTTATGTTATTCTTTACGAGCTCGAATTTTCCAAACCATACGATGGATCTGGTTAATATTTATAGGTTATTGACTTTATATTGTGAAATATTCGACACGAGTTCATATGGCGAAGGACGCACGAGCTTGCGAGTACGTCTCCGCCATATGAACGAGTGCCGAATATTTCACAATATAAAGTCAATAACCTTTTTATTATATACCCAAAACTTGAACTGTCTACTAAAATTCAGGATTGCCTGGTATAGAAATACCAACGTTAAATCAGATTATATATCTTTAAGTGATTTGAAATGGAAAATAATGAAGGTCGTTAAGTGTCTCCCTACACGCTGAAAAACCTCGCCCAACGGCGCCAAAGTGAAGACAACGTTAACGTTCTGGATGTGATGTCATTAAAAACATTGACGTTTCCCAACACAGGACGCCATTTTTTTCTGAAGCGTCGGTTATATTTCTTTCAAAATACTCCTGATTTCTTTGATGAAAGTATTGAAAATCTAAACAGATTGCAGGTAGGTCATATTTTACAGCATAAAATGCGCTTTATGCACTTTGTAAGAACCTATATTCGTTTTGGTTTACGTTCTTTCAGTCGATACGCACGACAAGATGGCTGCCGATGTTTCGTCTTGAAATGCATAGATTTGAAAGTAGTTCTATTTTGAACGAGACTGCTTATCTACGGGCAATATGAACTTGACTACGGGCAATATGGAAAAATATTGACCGGTAACTTCTGTACAAAGTAAACGGGACATTTTCTGGGTATATAATAATTGATGTGATGTGAGATACCGCGGGGACAAACTGTTGCACCGGGTCGACCGGACGAGGCTAAGCCAAATGCTCTATTGACCCTCGTAGTCGCAGATAAGATTGACTAGGCGGAGCTATTCGGTTGTTGTCAGTATATGTCAAATTCGCGGAGTCCACCAGAAGATGCGGTGGAGTGCCTTTCGCACGCTTTCTACAAGCGGACGAAATGGTCTTATACGCCATAGCTATGCTTGTGTTACAGGTGAATTCACAAAGTTTACCTTTTTGTTAATGGGATATTCCTAAGGCAGGTACAAACGATAGCCCCGCCTAGTCAGTCTTATCTGCGACTACTATACATGTATCATATGTTTTCTTCGATATTATATTTTTAACCCTTATCTTGCTGTTCACGACAACCCCTATCTTTGCAAACAGTACAGATCCAGCCATCTGATCAGGATCTGTAACTGTTTCGCATTCAGTATATGAATTTGTAGCAATATGTTACATCAAGTAATTTGATTGGTTGATAGACAGAAATGGGTGTGACTTAAATGAATATTCAGCAAGATAAGTGTTAATCTATCATACCACTATATGAACATGTAGGCGTATACATTCACCACCAAAACCGGAAAAATGTATTTTTGCTAAAACATAGATTGTGTAAACTCGTTAGTACCGCCTCGGCGAGGTGGTTCTTAAATATACCCACAGTCTTTGTTTTTGAACAGAAATAAGAAAAATAATGTATACCCCTATCAATCCCAGTTTTACAACATGATATTTTTAGGGTGTAAACATTATATACGCCTGTTTTCCAGATGTCTTTTTCTTCTTCTTCTTCTTCTTCTTCTTCTTCTTTCTGAATCTGAAGAGGGTCAGTTGTGCGGTCAACGATGAGTGCTTATTTCGCTTCGGAGTCCGAAGTCCGAGTCATGAACGCGATGGCAGGAGTGACGTGAAACATTGACTGTGGGATAGGCAGACGTTCGCGAGCAGCTGCTACACCTGTGGACACAAAAGCGTTCAAACTTTGATGAGCTTCAATTCATTCTGACTTGAAACATCATTCAATATATCCTAACATCCTATCAGTCTACTGCCAGACAAAACACAAGGTGGTGTACATTTCATTGCTGGCTCCTGCACTGTCCAATCAAAATACATCTCAAATGTCAATCAGAAAGTGTTTTTCTAAAATGAGACCAATCAATTGCTTGATCTAGTTTTAGAATTCTTTGATGAATGACATTTGCTTGTCGAACTAACTTGATGCAAAGAGATTCATTGAAATTTATTTCATAAGAATTTGCATTGTAAATTTTACTAGCGAAAAAAAACCGACACTTTTGAGATGAACAAATTGTGATATTTGTCTTATTTCTGTCCAAAATTAGATTATCGGTACACGTTAAAGCCGCCTAATCGAGGCGGTTCTAACGAGTACACACCGTCTATATTTTAGAGCAGAAATAATCTATATTTTAGAGCAGAAGTAAGAAAAAAAAGGATTACCCCTGTATACCCCAGTTTTTTTTCTATATATATGGGGTTCAAGTGGTTCCGAATTATATTGGTGTGTTTTCGCCATTGATCATCTCAGAAGGCGAGTCAGAGAATGCAACACCTGTGGGTCATCAGTTGAAGTTGTAGTTGCCAAGTCTTGATGCTAGCCTCCTTGAAACTGGCCTTATGGATGTCGTTGAACCTCTTCTTAAGGGAAATGGGGACACCTTCAGGGGAGGCAACTCCTGCAAAATTGTTTTTGTCACCCATGTCAATAGGGATCAACTCTTAAAGGAAAGAGTTTGCTCCTAAGGAGCAAATTCTTTCCTTTTAGAGTAGACCCCTTTTTCAATGGGACAGTGCTTACAGAAAAGTGTACATGAAGTTGTCTCCCTTGGAAAAATGGCGGAAAAATTTGCCAGGTGTTCCCATTCCTCTTAATGTAGCCTTAGTTGCGACTCCAAACTGCAAGCAAGCCGTATTGTCGAAGGGCTGGTCACATGAATTGAACCATCTGGTACATAAAAAAAAAATAATAATATTAATAATAAAAAAAAACATTTATACCAGGTGATAGGATTATCATTTACATGAAGGAGTGTAATAAGGCTGAAAGTCAGAAACAAAGTGGTGCAGATTTGCAGTTTATTTTATTATTATTATTATTATTATTATTATTTTTTTTTTTGAGGTGGGGGCGGGGCGGGGGTATTACCCCGTACACCAAATATGTATGGCAGAACGTAGTTCGGCAATTTCCCAGTATAAAAGTGAGTAGTTTGTGTATATTGGGTGCAAGACATGCTAATAAAACTAATATAATCTGTAAAATTCTAAACAAACTAGATAAAGAAGATCAAATTTATATGGCATCATAGAGTTACCCCACCCACCATTATTACATGTGTTTCAATTCAAAACATGCTGCGTTACTGTTTGTTTGTCATGTTGGCATCGTGTCAACAAGTCCGTGTATACAACATAAGAGACTTAGACCCCCTTCTTCTTCTAATTATTATTATTATTGTTATCTTCTTCTTCTTCTTCTCATTTATCCTCTTCTTCTTTTTCTTCTTCTTCTTCTATTCTTCTTTTTTTTCTTCTTCCAATTATTCTTCCTCATCTTCTTCTCCATCTTCTTTTTCTTCTTCTTCTCCTCCTTTTTCTTCTTCTCGCTTACGCCACTTGTAACACACAAAGTTCTGCAACGGAAGTTCGGGTAGTTTTCTTTGGGTATCTGGGTGCTTGTCCACCTCTGATTAATGCTTGGCTGGAGAAGCTTGTGACAATCTCGAAAGGGCTATTATTCACCCACACCCCACCCCTAATCCAGTTTTGCTCATTTCATTTACATGTAAATGAACATTTAATGGTAGAAGAACAAAATAAACTTTACACTATCGTTCTGCGTGTAAGTATTAATATATCATGACCTTATCTTTAAATAAAAATATGTTTAAACTCAATTTGATATTGCGTATTTGTTTTCCCAGATCAAATTCAAGGATGTATAATGTTGGGTATCCGCCTGCGTCTTATTAGTTCTCTCGACATACCGATATTTAAAAAAAATAAAAAATAAAAAATAACAAAAAAATAAAAAATCTCCAAAACACGCCTACATAATTCTTACCTCATTAAACCCGACTTTTGTATAAAAAAGTGAGGTGTACAGGGATATGCAATAATTTTATATTTTATGCTTTTCAGCAGAAATATGAACATTTTCTTGTATTTTTTTTTTTTTTTTTTTCGAAAAATAATGCAGATTTGGATGGTAAAATTTTCAGTTTATTTAACTAGGCGCGTTTTCGTAATGAATATCCCTATATGATCTCCATTATACGTCATGGTCTGGCGTCATGATTATATAGTTCGTTTTACTCATTATGAAAACATGCCTATACAAATATATTGTAAACTTTACCTCCGAAAAATCGATTTTGTAGATGAAAATTTGTGATATTTTTTCTTATTTCTGCTCAAAACATGGATTGTGGGTTTTCGTTAGGACCGCCTCATCGAGGCGGTCTTAACGAGTACCAACAATTTATATTTTAGAGCAGAAAATAGAAAATAGATATACGCCTTTAAACCCCAGTTTTACTATATAAAAGTGGGGTTCCAGGGGATCAAAATTATATAGGCGTGTTTTTGTGATGCCCGCCGCCATCAAATTTCCCTGGTTTAAAAGGTATTCGTGTTATGGCAGTCTCACTGTGTTTCTTTCAAGACTCCCTTCGGTTCCCGCCCATCGGGGCTTGAAGATATAGATTGGGCTGCAAAGTGCCTCAACACAGAGCGGAAATTAACCGCTCATGTTTGTTTGTTTTTGTTTGATTTGATGTTTAATGTCCCCGTCAACACTGTAAAGGTCATTTTGGAGACGTTGCTTCCAATTTTGTGGGACTTTTTCCCGACATTGAGATGAAATGACATCTCAAGCCCTGTCGCCCAATGAAACCAATAGGGTTTATTAGCATGGACGGTCCACCTCGCACCGCGGTTCCTGGACAGGCTTAGATCCCCTAAGCTGTTAACCAGTACTAGTGTGCGGACCGGATTCAGCTCTGGGTGGAAGCATCATGCAGCCCGTATATTTCTTCAAGCCCCAATTGACCGCTAATGAGTTCTGGTAAACCGCTTACTAGAAGGGCTAAGCCTGCCCAGGTATGTGATGCGAGGCAGACCATTCAACGCATACATTTTGGTTTCCTATTGGAGGTAGGGCTTGTGATGCCATTTCATCTCAATGTCGGGTAAAAGTCCCAAAAAATTGGAAGCAACGTCTCCTTAATGACATAAATAGTATCAAGGGGACGTTAAATCTCAGTTCAATCAAAACGAAGAATTTCTTTATTTTCCAAGATTCCGTCTTTACGAGCGCTGTTGCTGAATAATTATCGCCCCGCCTTCGAAAAAAGATGGGCTGCATGATGCTTCCACGCAGTGCTGAAACCGAACGCACACAAGTACGCGTAACAGCTCGGATGATGTAAGCATGCCCATGCAAAGCGATGCGAGTCGGACCGTCCATGCTTATAAACCCTTTTGGTTTCATTGGGCAACAGGGATTGATATGACATTTCATATCAATGTCGGGTAAAAGTCCATCAGAATTGAAAGCAACCTCTTCAAAATTACCTATACAGTGTTGAAGTGGAATTGCACGACCCGCAGAAAAAGCGACCGACTGAAGTCGGTTGATTTTCTAAGAGTGCCCTAAAATCACCGTGTCATTCTGTCATTCTGTCAGTCTGTCAGTCTGTCTGTCCGTCCGTAACCCGATTGAAGTCAAATTTCATATGGAGCCTCTATGGGATGGGGGAAACCAAAATTTGCTCATGGGGTCCAGGTCACATGACCAAAATGGCCGCCAAGCCATATATGGTCTGTCTGTCTGTCCGTCCGTAACCCGTTTGTGAAAATTGAGGGTAGTGACTTAACCGCTTGGAATATTTAAACAATTTTTGGCATACTGATAGATATCAATGAGAGGTAACCAATGAACTTGCGAAATATTACATTCCATTTAGTATAGCCTCGCCGAGGCGAAAAATGTGAAAATTTTCGAACTGCTTCTCCTCGGAAACCGTTGGGCCGATTGTAGTCAAATTTCATATGGAGCCTCTATGTGATTGGGGAAACCAAAATTTGCTCATGGGGTCCAGGTCACATGACCAAAATGGCCGCCAAGCCATATATGGTAAAAACCCTTCAAAAATAGTCTTCTCCAGAACCACTGTGCAGATTTCCACGAAACTTGATAAATAGCATCTGGGACGTAGGCCCATCATAAATTGCTAAAATTGTGACCCTGGGTTGACCTTGACCTTCTTTGTGCCAAGGTCAAACTTTGACACATATGCTTTTGTATTGGAAAAAGTGAGAATGCATTTTATCCTGCAAACGATTCAGAATACAGTACTAAAGTATAAGATATATTTTTGCTCCTTACGATAAGGCGCGTTTATTGGGGGAACCGTTTTAGGTCCAGGTCACATGACCAAAATGGCCGCCATACCCATATATGGTAACACTCATAAAGCTATAAGCATCCGGCGGGTCGTGCACTTCAGCTGAAGCACTGGTTTAAACCTTAAGTCAAGCACGTGGAATAATTAATTGTGCCTTACCCATTTCTTACAATCAACCAATCACATAACATAATAATTGCTTGATACTTTCTATTCATTTGATTTCGAAAACTGAATATGAAGCAGCGTAGATCCTGAACAGATGAAAATCCATCTTAACAAGATCTACACTGTTTGCCATCACGATAATAAGTCCGTGAAACGAAGACACCCCTAAACCCCTTTTTATACATAGAAAAGTGGAGTTTACGGGCCATACATAATTTGCCTTAGTTTTGCTCAAAAACATAGGTTGTGGGTACTCGTTAGAACCGCCTCGTGGAGGCGGTTCTAACGATCAACCACAATTTATGTTGAAAGCAGAAATAATAAAGCTGTTATAATTTTTACCTAATATTTATCATTTTCTGTCACCATGTTGGACGCCATTATTTCTTACGGACATATTTTCCTAATGGCAAAGAAAGGTGTTGTTGTATTCTGTAGGAAACGGGTGAAACACGGTTTGCATAGCGTATATTACATGTTTGAAATTTTGTCCTAAAATAGTATAGGTAACATATAAAACCAAGAGGTCCTTGGGCCACTACTCTCACCAGAGGTCAAGTGGGAAAACCTTGCCCGGCCAGTGGAAGCCATGATTTTCAACAAACCCTGGTGTCTTAAAATTCTAGCCGTTCAGTCCCTTCTTCAATATACATGGGCATGGTAGCCTTCTTGGCCAAAACTATCCACTTCAATTTAGTATAGAATCAGATAAACCCTCTGTTTTGCCCTTTTTCAAACAAATGGTTAACCAAAGATCATCATTTGACCAAATTGGTTGAGCCCGAGTCTCTACAAATGTAATGGTGCATACAAAGTTTCAAGGTAATCTGTCATTAGGTTCCTGAAAAGAAGATTTTCAAATGTGTTTTACCATATAGGGGCATGACGGCCATCTTGGTCATGCGACTCGGTCTTAACGAATATACGTTTGTTCCCACTTCTAATGGCGGTCTCACTTGAGATTTGCTTTCAACTGGATACGTAGGTTCTGAGAAGATGTCGGCTTAAATATTGACGAAAACACAGACGCTGACACGGACGCAGGTGACGACCACGACAGACGACGAACCACCACGTATACCATTTGGAACCGCCAGCTCTGGTGAGTTAAAGTACACTGACTGACAGTTTTGGTTCGGTATCACATGAGCCCCGCCAAGCGAATTTGTGTCTTCGAGCATTCCGTCATGACAAATTTTAACTGCGCATGCCCAGTCATTCAGAGGGGCCAGGGATATGGCTTTCTGTCTGAAGGTTCCTCTTGATTCACTGCTTGTATGAGCGAGCAGCGAAGGTTCTGGCGAGACTGCGCGGATGCGCAGGCTCGCCTGAACCTTCGCTGCTCGCATATGCGATAAGTACCAAAATCGCTTGACGGGGCCCAGATGAACAAGATTGTGGCGTGTGAACATGTACAATATCAAGTTCATTTATCACGTTTCCTGTTTGAAACAAAATACCGAACAACCAGGTATATCAAGGAACCAGATATAAACGTGCATGGAGTAAATTTTCTTCTTCTTTTTCTTCATCATCACCATCATCATCATCATCATCATCATCATCATCATCATCATCATCATCATCATCATCATCATCATCATCTTCTTCTTCTTCTTCTTCTTCTTCTTCTTCTTCTTCTTCTTCTTCTTCTTCTTCTTCTTCTTCTTCTTCTTCTTCTTCTTCTCCATCATCATCATCATCATCATCATCATCATCATCATCATCATCTTCTTCTTCTTCTTCTTCTTCTTCTTCTTCTTCTTCTTCTTCTTCTTTTTCTTCTTCTTCTTCTTTTTGTTCGTTTGTTTTCGCTTATTTTCTTTTCGGATATTTTATGGGGTGCAACTGTCGTGTATCGGAAAACATGTCCATGTGAAATTATGGCGTCCTATATGGTGTTAGAAATGACATATATCAGGTAAAAAATGTAACGTCTTTCTTATTTCTGCTTTCAACATAGATTGTGGGTGCTCGTTCTAACGAGTACCCACAATCTATGTTTTTGAGCAAAAATAAGGCAGATAATGTTTACGCCCTTACACCCCACTTGTCCCTATATTGAGCCCCGCCAAGCGAATTTGTGTCTTCGAGCATTCCGTCATGACAACTTTTAACTGCGCATGCCCAGCCATTCAGAGGGGCCAGGGATAAGGCTTTCTGTCTGAAGGTTCCTCTTGATTCACTGCTTGTATGAGCGAGCAGCGAAGGTTCTGGCGAGACTGCGCGGATGCGCAGGCTCGCCTGAACCTTCGCTGCGCGCATAGGCGATAAGTACCAAAATCGCTTCACGGGGCCCATATAAAGTGGGGTTTAGAGGGGTCTGCGTTTCACGGACTGGTTATCGTGATGACTTGGGGGTCCAACTACTATTCCATCACAACTCATTACGAAAACACGCCTATACAAATACATTGTAACCTTTATCTCAGAAAAAATGAAAAGTTTAAGATGAAAAATTGTGATATTTTTTTATATTTCTGTTCAAAATATTGATGGTGGGTACTCGTTAGAACCGCCTCATCGAGGCGGTTCTAATGAGTACCAACAATGATGAGTGACCACAATCTATATTTTAGAGCCGAAATAAGAAAAATTGAGGTTTACCCCTGCAAACCCCAGTTTTATTACATAAAAATGGGGTTCGAGGGGGTCAAAATTATATAGGCGTGTTTTCGTGATGTGGGCAAGGCTTGCTGAGCGTATACGTGTACTTGCAGCAGGAAACGGAAGAGGGGAATATTGTTTCATTATTTTCCCCTTTCTTTCCATTACCTCCCTAAATCTCCTTTACTGTCTCTTCTGTCTCGTTTCTCCTTTTCTCAGGGAGACTGCACAAAATGACCGTCTTAAGGGGAATGGGGAACACTTGGCAGATGTTTCCGCCATTTTACAAAGGGAGACACTTTTCGGGACTTCCTGTTCGCTTTTCTGTAAGTCCTGTCCCACTGAAAAGGGGTCTACTCTTAAAGGAAAGAATTTGCTCCTCAGGAGCAAATTCTTTTCTTTAAGAGTTGACCCCTATTGTCATGGAAGACAAAATATTTTTGCAGGAGCTGCCTCCCCTGTAGGTGTTCCCATTCCCCTAAAATCCCAAAATATATCACCCTGTTTCATAGTATTTTCTTTTTCATCAGAGGGATGAAAATGTGGCGATTTTTCAATTTGTTCGTGTATTTGCTTGCAATATACGTGGCATATGCTCCAGCCCAGAAACAGGAGGATATGAACATCGACCAGCATTTTGTCGGTGAGTAGCACAACTACTACTACATTTACTACTACTACTACTACTACTACTACTACTACTACTACTACTACTACTACTACTACTACTTCTACTTCTACTACTACTACTTCTACTACTACTACTACTACTACTACTACTACTACTACTACTACTACTACTACTCCTACTACTACTCCTACTACTACTAACACAACAACTACAACAACAACAACAACTACTACTACTACTACTACTCCTACTACTACTAACACAACAACTTCAACAACAACAACAACAACAACTACTACTACTTCTACTACTACTACTACTACTACTACTACTAGCACTAGGTACGGAGCTCCGTTGCCTAGTGGATAAGAGCGCTGACTCTTATTCATTCGGTCTCTCACCGCTATGGTTCGAGCCCGTCTCGGATCACATGCGAGACGCTAAGTTCTGGAACGGAAGGTCAGCGGATTCTTCTCCGGTTACTCCGGTTTTCAACCACCTCTGATTAACGACAGGCTCATTATTAATGAAATAATCTTGAAAGGGATGTAAAACCCAAAACAAAATAATTACTTCTATTACTACTCCTACTACTACTCCTACTACTACTACTACTATTTCTATTACTGTTACTACTACTATTTCTACTACTACTACTATTACTTCTACTACTACTACTACAACTTATACTACTACGACTACTACTATTACTACTTCTACTTCAAGTACTTCTGCTACTACTACTACTATTACTACTTCTGCTACAACTATTTTTGCTACTACTACTACTATCAATACTACTATCAATACAACTACTACTACTACTACTACTTCTACAACTACTACTACTACTACTACTACTACTACAACTACAACTACCACTACTACTACTACTACTACTACTGGCGGGCCTCCGTGTCCTAGTGGATAAGAGCGCTGACTCTTAATCATTAGGTCTCTCACCGCTGTGGTTCGAGCCAGTCTCGGGTCACATGTGAAAAAGACGCCAAGTTCTGCAACGGAAGGTCATGTTTTTTTTTTCTCCGGGTACTTCTGTTTTAACCCACGGCTAAACATCGATCTGCTCCATATGAGTGAAATAAATAATCTTGAAAGGGCCGTTAAACCAACCCCCCCCCCCCAAAAAAAATACTACTTCGACTACTACTGCGCTTACTACTACTACTACTACTACTACTGCTACTACTACTACTACTACTACTACTACTACTACTACTACTACTACTACTTCTACTACTACTACTACTACTACTACTACTACTACTACTACTACTACTACTACTACTACTACTACTACTACTACTACTACATGTACTACTACTGCTACAGCTACTACTAAACAGGAATTGAACACCGATACGCATATGGTTGATAAGTAGTACATCTACTACTAATACAAGTACTACACATACTACTACAACAACTGCTACTACTAGTACTACTACTAATACTTCTACAACTACTAGTATTACCACTAATAAAACAACTACTACGACTTCTACTACTACTGCTAATGTAATACTTATAAATGGTATAATAACAACAGTGATGATAACCATTATAAGATCAAAAGCAAGAAAACAAGAAGAAGAACAAACGAAAAGAGAAGAAGAAGAAGAAGAAGAAGAAGAAGAAGAAGAAGAAGAAGAAGAAGAAGAAGAAGAAGAAGAAGAAGAAGAAGAAGAAGAAAAAAAAAGAATAGCGCGGCTATCTTCTAAAAATAATCGTTTCCCGGATTTTCGTCATATCATTGGTAGTAAATTGGACTTCAGCATTGAAGAGTTTCTTGTGCTTATCAACTTTCGGTCGATTGATAAGCAATCGCCAATGATGGTCTAGCGGACTAATAGTATACGAACCAAGGGCAATTGACTAAAGATTCTTAAATACATGTAACACGTGTCTGGGAAGTTAAACACTATTAACCCATATATGCCTAGCGGCCCTTTTTTGGACATTGACAAACAGTGTAGACCCAGATCAGACGCCGCGGGTCGTGGCGTCTGATCTGAGTCTACATTGTTTGCTTAAAGTTCGTACATTTTTGTAAAACTTACCACAAACTAAACTAGCGTGACAACCAAATTGGAAATCGATCACTCCAATATTCATTCCATTGCCATATATGGGTTAAGATTTGTTTGTATTTGAGTTTAACGGCCCAGTCAACACTGTTTTAGGTCATTTTGAGCCGGTCAGTTTACCTATCCACACTTTTCCTGAGCAGACATATACGTAAGCGGTTAGCCAGTACAGTGCACATTCTTTCGCCAGAAAATGACAACTGTCCTTCTTGAATCTTGAGAGAATGACCGTAGAAAAGATTTCATGATCAATCTCCACGAAAGAATGTTGCCGACCCGGCAGGTATCGAAACCGCGACCTCCTGATCACCAGTCAGACGCGCATCCGACTGAGCTATCGAGGCCGACGTATGGGTTTAGATACGGGTTTGATAAGGATTTCTTGCATAAATACCTATGCGCATGGCTGTTTGAAGCGATTGTCAAATGGATCGAAAGCCGTGCTGAAACAGCAAAAACCATGTTCAAATCATGAAATTCGCGTGCCGTTTGAACATGGATTTTGAGCTTTTGATATCACAAGACGGGCCTTGCTTTGTTTACGTTACGTTGAGCGGCGTAACGTTATCGCCCTGAACGTAGCGGTTTAGGGTTCTATGATGACGTCAGATGGTTACTGCGTAACAACGTCATTGTAAACAACATTCTGAAATGGCCGCCATGTTGGTTCGCCGGTCGCATTTCAAGAGTATAGATGGAGTTTATATGGAGTTTTTGGGCGTTTTCGTCAAAATTTGCTGTCGGAATCGTAAGTTATGCAAGAACAACGATCATCCATGGTTATTTCATGCATTAACATTTGCCGGATCCCTCGGAAGATATTTGAACATTCGGCCTGGCGGCCTCATGTTCAAACAGCTTCCTCGGGACCCGGCGAATGTTAATGCATGAAAAACCATGGTTGATCCCTATATTGTATCCCATGTGAAAATGTATAGTAGCCTGGTCTAGTGTGAGAAAATTATTATTATTCATGACTTCACAAATAAAATGTTTGGTAGGTTTGGCAGGTTTTGCTTCTATAGTGAGGTTTAACGTCCCCGCCTACACTATCTAGGTCATTTTGAAGACGTGGTTTCTGATTTTGTTGGAGTTTTGTCCGTTATTGAGATGAAATGACTTCCCAAGCCCTACCGCTAAAAGGAAGGGGCGGTCGGTTTCCTGGGCTTATGTAGACATTCTAAGTAGTTTTCAAAACTTAACCCTTGTCCTGCTGATCCCGGATATGCCTTATCTTTGAAACTATGTAGATCCAGATCAGATGGCTTCTGAAGAAGCCATCTGATCAGGATCTTCATTGTTTGCCATCCAGTTTATGAATTTGTTGCAATAATTTGCATCAAGTAATCTGACTGGCTGATAATTATTAGTGGGTGTGACATATTTAAATATTCAGCAGGACAAGGGTTAAATGTGCGATGGGATACAGCTCTGTGTTGAAGCACCATTCAGCCTAACCTATTTCTGCAAGCCACCTACCCTAGATTTGTAGAGACGGAGGAATTTGAGACGATATTGATATGATGAAGATGATCATCATGAATGATCATGATGTGACGATGACGATTATGCTGAGACGTGACAACGACGATAATGAGGATAATGGTGATGATGATGATGATGATGATGATGATGATGATGATGATGATGATGATGATGATGCTGATGTGATGATGATGATGATGATGATGATGATGATGATGATGATGATGATGATGATGATGATGATGATGATGATGATGATATAATTAATGTTTAATCCATTTGTGCCTAGCGCCCACGAATGTATATATATATCTGATGAGTGTATGTACTGCTTGCTTTTGAGTGCCAACGTCATTTACTGGAAAGTGCCAAACGTACAACGTTACACTGCGTCTTGTATATCAGTCTTAGCAACGTCAGTGGAACCAAACTGAACGCGACGTTATCCAGATGACATTCATTTATTTCCCGCGGGGTCTTTCAAAAAGTATCCGGCGTTTTGCATAGATGTCTTGCACTTCTATTATGGATTATACAAGAATTATTTTCACATTATCACGTAACGAATGGTATGGCAGTACTTTGTACCCCTGTTTTGAGAGACCAAACGCACTTTACATCACTGATTGTAAATACAGTTATCGAAGACGCAGAAATGCATCTTTGGATGCTGTCCTTCTTTTTCTTAGGGTTTGAACACGACAAAACAATGTTTGCTGCAACGAAAGGCCATGTGTTTTTTCTCCGGGTATTCCGGTTTTCGCCCACATCTGATTAACGATCGGCTCGATATGAGTGAAATAATCTTGAAAGGGCCGTAAAAAAAAACAAAAAAAAAACGATGCACGCCTGTTCTTTCTGCTGGACAATTTGGAGGTGGTAAAGAAAAAATGTTACGGTTAACGTGAAAAGAAAGGCAGCGAAGGTTCATGGTGCAGATTATATTTTCTTTTCCTTTGGCATCATCGAGCCCATCCTGGTTACATTGAAATTCAAATACCACTCAGCCGGCGCTATGTGTTCTTTGTTTCCAAAGGCATTCTTTTAGCTTTTTTATTTTGAGATCTTATTTGTTTATATCGATATAAATTTGCGAAAAATTAAATTCGTCCTTTTCTGAGTTTCAGAAATGTTGAGTGAAATTAGGATTCAACAAAATATCTACTAGAAGTGGATATGCTACGCGCCACATAAAGCAGGGGTCGTGGGTTCGACCCCGGGCTTCTCTAGACTTTCTAACGAGTCTCTAAACCGAGTTTCACTGGTTTGCAGGGCTTGAGATGTCATTGTATCCCAATGTTGAGTATAAGTCCCATAACATTGGTAGCATCGTCTTCAAAAATGACCTGTAAAGTGTTGACGGGGACGTTAAACCTCAAACAAATATATGATTAAAGTAATGTAGAAGTAAAACAAAGATCAGGAATCAATACAATATATTAGCTTACTCCACCAATCAAAGACACCAAAGGGAAAGAAACACAAACATGAAGCGACCAGACCATAATGGAAACCTAAACAAAGGAAGGCCATAAGGACAGTTAAATTCAGGATGACACTGCATATTTCGTCCAAGAAGTTTACAAGATAGCATACATCCATGATGCTTGTTCGAACTGCCTCATTGATGTGGTGGCAACGAGTGCATGAATTATTTGTGCTCCTTCGAGCTGCCTCAGTGATTCGGTACTAGCGAGAGCATGAATTGCTGGTGCTCGTTCGAACTGCATCATTATGCGGAACTCAAGAGTGCATAAATCGTTTGATGCTCGTTCGAACTGTCCCATCGATGTGCCACTGACGAGTGCATATACACTTGATGCGCCTTCGAACTGCATCAATGATGTGGTGCCAACGAGTGCATGGATTATTTGTGCTCCTTCTAACTGCCTCAGTGAGTCGGTACTAGCGAGAGCATGAATTGCTGGTGCTCGTTCGAACTGCGCATGCATCATTAATTATTAGTGCATAAATCGTTTGATGCTCGTTCGAACTGTCTCATTCATTCCGTACTAATGAATGAGTACACGGTCTCTTTGTGCTCCTTCGAACTGCCTCATTGATGCGGCACTGATGGGTACATAGATTCTTGGTGCTCGTTCGAACTGCCTCACTGATGCGGCACTAACGGGTACATAGATTCTGGCTGGCTGCTCGTTCGAGCCGCATAATTGATGCGGTACAGACGAGTGCATTGGTGCTTATACGAACTACTTCATTCATGCGATAGAAAGGATTGCATACATTCTTGGTGCTCATTCGAATTGACTCATAAATGCGGAACTAACGAGTGCATAAATTTGTTATGCTCGTTCGAACTTTCTCATTGATATGGCACCAATTAATGAGTGCATATACTCATTGGTGCTAGTTCATTGATACTAGTTCGAACAACCCCAATGACGCGATACTAAAGGGACATAAATTTTAGGTGCTTTTTCGAAACGCCGCGCTGATGCGGTATTACATGTAACGAATGCATAGACGATTGTTGCTCATTCGAACTGCCCCATTGATGCTATATCATCGAGTACATAGACTCCTGGAGCTCCGTCGCACTACACCAATGATGTGGTACCAACGGGTTTTTGTTGCTCGCTCGAACTGCCTCAGTGATTTGGTACTAACGCGTGCATCCATTCCGGTGCTCGTTCGAACTGTCTAATAAAATTTGAGGTGGCTCTATCGAGTACCCACTACCTATGTTCGTAAGCAAAAATAAGAAAAGTAATGTAAACCCTTGTCAACTCCACTTTTCCTTTATAAAGTGGAACTTAGAAGTGTATAGACTACGCCATAAAATGCAATTAATTATTAAAAACACAGTCATGGTTTTGTCGGCATTGGATGTGTCGGCCCCTTCTGCAGCTCTGACACTCGTATCGTGTTCTTGACCTCTGTCCATGCATTCTTCTTGAACAAACGACCTGACAAAATATTCAATTGACAGAGCGAGAAGTTGCGGGAAATTCTGAGGCTGGCCCTGTCGTGGAAGAACAGATAAAAACCGATCCAAATGACACCGGTTAATATTTCTTTTTCTGTTCCAGGCCATAGGTTGTAGGTTCAATGGACAGTTCTAATGAGCACTATACATCTACGTTTGTTGTAAAAAAAATAAGAAGACTATCACAAATTTTCATCATCGTTTTTGAGATATGAAAAAAAAAAAAAAAAAAAGAACTTGTTAGTTGTGCTGAAGATGAATATGAAGGCTCAGAACAATGAAACACTGTTTTGGTTCAGAACGCATGATTCAAAGTTTGGAGAAATAACCGCTCGACAGTGAACGATATGAGAAGCATTGACTATCAAAGTAAAGTTTAAAACAAAGCGCTAAGCTAAAAAACACGGACGACTATAAGAAAACCTCAGTGTTTCTAAAGCCGTTTTGGCTTTATTACGGACGAATTAGAAAAGAAGCGAATATTGCAGGTACTAATTAAATATTTATCTATGTAGTGTCATTTTGTCCCCATGACAACGCATCTAACCGATAGAAAATACATACTTTTGCCATATAACTGGTTCGCTTTTTCTTTACGCACTTTTGAAACAACCACCCGCTAAATGACGCGACGTTAGCGTTCATTTTGCCGCCGTACGTCAGACGATGACGTTACTTGACAACAAGCGGGAAAACAAAAGAAAAATATAGCATAGGGTATGTGTCATTCCTCGGAAATAGTAATCATCTCGGTGTGTGTGCGATAAAACGAACACACGAACTTTATATTAGAATGTTTTATCTTCAGAAATCTACCAAATATAGACATCTCTCTCCTTGAAATCTACGAGAAATCTTCCTTCCAAAATGGGCCCAAAACGGGCCCGTTGGCACTCAAAGAGGTACAACGGTGGGCCCAAAAAGGGCCCGTTGGCAAACTAAGGGTTAAGGTTATTTATAGAGATCTAACATAAATACAATGAACAAAAAAAAAAACAATACACCCGTAGACTAAACAATGGACTCGTCCAATGCAATTGGATATAGATGGAACAGCCTTTGTCACTTTTGGGATACCTGTTCTCGGACAGGTATTTTTTACTGTGGCGCGTTAGCGGAGCCGTGAAACGTAAACCGACAATCTACCTCACCAAATGACAGTTTTGCTACGCAGCTATTCCCTTGCTAATGTCTGTTTGTTTGTTTGATTTGAGGTTTAACGTCCCCGTCAACACTGTAAAGGTCATTTTGGAGACGTTGCTTCGAATTCTGTGGAACTTTTACCCGACATTGAGACGAAATGACATCTCAAGCCCTGCCGCCCAATTAAACCATGCTTCATAAGCATGGACCGGCCGACTCGCACCGCTTTGCATGGGCAGGCTTAGATCTTCTATGCGGTTTACCAGTACTCGTGTGCGGGTCGGTTTCCGCTCTGCGTGGAAGCATCATGTAGCCCTTCTATTTCTTCACCCCCCCCCCCCCCCCCACCACCACCACCACCACCACCACCACCAATTTCTAATGTACATATTCGGATGTTTTATGTTTTGTTGTTTTTTAGGTGTCATGTTTTGCTCAAAGCGGCAAGCGCTGTGAGCTGCGCGTATAACCAAATAAAGTCGAACTTCAATGGCTCGAACACCTTTGGGACCTCGAACATCTGTTCGAGACAGGGGTAGTTCGAGCCACTGAGGTTAATGTCAAGAGGCATAACGAGATACTTTTTGACATCTTTTCGGTGTTCTATAATGAATATGTATGCTGTGTGTACTCATTAGAATCGCCTCATCGAGATGCTTTTTGTCATCATTTCGGTGTTCTATAATAAATATGTATGCTGTGTGTACTCATTAGAATCGCCTCATCGAGGCGATTCTAATGAGTACACACAGCATACATTTGCAAGATAAAAGAGTAAAATCTCCTTAATTATCCCCCACTATTTCTTACGTAGAGGATTTCGCTAGGGGCTCAAGAATGTGTTCGACACATCCATGGTAAACGAGCAATCGGTGTTCGAGCCATCGAAGTTCTTCTGTACCAGCCAATCGAAAGCGATGAGAGGTCACGTTACATACGCAAATGCATAAGAATAACAGCCCCCGCCCATAGGGGCTTGAAGAAATATATGGGCTGCATGATGCTTCCACGCAGAGCTGAATCCGGCCCGCACACTAGTACTGGTAAACAGCTTAGAGGATCTAAGCCTGTCCAGGAGCCGCGGTGCGATCTGGACCGTCCATGTTAATAAACCCAATTGGTTTCATTGGGCGACAGGGCTTGGGATGTCATTTCATCTCAATGTTGGGTAAAAGTCCCACAAAATTGGAAGCAACGTCTCCAAAATGACCTTTACAGTGTTGACGGGGACGTTAAACCTCAAATCAAACAAAGCATAAGAATAAATGATCAATGTCGTTTCAGTTTATTTTGTTCTTACAGCACAAGCTGACATTTCAAAGGTGAGAAGAATAAGACGAGCGGCAAGACTCGGAAGTTTCTTGTTAAGTACGTAAAATAAGTCATTCATTTCCCATATTAAGCTGTTTTGCACTATATGCTGGTTCCTAGTTTTAAGTTTATCAGTATTGGTAAAACGGGTAACCAGAACCCCATGTCGTTAAAAGGTCAGGGGTGTATGGTTACCTGTTTTTCCAATATTGATAATGTGTATCAGTGTTGGAAAAACAGGTAACCAGAATCCCCTGAACTTTCAAGGTCAGGGGCGTCTTGTTACCTGTTTTTCCCACATTGATAATGTGTAAACTGGGAGCCAGCAAATAATGCAAAAAATAGTGTATAAGTAAAACGTCTTTATTTAGATCATATTAGGGTCTGAG
The DNA here is from genome assembly GCA_963580285.1 of Lucinisca nassula. NCBI lineage: Eukaryota > Metazoa > Mollusca > Bivalvia > Lucinida > Lucinidae > Lucinisca > Lucinisca nassula. The sequence continues at coordinate 12,319,802 of OY757026.1, forward strand.
CAAAAGTGGCCTTAAGACCACTTTTGCACAGACTCTAAGGTGTCGTACGTATTTCACTGGAGAATATCGGGTGTAGAAAAAACAAAGAAAACACTGAAGCCTGTACGCATTGTATATGTTTTTCAAAGAATAAGCTGACTTAATAGCGATGCTTCACTGTAAAATATCTGATTTAGATATCGTTACATAGTTACATATACATGTTAACCCCTTAGAGCATCAAAATGCTATATGCACTTTTGACAATTTTAACTCTTGTTTGATAAAACGGCTCTAAAAGTCATTATATTGCCGTGAAAAATAACTGGCAATATAGTATATCATTAACAATATGTAATTTCTGCCGTGTCGGCAACACTCTGTCGTGGAGATTGATCATGAAATCTTTTCTACGGTCATTCTCTCTCTTCCGCTGATTCAAGAAGGGCAGTTGTCAGTTTCTGGCGAAAGAATGCGCACTGTACTGGTTAACCGCTTACGTACAAGCCTTCCCAGGAAAAGTGTGGATAGGTAAACTGACCGGCTCAAAAATAATCTAACTAGTGTTGACTGGGCCATAAAACTCCAATACAAACAAAGAAAACAATATGTAATATCAATACCATGTAAGTGATATGAGCATAAAACCATAAAAATGTTATGCTTAAATATGTCGTATGTCATGTGCATATTTCCGCTGCATCAATGTCATGGTTTACAAATAGGACCTTTATGTATTTCCTTAATTTGTCTATTCTCATTGAAACTGTCCATGCATTAAGGTTTTATTTGCCATATGGCACCTTGACGTTAAAATGCTACCAAAATCCCATGCATGCGTCAAAGTGCTTGATGACAAAAAGGTGCATAACTTATAAAAATGAACATTTCAATGTACACATAATGTTTTTGTTGTTAACATGCTATGCATCACGAAAACACGCCTATATAATTTTGACCTCTGTGAACCCCACTTTAAATAGTGGAGTATACAGGGGTAAACCTTATTTTTCTTATTTCTGCTCTAAAGTGAACATAATAATTGTTATAACGCAAACACGCCTATACAAATACATTGCCACCTTTATCGCCGAAAAAATGAAACTTTTATGATGAAAAATTGTAATTTTTGTCTTATTTCTGCTCAAAATATAGATTGTGGGCACTCGTTAGTTCTAACGAGTACCCACAATCTATATTTTTGAGCAAAAATAAGAAAAATAAGGTATACCCCCGGAAACCCCAGGTTTACTTTATAAAAGTGGGGTTCAAGGGGGTCAAAATTATATAGGCGTGTTTTCGTGATGATTGGCATGTTTTTGTAATGCCAAGCATGCGTTAAACTGCTATTTGACAAAAGGTGCATAACTTATAAAAATGAACATTTCAATGTTCAAATGGTGTTTTTGCTGTTAACATGCTATAACACATGTTCTTGCATAAATACCTTTGCGCATGGCTGTTTGAAGCTATTGTCAAATGGACCGAAAACCGTGCTCAAACAGCAAAAACCATGTTCAAATCATGAAATTCGCGTGCTGTTTGAACATGGATTTTGAGCTTTTTATATGACAAGACGGGCCTTGCTTTGTTTACGTTACGTTAAGCGACGTAACGTTATCGCCCTGAACGTAGCGTTTTAGGGTTCTATGATGACGTCACTGCATGACAACGTCATTGTAAACAACATTCTGAACTGGTCGCCATTTTGGTTTGCCTGTCGCATTAGAAGAGTTTTTTATGCAATTTATATGGAGCTTTTGGGCGTTTTCGTCAAAATTTGCTGTCGGATTCGTAAGTTATGCAAGAACAACGATCATCCATGGTTATTTCATTGAATTAACATTTGCCGGATCCTTCGGAAGTTATTTGAACATTCGGCCTTGCGGCCTCATGTTCAAACAGCTTCCTCGGGATCCGGCAAATGTTAATGCATGAAAAACCACGGCTGATCCCTATAGTATCTAACTGTCAGTAGTGTATGCAGACCTGGTGTTCATCACGAAACACACCTATATTATTTTGACCCCCTTGAACCCCACTATTAAATAGTAAAACTGGGGTAAACCTTATTTTTCTTATTTCTGCTCTTAATATAGATTGTGGGTCCTAACGAGTACCCAAAATCTATATTTTGAGCAGAAATAAGAAAAATATCATCTTAAATTGTTCGTGTTTTTTTTTTTTTTTTTTTTCGGCGATAAGGTGAACATAATATTTGTATAGGCATGTTTTTGTAATGCCATACATGCGTCAAACTGCTATTTGACAAAAAGGTGCATAGCTTATAAAAATGAACATTTCAATGAACACACGGTGTTTTTGTTGTTAACATGCTATGACACATTGTATCTAACTGTCAGTAGTGTATGCAGACCTGTGGCCAGTTGTTCAAAACTAACGACGTCGTTAGTTAACGTATCGTTAAATCTTTGATCATATAATAAGGCAAATACACTATTTTTTTTGCTGAAAAAAAAATGTGAGCAGCTTTTTTCATTTGCAAAAGCTGCTCACATTTTTTTCAGCAAAAATACCAAAATTTTAGATATAGTTTTGTTTGTTTTGAGGTTTAACGTCCCCGTCAACACTGTAAAGGTCATGTTGGAGGCGTTGCTTCCAATTTTGTGGGACTTTTACCCGACATTGAGATTGAATGACATCACAAGCTCTGTCGCCCAATGAAACCATTAAGGTTTATTAGCATTGACGGTCCGCCTTGCACCGCGGTTCCTGGACATGCTTAGATCCTCTAAGCGGTTTACCAGTACTAGTGTACGGGCCGGATTCAGCTCTGCATGGAAGCATCATGCAGCCCATATATTTCTTCAAACCCCTATGGGCGGGGGCCAATTTAGATATATACTTGCTAGAACAGTTAACAATATGACCACCAACGAGCTCGTTATGCTAACGAGGCTTTGAACAACTGGGCCCTGGTGAAAAAAAAAGTGGAACTTTAAATTGGAAGTGAAGACAGTGGAATTCGTTTCACTGACCTTTCCAAGACGTGTCCTGTTCTGCCGTGGTTTATTTTTTGTTAGGGTTTGTCTTTGAGTGTGTGTATCGCTTAAATTATTTTGTTCTTGGACAGCCAATTGGCCATTTTGTGGGAAAATAACTGTCCGTTTGGCTTTCCCCTATTGATGTTTCCATGATGGTCTAGCTGTTTAACGTGTGTGCTTGTTTTCCTTTTGTGTCTCTGATGGGAGCTCTGGGTTAATTGAATCGATTCCTGATCATGGCCTCCACTTCTATTATTCAGTGTATACTGAGCTGTCTAAGGCTAGACCTGGCCCCAGCCTGTCTCAAAATGATCGTATAAATGCATTTAATTTATTAATCGGCGGTTTTACGGTCGCTTTACGGTCGCAAAATCCGTTTACGCTTCCGCTGATGCGCGCCGTCTATCAACATTTCCGGATCCGTCTCCCCAAGCGACAATTTTGAATACATTTGTCCCCTACTTTTAAGTGGGTCCACAATCAACACTGGTCAAACAAAACAGCAGTAGGACCATTTAGGAAGCAAAACTCTACACGTCAATGCCAACTCTACAGCCTGTGCGTTTAACCCATCCTGTACCAGAAACCCCCGAACGGGTAATTGACAAACAATGCAGGCCTAGATCAGACGCCACAAAACGGAGCGACTGATCGGTGCTTTCACTGTTTGAAAAAAATGCTTAGCCGTTTTTAGCTCCAAGGATCGAAGGCCAGCGGGGCTATTGTCATGGCCCTGTGTCCGTCGTGCGTCCGCGCGTCCAGTCGTCCGAGCGTTAACTTTTTTTTCTTTAAACATCTTCTCCTCCTAAACTACTGGGCCAATTGTAACCAAGTTTCACAGGAATGTTCCTTACATAGTCCTCTTCTAAATTCCTTCAAACAATTTTGTTACACTCTGGTTGCCATGACAACAAAACCACAAAAAATTAAAAATCTTCAAAAATCTTCTCTTCCAAAACCACCTGTTGGATTTCGTTTTTATTTTGCATAAATGTTCCTTGGGTGGACCTCTTTTAGATTCCTTGAAGAAATTTTGATCCGAAAAAAACATGGCCGCCATGGGCGGGGCTTATTTTCACTATTTAACATATAGTGTAATGCTGAAACATCTTCTCCTCCTAAACTACTGGGCCAATTGTAACATATCTTCACAGGAATGTTCCTTACTTAGTCCTCTTCATAATTCCTTCAAAGAATTTTGTTACATGTACACTGCCATGGCAACAAAACCACACAAAAATTTAAAATCTTTAAAATCTTCTCCTCCAAAACCTACTGTTGGATTTCATTTTTAGTTTGCATGAATGTGTCTTGGGTGGACCTCTTTCAGATTCCTTGAAGAAATTTTTGATCCGACAAAAAACATGGCCGCCATGGGCGGAGCTTATTTTCACTATTTTACAGATAAGCTTGAGAAGAACTTTACAGCGCACACGCATTTGTTTCGCATTTGTAACGCGCGAGATTCGTACTCGTGATTCACGCGTTTCACTTGCGAATGACATTTTAGCAAACAATTGCTTTTATGAATAACGCGATATTGCATCTAAATCGCGATTGTTGATCAGCCAAACAAACATGAGTGACGGAAACGCAGATAGTGCACATTCACAGACTGCTTCGCGTTTCAAAAGCAACCAACCAGTACTGCGTAACTATTTCACACTTATCCTTCTTTTTTGTTTCTTTTTTCTATTTATTCAAATTTTCCGTATTCCAGTTTTTTCTCCATTTTAACATAACAAATCTGGCGGACTAGTCAATTATCCATTTACATTTGCCTGGGGGTAAAGGGTAAAATACAGGTACTAAATCGTGATTGAAGTTGACTGTCAAAATGCAGGATGTTTATTGACCAAACGTTTTATGACACCCAGCTGCAACTGGAGGCTATAAAGATAGCTGTTTAAAACAACATCTAATTATCCAGCTTCAAGACCTACATAGGGGAGGTCATCGAAGCCCATGCCCCTGGGAAGGGAAAGGGCCCCATTTTCAAATTCCCGGCTGCCAAAGAAGTAAAAGCGAAGGGTTTTCAATACCAGGGGCTCGAACTCAAAATTACAATAGGCACAAGCCTAGCGGAACTACAAGGTAGCGGAAACAACGCACGCAATAAATAGCAACAAAAAATGACATACGCAACACTGAACATCGGGGCAAATATCAGGCAGGAAAAACTCAGGGAGATGTTTGACTTTGGGCGCTATCAGATTTGCGATGCACGTAGGATAGCGTCCAGGGGCAAAGATCTCGATTTAGTCAAATTGACATTTAATAAGGAAACACCGACTTTCGAGCTAACAAGTACAGCAGATATCACTTATCCTCTGCAACCATGCTTTTTGCAGTATTTGCGCTGTCAAAAATGTCAAAAATATGGACACTCGGAAAAAAACTGCAGGAGTAAAAAAAAAACACATGCCCGCACTGTGCTGGGATCCATAAACATAATGAATGCAAAACTAAACATAATAAAAAATGCGCAAACTGCGGATTAGCCGGCCATGGAGTAGCATGGCGCGGGTGCAACATTTTCCTCAATTACAAGGCGCAAATCGACCAAATAAACGGTCAAATAGCCAGAGATTGGGAACAAAAAAAGCCCAAACACAAAACACCGCGCAAGAAATCAGGAGCTCCAGTGCGGCTTATACCGCACTCCCCAGTGCGGCTTACACCACAACCCCCAGTGCGGCCCATACCGCACCCCATGCATACAACACAAAGGAGACCGACACAAAAATGGAGGTCGAAACGCAAATCGCCGCGGCGATAAAAAAAGCCACGAGCTCAATCTTGCACGAGCTCAACAAACAAAATCTGCTGAGCACCAAGGCGTCAGATGAGGTCATAGACCTCGTCGTCGAAAACGCCACCGCAAACATAATGGAAACCGACAACATGAATACGTCGGGCACCACAGGGGTACACACCGCAAATAGCGAGAACCCCCAATCACCTACAGAAGCAACGAAAGAAAAAGAATTAAGCACCGCACCTGCACCCGCACAAAATAGGCGGAAAACAATAATCCCAAGGAGGCAACATAACAAACGCGAACCACAAGAGCTCTTAAGGAAAAACGCGGACTATAGCTCCACCGATCCAAGACCAAGGATCAAGGGTGGACGTAAAAACTCACGCCGTTAAAACAAAAAATATATTACTGCCTAATTATGGATCCCAGCACCACTGCTAAAATCCGCGTGTTACAGTGGAACGCCCGTAGTCTGTCTGGCAAGGAGAACGGTACAAAACTCGGGGCCTTAGGCCATTATCTAGAAACTTTAGGCTACACACCGGAGGTAATAGCTATTCAAGAAACTTTCTCAAAAAAAAGATAGTAAACCAACAAAACTTCCAGGATATAAAACCCCGGTCAGTTTCAGTAGGGAAAAGGGGAAAAATGGGCGAGGACTAGCCACCTTTATCAAATCAGGACTAGATTCGGAAGAAATCAAATTTAGACACACAAAAAAGGAAATAGAAGTGGTGATCGTCAGACTTTTTGGACAAAATGAAAACATAGACATCGTTAACTTTTATGCACCACCCCAAACAAATGTAACGTCTGACGATTATGATGAAATTTATAAAAAAGTTGGGAAAAAATCAGTTTTCTTGGGGGATTTCAATGCCAGACATGAACTATGGGAGACAAACCACAACCCCACATACGACAAACGGCGAGGCCTAGAACTGGTCGAGTTCATAAATAGCACAGATTACGTAATCTTAAACACGGGGTGTGGCACACGACTCAACGTCGAGCGCGGAAGCACGAGCGCCATAGACTTAACACTGGTCAGCGCATCACTATGCCGATCTAGTGAGTGGCACGTGGGAGACGACACGATGGGAAGCGACCACTTCCCCATCCTGACGTCTATCAACGTCGCTCACAAATGCGTAACGCAGCGGCCTGTCCGACGTTGGAAATTAGACAAAGCAGACTGGGACCTCTTTAGGCAGCAACTTAAACACATTAACATATCCCTCGAAGGCACAAATATCGATAAAAGCAATGAGGATTTTGTTTCGGAAATAATGGCGGCATGTGAAAAATCAATACCAAAAACGCAACCAAAAAATAAGCATAAAAACACCCTGCCATGGTGGGATGAAAATTGTAGCGAGGCAGTCAAAAAGAAAAATAAAATATACTATAAATATAGGAAAAACAAAACAGCCGCACTTTCAGAAGAATATAGACGCGTAAGGGAGGAAACAAAATAGCTTTTAACACAAACAAAACAACAAGCCTGGAGGGATTTGGTGTCTACTCTCACATATAAAACAAATTCTAAGAACATTTGGGACACAATAAAAAGATTTAATGGAAAACCACTAAAACCGGTAGAAGTTTTAAAACAAGGAAACGCAAGATATCACGAAAACATTGAAAAATCAGAAATCTTAGCACAACACTACCGGAAAGTCTGCAGTAACGAAAATTTAGACCCAAATTTTAGGCGCATTAGGGAAACGCAGGACCCAATGATTGAGCAGGCCGTTCAAGACGCCGATCGCGCTGGCCAGTGCCGTGCATACAATGCGAACTTCTCCCATAGGGAGCTACAGAGCGCGCTTAATAAGAAAAAGAGCACCGCCCCCGGGGCAGACACCGTTCACTACGACATGCTAAAAAATCTACCAGAAAAGGGAAAAAATCAACTTCTCGCACTAATAAATAAATCTTGGGACGAGGGGACCCTCCCTACACAATGGAAGGAGAGTACCATCGTCCCAATATTAAAACCAGACAAGGAACCCCACGAGCCGAAATCGTATAGGCCGATTTCACTCACATCAACCATATGTAAAATCATGGAAACCATGGTAGCATCTAGATTAACAGCACACATTGAGAAAAACAACCTCTTAGCAAACGAACAATCAGGTTTTAGAAAACATAGATCTACCATTGATCAAATCACCAGACTGGAATCCGCCATCCGAAAGGCAAAACCAATGAAACACTCACTGGTAGCGATATGTTTGGATTTAGAAAAAGCTTTCGACCTACTATGGACTAGGGGGGGTCCTCCTAAAACTAAACAAATTCGGAATTCAATGAAAAATGTTCACCTGGATCAGAGACTTTTTGACTGATAGATAAATGAACGTAAAAATAGGTAGCGAGGTGTCCGGTTTTTATGAATGCGAGAACGGTTCCCACCAGGGGTCGGTGCTATCTCCTATCCTTTTCAACCTATTAATGAACACACTGCAGGAAACACTTAATGCATTACCGCTGGACATATCCATGTTCGCAGATGACGGCTTAGTATGGAAAACCGCCAAAAAACCGAAAAGTGCCATTCCTGCATTACAAAAAGCGTTAAATGCCATACATGATTGGGCTACAAATTGGGGCTTCAAATTGTCAACTGAAAAAACAACAGTGGTAGTTTACAATAGAAATTTCGCAGATACAAAGGGCATGCCCAGGCTGACGTATGACGGGCAGGAAATAAAGTACGCCGGTCATGCCAAATTCCTGGGAATGTACTTTGACAGCAATCTAACATGGAGACTGCACATTGAAAACCTGGTGTCCAGGTCCCAGCGGGACCTAAATGTGCTAAGGGCGGTCTCGGGGGCAAACTTTGGAGCAGACAAGAAAACCCTGATCAAAATGTACACAGCACTCATAAGAAGCAAAATTGATTACGGCTGCCAAGCATACGCGTCTGCGGCGCCCTCACACCTGAAAAAACTAGATAGCATACAGGCCACAGCCCTCCGAATCGCTACTGGGGCATACAGGGGAACGCGGAACCTGGACCTGGAGATTGAATGCAGCGTCATGCCCCTGCACCTGCGGAGGGATGAACTGCAACTCAAGTACTGGGCCCGCTCAAGCAGTCTTAGGGAAAGTCTCCCCATAAACGAAATGATCGCCGACACGCCCAATCATGTTAAAAGAGATAGGTTAAGAGGAAAGATCCCCTATATTATCAAAGTCCAGGACCTAATTAAAAACCATGACCTCGAGCAGGTCAAAACAGCGGAACAAACATATCCGGAAGTTTTTAACTTAAGAAGCCTATGCGCCAAAACAACACTAACGGGTGCCATAAAGAAAAATGAAACATCACAGAAAAAATGCAATGGGATCGCAGAATCACACATCAGTGAAAACTATAAGCAAGCGCTTAAAATTTTTACTGATGGAAGCAAAGATGCTGACAAAAAAGAAACGGGGTGTGCTTTCACAATACCAGAATTAAACTTCGACCAAAAATTCAAACTTAACCAGCACCTCACAGTCTACACTGCAGAACTTATAGCCATACAAAAAGCTTTGGAATGGATACAGGAACAAAAACCCGATAGTGTTGTTATACTAACAGACTCATTAAGCCCAATACAAAGCACTACAAGACCAGATATACTGCAGGACATTCATATCCTAATACACAAAATTCTAAAACAAGGTATCACCCTGAACATAGATTGGATCCCCTCCCACTGCAACGTGCAGGGGAATGAGCGCGCAGACACACTGGCCAAAGAAGCTCTGACCCGGGGAAAGGCACTTGACTACCTCCCCACCCCACAAGAAGTATATGCAATCATTAAGGCCAGCATCAAAAAGGAATGGGCGCGCATATGGCAGGGACAACACGGCTTTAGACACTCGATCTGTCAGTCCTTGACCCCGAAATTGGTACAATATAGCGACAGCCGAAAGCTCGATCGCATATATACACGACTAAGACTCGGGGTCAACGGACTAAATGCACACAACATCTTCTATAGCGAGGCCGATCCATTATGCGGGCACTGTGGCGGGGTGGAGTGTGTTCAACACTACCTCGCAGAGTGCCCCGCACACGGCCCCGCCAGAAGGGAACTAAAGGGAGAACTTACAACATTGGGATACCAAGGGGAGATAAACGCGGTTTCTCTGCTAAATCTAAATTCACAGGAAATGAGGGACGCGGTCTTCAAATTCTTTGAGAAAACAAACTACCTGGACAAAATATAGGGGAAAACTAAGGGCGCAGACTAAATTTAATCGCATTGTACCGTAAAACACACCCCGTACGAGAATACATACTCTAAACCAAAATCTCTAGAGACCCGAGTTCAGAACAGTAAAAATAAATATTCGAACCGCACCTTAGACGCTACCAACCAAAAAGGGCCGTAGTGATCAAAGGGCGGCCGTCTCACAGCGAAAAGGGGAACAAAGTCAGCGATAGGCGCTGTGGTTGCGACCTCGGCTTTGCACTTAGGAGTGCCTATCGGTGACAGCGATCCCTGGATCACTGTGAGAAGACCATAGCAGAACGGGGCATGGACTCACCACAAGGAAAATCCATGGCCCCGACCCACCCTCAAGAGGGGGTGTGGCAAGCGAGAAGTTAAGACAAGGTGTAGCGTTGTGGATGCGGCCCACTGGCTTTGCACTTATGAACGCTGCACCAAAGCCCTAGCTGATCGGGAGCCACACAGCCCAAAAGAGGACCACACGAAAGCACGCCGGGACTGGGCATGGACCTACCACAAGGAAAATCCGTCGCCCAGCCCCTCCTGAGGGGGTGAGGCAAACGGGAAGTCAGAACGAGACGTAGCGCTGTGGTTGCGGTCCTTGGACTTTGCACTTAGGAGCGTTGCGTCAAAAGCCTGGCTGACCGAGAGCCACACAACCCAAAGGAGAACGGCACAACAGCACACTAGCAAACAAAGCCTCTCCTTCAGCAACGCATATAGAAAAGTGGGACAGAAATAAGAAACAAGACGCCTTATCACATCTTTTTCTTTCTTTTTTCGCAACTTTCGCTTTCGAATAAAGGATGTATATTATAAGGTTACCCAAACGGAATGACCTGGGGGCCCTCAAAAGGGCCTTTTGCATACCACCACGACTGAAAAACCGCATCTTGCCCGGTATATCATACAGCCCTCCGTACTGCCCTTGTCGCATAACATAAAAAGCACCAAAAACAGCAAATTGCGCCATGACCGTAATAAAGACAGACGGTCAAGATGGCCACATATCAATACAGACAAGGGGAATTAACTAACTAACTAGGGCATGACTTAGCGCGACCTGAAGGAAGGCTTTTAACACACACAACCACCCACGCGAAACTAAAACAACATACAACCACACTAGATAGGTAGATATAGCGATAGTTGTAGGATAGGAATACAGTAGAGAGGATAGTATAGAAAAGAGAGATCAAAAACCTGGAGTTAGAAGAAGAAGAAGAAGAGTTTTCTCAAAAAGCGATTTCAAACATTTTTATTTGTGTAAATATGAAACATTAAAAACAAGATCGCATAGGAGCGCTCGACTGCGCACGTGCGCAGGCGGACGCCTGTATGCGACCTACATGATTATATAACAATGTGCACTAACCACTTTGACTAAAGAGATTGGCAAACGTTGTCTCGGGTCCCCAAACGGCTAGGCAAGAATATTTTTTTTTTCTACTATGATGCCTTCCTACACGTAGGATGCGATTTTTTTTTTGTTTGGGTTTTACGGCCCTTTCAAGATTATTTCACTCATATCGAGCCGATCGTTAATCATAGGTGGGCGAAAACCGGAATACCCAGAGAAAAACCACCTGACCTTCCGTTGCAGAACTTGGCGCCTCACACGTGACCCGAGCGAGGCTCGAACCCACGGAAGTGAGAGACCTAATGACTAAGAGTCAGCGCTCTTATCCATTAGGCCACGGAGGCCCGTACGTAGGATGCGATAGTGATATGCAAACATGGCGACACAAAATGACTCTCCTAAGGTCCCACAGAATACGACATCCTGCGTTGAGGAGGGCATCACCTTTTCTTAACTTCAAACGAAAAAGCATAAAAGGGGATTGACCTACTTTCCACATCCTCCGCAATAGAGGTCACCCACTAACTAAAATAAATACGAATTCGGGCCCGAGACGGCGGAAGCCAACACACCATGTTACTATGTTATATGTTGTATGTACAGAATAAACAAAAACAAAACACAAATATAATCTTAAAGCACAACCTTGCAGGTACAAAAATTGTCCTTCCCAGCAACTGTGGGCGGATGGGCTTGTCCCAAACAGGACAACAACACAAACGAGATCGGCAAACGTTGTCTCGGGCCTCCAAATGGCTAGGCAGGAATACACTTTTCTCCTATGGTGCCTACCTTCACGTAGGATGCGTAAATGATATGCAAACATGGCGACTGACCCACTTATGGTCCCGCAGAGTGCGGCATCCTACCTCGAGGAAGGCATCACTTTTTCTTAACTTAAAACGGCAAATGCATAAAAAGGGATTGACCTACTTTGCACATCCTCCGCGATAGAAGTCACTCACTAACAAAATAACGAATTCAAGCCCGAGACCACGTAGGCCGGCACTTCATGTTATTATGTTACATATTGTATGTACAGATAAACAAAAAAAACACAAAAAAAAACACAAAATATAAACCACTAGCACAATCTTGCAGGTACAAAAACTGTCACCCCCAGCAACTGTGAGCGGATGGGCTTGCCCTAAAACGGACAACACCACCTTTAAGGCACAAGAAAAACAAACAAAACAGGTCCGTGGCGGTGTAAGCACATCCGCCCGCATATATATACTTAAAAAATAGACCACTCAACAAAACGGGGGAACAGACCAAACAATGTAAAAATGTACATACGTTACATAAATATACAAAAATCAAATAAAAAAAAAAAAATACCAATATCAAAATTGACCCTTTCCTGCTCTGACACGGTTCGGCATATTGACAAGCAAAAAATTATAACGTCGAGTAGAAGACAAAATGGACCGACTGCAGCGGACTTACGATAGACACGGACGGACGGGGCTGGAGCCGAGCGATGGTCTCCCCATTCACCGGCAACGTGGAATGGGGATACCACCGAACGGCTACGGTGTAGTGCCAGAATGGATTCGTTCCCTGGGACCCCACCAGCTGACGACCCGTGACACGGGGAAACTGGAAACAACAACAACAACAACAACATCTAATTATCGTAATTTATGCTAGATGGCCGAAATAATCAACGTTCTTTCACTCACAGAAGCGGCCCAATTTTTAATTAATTATGTTTGTAATTTTGATTAATTTTGTTTATTTAACTCGGAGAATCAAGTTGCGTTTTCTTCGATATTTATTTGGAAATGCCTGAACCCTTTGCATAACATGCAGGCCCTGATCAGAGGCTGCGTCTGATCTGGGTCTGCATGGTGTTTGCCATTTGGCAACAAATGGAATTTTCCACCTTGTAAATAGAGCAAGTCCATTTCAAAATTAAAGGGTATGAAGTTTCCTTCAATATGTTTATTTTGGCAAACCGAGTAGGTCCTGATCAGACGCCTACTTCTGCTAGGTCTGATCTGGATCTGCACTTTATTTTGCCATTTAGCGTCAACTTGGATCTTTCACCTTGTACAAAGCACAAGATCGTTTCATAATTTAAGAGTGTGAGGGTGATTTCCTTCAAAATTTATTTTGAATATATTTGAAGCTTTTTGAAACAATGTAGGCCCCGACCAGGTACATTTTGCTAATTAGCTCCAAATGGCATCTTCCACTTTGTAAATAGCACAAGACAATTTCGAAATTTAAGAGTGTGAGGTTGTCTTTTCTTCAAAGTTTCCGAAATAATTGATGTTCCGTCACTCACAGAAGCAGCTCATTTACTTTATTATTTGTTGTTGTAATTTTCATTTATTTTGTTTTCATTAATACATTTGTTTTACCAAATGGAATTTTTCATCTAACATACATAACATTAGTACATTTCAAAATCTAGGAGAATCAGTTTTTTTTTTGTTTTTTTTTTTTCGAAATTTATGTGGGAAATAACTGAACATTTTGTAATCTTTTATAATCAAGGCCCTGATCAGACGCCTACTTCTGCTGCGCCTGACCTGGGTCATTTTTACCATTACAATTTTTCCCATTTTCTTCAAAATTTATAATTTGGAAAAAATGCCTGAACTTTTTGCAAACAGTGTAGGTCCTGATCAGACGCCTAATTTTGTTGCGTTTGATCTGTGTTTGCACGTTTTGCCAATTTGCACCAAATGGAATCTTCCACCTTGTAAATAGCACAAGACAATTTCAGAACTTAAGAGGGTGAGGTTGTGTTGTCTTCAAAAATATCATGAAAATGTCTGAAGCTTTTGGAAGCAGTGTAGGCCCTGATCAGACGCATAGTTTTTCTGCGTCTGAACTGGACCTGCACTGGTTGCCATTTGGTGCTAAACTTTATGAACTTTAAGAAATGTGCTTATTTCAGCCTTTACCTTTTCCTTATTTTTATTTATGTGCTTATATATTCATTTATTTGTCTTTGATCCAAACTGAGATTGTTGGTACTTCACTGCGAAAATACGCCTATACAAATCTATTGACTTTTTTACAACCAAAAACTGAACATTTTCCGTTATTTTTTTATTTCTGCACAAGACATAGGTTGTCGTACTCGTTAGAACCGGCTCGGCGAGGCGGTTCTGACGAGTACCCACAATCTATATTTTATGCAGAAATAAGAAGAAGAATATATACCCCTTTAATTCCAATTTTACTATTTAAAAGTGGGGATAAGCGGGGTCATATTTGTATAGGTGTGTTTCAAGATGTGTTAGAAACACCATAAACACCCATTAAATGGCGGTTCTAATGAGCGCCCACAAACAAGTAAATAGACGTGACTTGTCAAACAAATATCCCAGGATAAACGATTACCCTCTTGGTCCCCTACACCATATGCCTCAGAATACCCCGAGTGTTTATCATTTATAAACTGCCAGACATAAGGGTGTTATGCAATCCAAAATATGTCTTTAAATGTAAATGTTTTTGTGTGTGTTTATTCGAAGAACACACTATAGTTTATCAACGATCTTTGAGAGTTCAAAGTTTAAGCGTGACGAGTCGATTCCATTTTTAGGGGAAGTAGGTTTCGGATACCTTTTTTTGTCGGGATATTAAAGATATAAATCAATGTTTATGAAGTTATTACCTAGAAGTCATGGTCGAGTGGTTAATGTGATGTACTGCGAGTCACACTAAAATTTTTTTTGGCGAGGGTTCGAGTCGCAGTGGCACATTTTTTTTCATATTTAATGTTTCATTTTTATTTTATCATTTTTATGTTTCAATTTATTTTCTTTATTTTTTATATTTACATCCTTAATATTTTGTTTCCTTTGTTTTATGATCAACAATTATATTTTATGTCATTGCAAATCTTTTGGATGCCGGCCTCGGAAGTTCAGTCGGAAGCGCGTATGACTGGTGGTCAATAGGACGCGGGCTCGATACCTGCCGGGGTCAGCAACATTCTTTCCCATGGAAATTAATCATGAAATCTTTTCGATGGCCATTCCCTCCCTTCCGATGATTCAAGGAGGGCAGTTGTTAGTTTCTGGGGAAAGAATGTGCATTTTACTGGTTAACCGCTTACGTATAAGCTTGCCCAGGATAATTGTGGATAAGTAAACTGACCGGCTCAAAAATGACATAAATAGTGATGCATGGGCCGTAAAAGCCCAAATACAAACAAACGAAACTCTTTCAGATTCATTTCAACAGCGCATTTGCCTTCTCTGACGGCCGTGAACGTACGTTCAATCATAGTAACATTTTTGATAATACCTATTGAATCCGAGCTACAACGATTTGCTTGTGCTCGTTCCATCCTTTCAATAAAATGAATATACATCTAATGTGATGGCACCGCCCATCGGGGCTTGGAGAAATAGTTCGAACTGTACGATGCTTTCGAGCGGATCCGAAACTAAAGACACATGAGCAATGGTAAACCGCATAGTAAGTCCGAGCCTGCCCAGGCAAAGTGGAGCGGGTTGGACCGTCCATATTTATTAAACCCGTTTAGTTATAAAGGGTGGCAGGGCTTGAGATGTCATTTCATCTCAATGTCGGGTAATAACCCCACAAAACTGGAAGCTACTTCTCCAAACTTGACGGGGACATTAAACCTCAAATCAATCGAACAAACAAACATCTCCTGTGCTCCAATTTTATAGGTACGAAAACATGTTTAGAAAAGTAAAAAAAAAAAAAAAAAAAAAAAGAAAAATAACATCTGCCTAAGATTCGAACCCTAGGTCTTCAAGATGGGAGACGTGTTACTAGACTGTCTCGACTGGTCGTCAATCTGGTTAAACAGCGCACAAGTTTAAGAATATGACGGTAACTATCGCCCAGTGTAAAAAATACCCACTGCAGGCGACTTACCTAAAACACGGACGAGTTCAAAATTAAAAGTGCAGTCACGTCTCACTGGGTTTTGAAAGACTATACTGATAAGATAGGCCAATACCGCCATTAATTTATGAATGAATAAAAAATAAAATAAAGAATATTGATCAAACATACGGGCTAAGAGGAATTTGATTGGTCCGTGCTATTTTGCGTTCACGCGGTTTATCTTCACTTACCTGTCTTATTCTTATTGGTTGGAATTCTCTCGCAAAGAAACGCGTATTGAGTTAACCTAACTTACGAATAATCACTTTCATTGACTGATATTAGACGCGTTGCAATCGCGTATGAACGCGACGAACCGCGTTCTGAAACCCCAAAATTTTACACGCATGCAATGCGCGTGTGTCAAGCGGACAAAACGCGAAAATGGTTAAGTTCTTCTGGATCTTATTTGTATCATATAGTGTTATGCTAAAACATCTTCTCCTCCTAAACTACTGGGCCAATTGTAACCAAACTTCACAGGAATGTTCCTTACTTAGTCCTCTTCGAAATTACTTCAAATAATTTTGTTACACCCAGAACTCTGGTAGCCATGGCAAGAAAACCACACAAAAAATTAAAAATCTTTAAAAATCTTCTCCTCCAAAACCACATGTTGGATTTCATTTTTGTTTTGCATGAATATTCCTTGGGTAGACTTGTTTCAAATTCCTTGAAGAAATTTTGATCCGACAAAAAACATGGCCGCCATTGAAGGGGCTTATTGTCACTATTTAACATATAGTGTAATGCTAAAAAATCTTCTTCTGCAAAAGTACTTGTGGGATTTCATTGTAATTTGGCATGAATGTTCCTTGGTTGGACCTTTGTAAGATTCCTTGAAAGAAATTTGATCTGACAAAAAACATGGCCGCCATGGGCGAGGCTTATTTTCACTATATAACATATAGTGTAATGCTGAACATATCTTCTTCTGCAAAAGTTCTTATTTTATGCCATAGTTTTTTGGCATGCATGATCCTAAAGTGGACCTCTGTCAGATTCCTTGAAGAAATTTTGTTTCGACAAAAAACATGACTGCCGTGGGCGGGGCTTATTTTCACTATATAACATATAGTGTATGTTAAAAAAGTCTTCTCTTCTTCAAAAATTCTTGTTTATTTATTTATTTTAATGTACCTTCCTGTATCTGAATTACTCTCCTCCGATTTTGCTGACTACCACATAACTATAGAGGTCCACCTACAAATTATCATTCTACGTATTCAAAACATCAGAAATTTCACTTGCCCATCACACTTGATAGAACTGATGTTTTATCTATCTATCTATCTTCTGATACTGCGTCGGTCAAATTTGACCATTACCGCAGGTGTATATTACATACACTCCAGTTTTGCAGGATGAAAGCCTACACAGTAATCATGTAATTACGGTAGGGATCTTTAACCTGCACAGGGGATGGTTCTCCCTGCACAGGGGGCCTCCAGTTAACGTCCCGATCCGAAGGACGGTGCACTTAATGACATTCATCCCTGCAAATGATGCCAATGGAGCGTGTTCGGACACCGAAATTTTATCGCCGCTGCCGGGGATCGAACCCGGGACCTCTAGCATCAGAGGCAAGTGCACTAACCACTGAGCTATCACGCTCCACTGGATGTTTTCAACACAATCTTAGCAAACTCTATTTATACGACTTAATGTTTCAAAATAAATTCAAAATACTGAGGGAGATTGATTTATTAGACCTAATTATACTACAGTGTCAACAGTTCTCCAGATCCCTGAGGGTTAAAATGGCTTAGTCGAAAAGGGAGACATACCGAATCCGATGGAGGAAAGGAATACATAAATAAATAAATAAATAAATAAATAAATAAACAAATAAATAAATAAATTTTTAGCTCCACTGACCGAAGACCCGCGGGTCTTATGTTATGGTCCCGTGTCCGTTGTGTGTCCATGTGGTCGTGCGGCCGTGCGTTAACTTTTTTCTTTAAACATCTCCTCCTTAACTACTTGGTCGATTGTAACCAAACTTCACAGGAATGTTTCTCACATAGTCTTCTACTAAATTCCTTCAAAGAATTTTGTTACATGCAGAACTCTGGCAATGGCATCGAAATAAAAAAGAAAACAAAAAAGAAAAACATATATTTAAAAATCTTCTCCTCCAAAATCGCTCAATGGAGTTCATTCTTATTATGCATGAATGTTCCTTGGGTGGACCTCTGTCAGATTCCTTGAAGAAATTTGGATCAGACAAAAAAGCATGGCCGCCATGGCCATGCCCCACATGGCCGCCATGGCAATGCCCGTTGGCTCATTAGCTTTCAAAGACTTATAAGGGGAAAAGTCTTCCAAAACCGCTTTGCTTACTTTGCATGAATGATCCTTGGGTGGACCTCTGTCAGATTCCTTGAAGCAATTTTGATCAGACGAAAAACATGGCCGCCATGGACACGCCCATTGGCTAATTAGCTTCCATAGACTTAAAAAGGGATCTTCTTTTTTTAAATCTTCTCCTCCAAAACCGCTAAATGGATTTCGTTCTTTATTTTCATGAATGTTCCTTGTGTGGACCATTGTCAGATTCATTTAAGAAATTTTGATCAGACAAAAAGCATGGCCGCAATGGCCACCACCTTTGGCTCATTAGCTTCCATAGACCGATAAAGGGAAAAACTTCAACAATCTTCTTCTCTGAAACCATAAGGCCTAAAGCTAAGACATTTAGTATGTAGCAAAGGTATGTGGTCACCTACTAAATCCTGCGAACTATGCCTCTGGAGTCCGAATTGGCAACGCCCCGGTGCTTAGTAGTTCCCATAGACTAATAATGAAAAAATCTTGAAACTTTTCTCCTCTGAAACCATAAGGCCAAGAGCTTAGTATGTAGCAACTTGAAGTATTCAGCTGCATAAATCCTGCCAACCATGCCCCTGGGGTCCAAATAGGCCACACCCTGAGGCCCATAAGCTCCCATACACTTATACTGAAAAAAAAAAACTGACAAAAATCTTCTGCTCTGAAACAATCAGTGCCCAGAGCTTAGATATTTAGTATGCAGCAACGTCAAGTCGTCACTCACATAAATCCTGCCAAAAATGCCCCTGGGGTAAAACATTGTCCAAGCCCAGAGGTTTATTAGTTCCCATAGACTTATAATAGGAAAAAACTTACAAAAAAGTCTTCTTCTCTGAAACCATAGGGCCCAGGGCTTTAGATATTTAGAACAGAGCAATGCCAAATAGTCACTCACATAAATACTGCCAACCATGTCTCTGGGGTCCAAAATTATAGAATGGACATTCCTTGGGTGGATCACTTGTTTTTTTTACCCATTGCATGCGGGAAAACCCCAAACGGGTACCTTGGCAAACAGTGCTGGCCAAGATCAGACCCCGCAGAACACCATGTCTGATCAGGGCCTGCGCTATTTGCTAACAATATTTTCCATCAAAAATAGAAAAAATAGACCTGACACCCCTTATATGACAAATGGACTGGTCCAACATATACCAATAGAAGAGTCCACTAGTATACAATTGGTTAATGTGATAAATATGACAATTGTCTGAAGTTATCCGGTGGAGCGACAGGCCCTCTTGTTTTAAATACATTTTGTTTTTGTGTTCACGGAGATGTTGAACTGATAAGTCAGGAGGCCTTCATGCGGACTGAATAAATCATTTGTCAACATCGCGATGGCAATAAGGGCGAGGATTGTGGCCACGTAAAATCGATTTAAGCCCCCCCCCCCAACCCACCTCCCCCAAGTGGAATTCGTTTCACTGACCGTTCCAATGCGGTTCTTCTGTCGCGGTTTATTTTTGTTATTGCTTGTCTTTGAGTGTGTGTATCGCTCTTAAGTTATTTTGTTTCGGAAAGCCAATTGCCCATTTTATGGGAAATTAAATGTCCTTCTGGCTTTCCGCTATTGATGTTTCCATTAGGGTCTAGTTATTTAATGGTTGTGCTTCTTTCCCTTTGGTGTCTCAGATGGGAACTGTTGGTTCAATGCATCGATTTCCGATCATTGTCTTCACTTCTATTGCTACGAAGACAGAATTGAGGCTTTTGACATAAGATGTGCAATAAAAAGGATTTGGAAAAAGTAAATTGTGAAAAAATGTAAAGAAAAAAATGATATGATGTAGTCTATCCTGTAGTGGGTTCACAATCAACACTGGTCAAACTAAACAGCACTAGAACCAGTAATGAAGCAGTACTCTACACGTCACTGCCAACATTACAGCCCTTCTATACCAGCAAACCCAGAACGGGTAATTGGCAAACAGTTTCGGGACCAGATCGTCTGATCAAGGCATTCACTGTTTGCAAAAAGATTAGCCATTTTTCAAATAAATTTTGAAGAAAACACAACCTGATGACACCCTGAAATTCGAAATTAATTTGTCTTATATGTAAGATGAATGATTCCATTTGGTACTAAATGGATTATGGTCATCACGAAAACACGCCTAAATGATTCTAACCCTCTCGAACCCCACTTTTATATAGAAAACTTGTGGTTTGCAGGGGGTAAACATTATTTTTGTTATTTCTGCTCTAAAATATAGATTGTGGGTACTCGTTAGATCCGCTTCATCAAGGCGATTCTAACGAGTACCCACAATCTATATTTTTAGCAGAAATAACAAAAATATCACATTTTTTCAACCAACAATTTCGTTATTTTTTGGCGGTAAAATTTACATCGTATTTGTCTTGGCGTGTGTTCGTGTTTGTTTGTTTGATTTGAGGTTTAACATCCCCGTCAACACTGTAAAGGTCATTTTGGAAATAAAATGATATCTCAAGCCCGGTCGCCCAATGAAACCAATAGGATTTATAAGCATGGACTGTCCGACTCGCACCGCTTTGCCTGGGCAGGCTTAGATCCTCTAAACGGTTTACCAGTACTTGTGTGCGGATCGACTTCAGCTCTACGTGGAAGCATCTTGCAGCCCATCTATTTTTTCAAGCCCCGATGGGCGGGGGCGTCGTTTTTTCGTAATGTAGTATTATTTTATTATTTTGTATCTAAGAACGGTTGCTATATACAAGTGTCTGGGTGAGTAAAAGTGGAATATATGACTACTATCAACGAAAGGGTGATGCTGTACAAGCGTATGTGGATTTTATGGACCTGAAACCATTCCACGTAAAGTTTAACTGGCCGGTAAGATTATAAGAATCTTATATGGGTGTGAGGGGTGGATTGAAAAATCCGTCCCGAGGGACACTGTCTGGCATCACGAGGCTTGCCGAGTGATGCCGGACAGTGATCCCGAGGGACAGATTTTTCTATCCACCCCTCCCACCTATATTGGATTCTTTTTCTTGCATACCTTCTATTTCTATTGCGAATTTTTAATGCTGCTGTCACTTCGGTTACCGACGTCCGCCATGTTGTAATGACACAACAAGAAGACACAACAAGAATGTTTAGTGACGTCACGCATGACGACGACGCGTATGAGGTTGTAATCAACCAGTGCATTTATCAAACACGCGATTATATTCGATTTTAGGGTCGGAACACCAGGGTCAGAACAAAAATTTCTATCCCGGGGTAAAATCACGGATTTCCTTGTCTGGTGTGCAAGAAAATCGGTTCGCTTATAGTACTAGTTGGTCAATTGTCTCTCAGTGTAGGAGGTAAAAATGGTATTGAAGGCTGTTTCGTTAAACACTTAAATTCTAGTTGTGTAGAATAGAAGTGAAGGCAATGGTCAGGAATCGATACAATTAACCCACATCTCCCGTCAGAGACACCAAGGCAAAGAAGCATGAAACAACTAGACCCTAATGGAAACATCAATAGCGGAAGGCAGTTACTTTCCCACAAAATGGCCAATAGACTATCCAAAACAAAGTCTGAAAATAATACAAGCGATACACACACTCAATAACAAACCATAACAAAATAAACCGCGACAGAAGAACCGCCTTGGAACGGTCAGTGAAACGAATTCCAATGGAGTGGGGAGGGGGTGCTAACTCGATTTTACGTGGCAACAGTCCTCGCCCTTACTTCAGTCGCGATTTACACAAATAATCTGAGCAGGCCTCGGTGGCTCAGTCGGATGCGCATCTGAGTGGTGATCAGGAGGACGCGGGTTCGATTCCCGCCGGGGTCGGCAACATTCTTTCGCGGAGATTGATCATGAAATCTTTTCTACGGTCATTCTCTCCCTCAGTTCGCTGATTCAAGAAGGGCAGTTGTCAGTTTCTGGCGAAATAATGTGCACTGTACTGGTAAACCGCTTACGTATAAGCCTGCCCAGGAAAAGTGTGGATAGGTAAACTGACCGGCTCAAAATGACATGCAATAGTGTTGACTGGGCCATTAAACTCCAAAACAAACAAACAAAAATAGACAAATAATTTGTTCAGTCCGCATGAAGGCCTCCTAGTTCATTAGTGCAACATCTCCGGGAACACTAAAATCAAACAACCACCGAGATGAAACAACAGTGAGGACTCGACAGCAAGATACCATTGAAATGCTGGAGCAAAAGAAAACCAACAGTTAGACTACGTTGGGCCCAACCAGAGACGGAGCATCAGGCACCAACCAACATTACATAAAATTAGATTCTCTCTAATTCTCAGTAAGACTTTACGCTGGAACCGTCATAGCATCTGAGGCCTGACCCTCCGCCGTGCAATTAAAGAGGCTAGCAAAGTTGTCAACCCTGATTGGGTTAACTACCATACATTCATTCTGTCGTTTATGTTTTACCCAATCTTTTTTATCGAAGAATGATATTACGAAATTTGGTGCTGAAGTCATTGCAATCATGTATTTTTTCTGAAATTTATATACTAAGTCACCATAAAATTCGGGTTCTGATCGAGCTGTTGCAGAAAAGATTTAAGTCCAAAATTTAATTTTGAAATCAATCGGAATGGCGTCTATAAACTTTTTAAAAGGCTTTGCGCAGATTATGATACCGATAACCTTGCCGATGATTAAGAAGTTTAGCAGTTGACAATTTATTACGGTTATTGAAGTCAGGTACATGACTAGACACTCTGGCAAATCGAATTAATTGCAAATTATAAACGCCATAGGATGCCGCACGAGGAACATCACCATCCAAGAAAGGGAAATTTACAATTTCAGAATCAAAATCATCGCGTTTATCATAAATTTTGCAAAGATCTGATTCCGTCTGATCTGGGTTTTCTCATGATTCCGGACCAGATTCTTAAGATAATCATCTTATGCAACACTCTGATCTCACAGCCTCGCGACAATAAAAGAACCGCTAGTATTGGAATTATTTTCGAATTGACTAACCCCAAGGGTCCTACAATGGGACAATGACAAATTGAATTAAGCGTCTGAACAGGCTCGGCGCTGTTTTCTTAACGTGCGGATATTTGGAGATTAATCAAAATGTTAAATAGAGGATCTTACATGAGTGTTCATATATTATTGAATTTATTAAATGAGTTGAGGAAAATGGATAAATGCGAGGCTGTGCCGAGCATTTTATCCATGTTCTTCAACGAGTTTAATAAATTCAATAAAACATGAGCAAGAATGCAAGATTCTATTTATCGTATGACATTTAAAACGCATTTTATTTACGAGATTGTTTACAGAAATATCAATATTCCGCTATTAGTAAACGCGACGTCTTTAAGGACGTCGTACATGTAACGTTAAGGAACGTATCTAGTTAATTTGCATATTTAATCCACTAGTGGATTATCGAAAATATTACATGGCGTTATTACATTCTCAAACGCGACGTCATATGATAAACAAAATAGAAGTGGAGGCAATGATCAGGAATCGATACAATCAACCCACAGCTCCCATCAGAGACACACAAACATGAAACAACCGATCCTAATGGAAACACCAACAGCGGAAAGCCAAAAGGACAGTTTCTTTCACACAAAATGGCCAATAGGTTATCCAAAATAGAAAAACATAGGCGACACAAACACCCAAAGACAAACCATAACAAAAATAAACCGCGACATATAAAACCAGGTTCAAGGCCTTGCTTACTGGAGTCTTAAGAAATAATGGCATAGTGCATATTTTCAGGTTCACAAACCCATGTAATGAGCACCTCCTCTAAATCTCACTTAACAAAGAGAAAAGTGTGGCTTACGGGTGGATTGATTATTTTCTTTATCATATTTGACATAAACCTAAAGTGTGGGCAATCGTTAAAACCGCCTTCCATAGACGGTTCTCACGAGCACCCACTATCTATATTTTGACTCGAAATTGTAGAAAAGGTTCAAACATTTTCATTTGAAAAAAAAAATCTGGTTATAAAGATATGAAGGACACCCTTTTAGCAAATAGGTGAGTTATCGTACGTGTAATGAAAATAAAATGAGCCAGCGCACGAAAAAAAACAACCTGCAATAAGACATGTGCGCCCATCGAAGTCTCGGATCACCTGCGTATCCATATAGTCTAACTAGAGACTTCTCTTGCTGGCTGGAGGAGTATTGGGCCCTTAGCTATACTTAGAGCGCACAACAAAGACTTTGATCAGACTTCGCGGATGCGCAGGCTGATCTGAGTCTTCGTTGGGTGCGCATGTCTTATTGTAGGTTTTGTCATGCGCTTGCTCAATGAACTGATTGCTTTCAAAATATTTTAGTTTTGTAATTGTAATTATTATTATGATTTCTATTATCTACAGAACAGCTATCGAGGGCAACTCGGCAACGATCAGGTTGAACTCCGTTTACGTGACGGTAAGGACATAGACATAGTCTTTGAGAGACGTGACATCCAATCAGATGGGAGCAAAACTGTCGGAAAAATTGACGTCATCGAATATACACAGGACTAGCACCATGGCAATAAACTGGTCATTGGAATAACATATGAGCCTTTCTTGTGTTCAGATTTACGTGACGGCAATGACATAGACATCGTCACCAGGAGACAATACATCAAGTCAAAAGGGAGTAAGGCTGTCAGAAAAAAAAGTCGCAGAATGTATCACAATTTCTAACACAGCGCGCCTTTATAGGCAATGCAAAATAACTGTGTTTTATTCTGCAACAAATCACAGCTCGGAAGAGCGTGACGTGTGACGTCATTAAAAACTGCAAATTTATGACCTCACTAGTCGATTTACTTGACGTTAGTCGGTGTAACGTCATTTTCTCGCATCGAGAACGTTAGAAAATGATGTAAATGCATGTGTTTCAGTCGATAATTTTAGCGAGATTGCACGACCCGCAGAAAAAGCGACCGACTGAAGTCGGATTATTTTCTAGAGTGCCCTAAAATCACCGTGTCATTCTGTCAGTCTGTCAGTCTGTCATTCTGTCAGTCTGTCAGTCTGTCATTCTGTCAGTCTGTCTGTCCGTCCGTAACCCATTTGTGAAAATTGGTGATAGTGACTTAACCGCTTGGAATATATAAACAATTTTTGGCATACTGATAGATATCAATGAGATCTAACCAATGGACATGCGAAATATTACATTCCATTTAGTATTGCCTCGCCGAGGCGAAAAATGTGAAAATTTTCGAACTGCTTCTCCTCGGAAACCGCTGGGCCGATTGAAGTCAACTTTCATATGGAGCCTCTATTGGAAGGGGGAAACCAAAATTTGCTCATGGGGTCCAGGTCACATGACCAAAATGGCCGCCAAGCCATATATGGTCTGTCTGTCTGTCCGTCCATAACCCGTTTGTGAAAATTGATGATAGTCACTTAACCGCTTGGAATATTTAAACAATTTTTGGCATACTGATAGATATCAATGAGATCTAACCAATGAACTTGCGAAATATTATATTCCATTTAGTATAGCCTCGCCGAGGCGAAAAATGTGACAATTTTCGAACTGCTTCTCCTCGGAAACCGTTGGGCCGATTGAAGTCAAATTTCCTATGGAGCCTTTATGGGATGGGGGAAACCCAAATTTGCTCATGGGGTCTAGGTCACATGACCAAAATGGCCGCTAAGGCATATATGGTGAAAACCCTTCAAAAATAGTCTTCTCCAGAACCACTGGGCAGATTTCCACGAAACTTGATAAATAGCATCTGGGATGAAGGCCCATCATAAATTGCTAAAATGGTGACCCTGGGTTGACCTTGACCTTCTTTGTGCCTAGGTCAAACTTTGACACATTTGCTTTTGTATTGGAAAAGTGAGAATGCATTTTATCCTGCAAACGATTCAGAATACAGTACTTAAGTAATGAGATCTAACCAATGAACTTGCGAATATTACATTCCATTTAGTATAGCCTCGCCGAGGCGAAAAATGTGAAAATTTTCGGACTGCTTCTCCTCGGAAACCGTTGGGCCGATTGAAGTCAAATTTCATATGGAGCCTCTATGGGATGGGGGAAACCAAAATTTGCCCATGGGGTCCAGGTCACATGACCAAAATGGCCGCCAAGCCATATATGGTCTGTCTGTCTGTCCGTCCGTAACCCGTTTGTGAAAATTGGTGATAGTGACTTAACCGCTTGGAATATTTAAACAATTTTTTGGCATACTGATAGATATCAATGAGATCTAACCAATGAACTTGCGAAATATTACATTCCATTTAGTATAGCCTCGCCAAGGCGAAAAATGTGAAAATTTTCGAACTGCTTCTCCTCGGAAACCGTTGGGCCGATTGAAGTCAAATTTCATATGGAGCCTCTATGGAATGGGGGAAACCAAAATTTGCTCATGGGGTCTAGGTCACATGACCAAAATGGCCGCTAAGGCATATATGGTAAAAACCCTTCAAAAATAGTCTGCTCCAGAACCACGGGGCAGATTTCCACGAAACTTGATAAATAGCATCTGGGACGAAGGCCCATCATTAATTGCTAAAATGGTGACCCTGGGTTGACTTTGACTTTCTTTGTGCCTAGGTCAAACTTTGGCACATATGCTTTTGTATTGGAAAAGTGAGAATGCATTTTATCCTGCAAACGATTCAGAATACAGTACTAAAGTAATGAGATCTAACCAATGAACTTGCGAATATTACATTCCATTTAGTATAGCCTCGCCGAGGCGAAAAATGTGAAAATTTTCGAACTGCTTCTCCTCGGAAACCTTTGGGCCGATTGAAGTCAAATTTCATTTGGAGCCTCTATTGGATGGGGGAAACCAAAATTTGCTCATGGGGTCCAGGTCACATGACCAGAATGGCTGCCAAGCCATATATGGTAAAAACCCTTTAAAAATAGTATTCTCCAGAACCACTGGGCAGATTGCCATGAAACTTGATAAATAGCATCTGGGATGTAGGCCCATCATAAATTGCTAAAATGGTGACCCTGAGTTGACCTTGACCTTCTTTGTGCCTAGGTCAAACTTTGACACATATGCTTTTGTATTGGAAAAGTGAGAATGCATTTTATCCTGCAAACCATTCAGAATACAGTACTAAAGTATAAGATATATTTTTGCTCCTTACGATAAGGCGCATTTATTGGGGGGAACCATTTTAGATCCAGGTCACATGACCAAAATGGCCGCCATACCCATATATGGAAACACTCATAAAGCTTAAAGCATCCGGCGGGTCGTGAACTTCAGCTGAAGCACTGGTTTCTTCTAACAATGGCGAAAGGTTGTGAGATTTTGAAGGAAACAACAACATTATTGCCGATTTTCAGCGTGTTAGAATCGAAATAGATCAGCTCTAGTCTGTGATTTGTTGAGCAATAAATCACAGTTTGTCGGTCAGTTGTAAGTAGACAAATCACGCGCGCTACGCGCTCGTGATTTGTCTACTTTACAACTGACCTCCAAACTGTGATTTATTACCCAACAAATCACAGTTAGAGCTGATCTGTTTCTTAATTAGAACTCACCTGTGTGGCACGGTGCGTTCTTTCATGTCTGGAAAATCTGATCATTAATTATTTATTTGATGAAAATCTGAAATAGTTTTTTCTTATTTCTGCTCCCACAGTAGATTGTTGGTGCTCGTTAATACCGCCTCAGTGAGGCATTTCTAGCAAGTACCAATAACCTATGGTTTGGGTCCAAACACATACTAGCGGTACTCTTTAGCACCGCCTCATTCAGGCATTTCTAACAGGTACATGTACCAATAATCTATGATGTGGGACAGGAAAAGGAATAATAACGTATACCCTTATAAAGCAGAAGTGAAGACAATGATCAGGAATCGATACAATGCATACTCACAGTTCCCATCATGTACACCAAAGGGAAAGAAATACAAACATGAAATAACTAGTCCCTAATGGAAAAGCCAAAAGGACAGTTACTTCCCCACAAAATCGCCAAATGGCTATCCAAGACAAAATAAAATATAAGCGATACACACACTCAAAGACAAACCATAACAAAAATAAACCGCGACAGAGCAACCGCCTTGGAACGGTCAGTCAAACAAATTGCACTGGGGGTCTAAAATCGATTTTACGCGGCCGCAGTCCTCGCCTTTACTTCCGTCGCGATTGGTCTGTCCGCATGAAGGCCTCCCAACTCATCAGTGCAACATCTCCGGGAACACAAACATCCATTTTCCTCAATATAAACCTAGTGGATAACAGCGCTGACCCCATAATCATTTGGTCTCTTACTGCTCTGGTTCGAGCCTTGCTCAGGTCACATGTGGCCCGCAATGTTCTGCAACGGAAGGCCACGTGGTAATTCTCCGGGTATTCCGGTTTTCTCCTCTTTTCTTCCACATCTGATAAACGATTGGCGTGTAATAGGTGAAATAATCTTGAAAGGGCCGTAAAACTAAAACCAAAGTGTGTGTGTGTGTGGGGGGGGGGGGGTGGGGGGGTCCAGGGGTGTTTATTGCACGGACCTGTTAACGTGATGAGTAATATACAGAGGACACGCGTTATAACGGCAGTAGTTGTTCCATATTATTGTTCCGTTATAACGAATTTGTCGTTATAAAGAATCCCAGTTAGGGATATGATAAGTTATAAAAGGTCTTTTCCACATACTTACTCCAAGAAACAAATGCTGTAGACATTTGTTAGAATCACCCCAACAAGGCGATTCTAACAAATGCCTATAACATTTGAGACTTGGAGTATTAATTAACAAGAATCTTATATTACAAGGGATTCGATTTGGACATTTCAAACCCGAGAGAATCCTATGTCTCCCGGAATCGAGGCTAAGCCTTGAGCTAAGAATTCATTCCATTGAAATTGTAGTTATAATGAGTTTTGCCGTTATAACGAATGTCGGTTTAAAGAGGGTAGACTGTACGTTTGTACATGTACACGTTTTTGGACTTGGCTAAAACAACACGATAACACAGGCTCGTGCGTCATAGTGCATTTTTCACATCTCCCAAAATGGCTACTTTTCTGATGAAAATCCTTGATATTTTTGTTATAAATGTTCAAAACATAGGTTGAGGGTGCTCGTTAAAACCGCCTCAGTGAGGCGGTTCTCACGAGTACCCACAACCTATGCCTTGTAGCAGAAATAAGAAAAATAGTGTACACCCCCGTAAACCCCAGTTTTCTCTATATAAAGTAGGGTTTAGTGGGGTCTTCATTTTACGGACTTGTTCACGTGATGTTTGTGGACAAGACAGACCATCGTACATGTCTTACTACGAAAACATGCTTTACAGCTATTAAAAATCTGGCCACCAAAAAAAAAAAAAAAAAAAATAGATAAAAAGCTGGTATTTTTCATTTTATTGCTTAAAACATAGATTATTGGTTCTCGTAACGACTTTTCTTATTTAAGCAAAATAAGAAAAATAATGTATTCATAGTATCCCCAGTTTGGATATATAAAAGTGACTTACAATTCCGTGAAACGGAGACCCCACAAAAACGCACTTTATAACGAGAAAAGTGTGGTTTACGAGGGTATTTTTGGTTTCCTTAATACCCCAGCTGGCCACAATGGCGGCTAACTTGAAATTCTTTTAAGGTTATCTACTTCTGTACCGCGGGAAATCGGGTTGAGCTGAAACTTGGTGAGACCCCCAGTGCGACATGGTGATTCAGAATTACTTTTAAATTTAATGATTTTGCTACGCGCTTGTGATTTGTCTACTTTACAACTGACATCCAAACTGTGATTTATTACACAACAAATCACAGCTAGAGCTGATCTATTTCGATTCTAACAGGCTGAAAATCGGCAATAATGTTGTTGTTTCCTTCAAAATCTCACAACTTTTCGCCATTGTTAGAAGAAATCCCGCTAAAATTGTCGACTGGAACACATGCATTTATATCCTTTTCTAACGTTTTCGATGCGAGAAAATGACGTTACACCGTCTAACGTCAAGGAAATCGACTAGTGAGGTATATAAATTTGGAGTTTTTAATGACGTCACCTATCACGCTCTTCTGAGGTGTGATTTGTTGCATAATAATTCACAGTTCCTTTCCATTGCCTATATAGGCGCGCTGTGTTAGAATTTGGTATCCAAAAATAGATGCGATTCATTATGATAACACACCCGTGAGGCATTGGGCATGTTTTTATATAAAAAACTGACATTTTTCTAATTAAACTTGTGTTATCTTTCTTATTTATAATGCCTCATTGAGGCGGTTCTAACGGGTACCCACAACCTATGTCTTGGAGCAGAAATTAGGTAAATAATGTATACCCCCGTAAACCCCAGTTTTCTTGCTATAAAGTCTGGTTTAAGGATGTGTTCATTTCACGGACTTGTTTACGTGATGTGCTGTCATCTTGCATCACGAAAACACGCTCATATAATTTTGACCCCCCCCCCCCCCCCTTGAATATGTTCTATAAAAGTGTTATCCTTTCGGGGCAAGGAATACACCACAGAACTAAAAAATGCGATGAGTAAAGGTATTCTGGGCCAGGCTAGCTAGTTTCGGCCAATTAGACCTCATCAGTGATACTCAAGTATTTTCAAAGTTCCACAATGGAATCAATGATCCCAAAGGACAATAACCCCACTTTTATATAATAAAACTGGGGTTAAGATGGGGTAAACCTTATTTTTCTTATTTCTGCTATAAAATATAGATTGTGGGTACTCGTTAGAAACGCCTCGATGAGGCGGTTCTAACGCGTTCCCACAATCTATATTTTAGGCAGAAATCAGAAAAATATACAAATTTTTCATCGTAAATTGTCATGTTTTCGGCGACAAAGGTTACAATGTATTTGCAGAGGCGTTTTTTAGTAACGTGAGCTCCTTGAAACAACATCTGCTCCCGAACCGAATATCTGACTGAGCTGAAACTTTGAGGGGTTGGGGGGGGGGGGGGGGGGGGGTTGGCGGGGGGGGAGGCATTGCGGGTGACATCATTACGATAACACATCCGTGTGTGATATAGTGCATTTTTCAAACCTCAAAAACGAATTTGTGATATTTTTCTTATTTCTACTCCAAATTTTGAGGCGGTTCTATCGAGTAACCACAACCTATGTATTGGATTTGAAATACGTAAAGAAAACAATGTTTATCTCGGTTAACCAAGGGGCTTGAAGAAATATATGGGCTGCATGATGCTTCCACGCAGAGCTGAATCCGGCCCGCACACTAGTACTGGTAAACCGCTTAGAGTATCTAAGCCTGTCCAGGAACCGCGGTGCGAGGCGGACCATCCAGAGCTGACTCCGGCCCGCACACTAGTACTGGTAAACCGCTTAGAGGATCTAAGCCTGTCCAGGAACCGCGGTGCGAGGCGGACCGTCCATGCGAATAAACCCTATTGGTTTCATTGGGCGACAGGGCTTGAGATGTTATTTCATCTCAATGTCGGGTAATAGTCCCACAAAATTGGAAGCAACGTCTCCAAAATGACCTTAACAGTGTTGACGGGGACGATTAAACCTCAAATCAAACAAACAAACAAATCTCGGTTTACCCAGTTTTCTCTATATAAATAGTGTAGTTTATATTTTCTTGTCCTTTGGGATCATTGATTCCATTGTTGAATTTTGAAACTATTTGAGGGTCACTGATGAGGCCTAATTGTCCGAAACTAGCTAGTCTGGCACAGAAAACATGTACACTCGATATTTTCCAGTTCTGTGGTGTATTCCTTGCTTCCAAAGAATAACCCTTTCCAGAACATATTTAGTGGAGGTGGTCTTTTCATTACGAAAACACGTCTATACCTTTATCGCCGAAAAAATAAAAATTTTAAGATGAAAAATTGTGATATTTTTCTAACTTCTGCTCAAAATATAGATTGTTGGCACTCGTTAGAACCGCCTCATCGAGGCGGTTCTAACGAGTACCCACAATCTATAATTTAGAGCAGAAATAAGAAAAATAAGGTATACCCCCAGAAACCCCAGTTTTACTATATAAAAGTTGGGTTCAAGGGGGTCAAAAATATATAGGCGTGTTTTTGTGATGATTTCACGAACTTGTTCATGTAATGGTTGCCATCTTGAAAATCTTCAAACCAAATGAAGTCGAAATGAGCCGAAACTTGATGGGAGGCATCAGGACATCACGGAAATTTATACTTGTTAGAACCATTGCGTTCTGATATCCAAGGCGGCCCCCGCCCATCGGGGCTTGAAGAAATATATGGGCTGCATGATGCTTCCACGCAGAGCTGAATCCGACCCGCACACGAGTACTGGTAAACCGCTTAGAGGATCTAAACCTGCCCAGGCGAAACGGTGCGCACGAGTCGGACCGTCCATGCTTATAAACCCTATTGGTTTCATTGGGCGGCAGGGCTTGAGATATCAGTTCATCTCAATGTCGGGTAATAGCCCCACAAAATTGGAAGCAACGTCTCCAAAATGACCTTAACAGTGTTGACTGGGACGTTAAACCTCAAATCAAACAAACAAACAAATCTCGGTTAACCCAGTTTTCTCTATATAAATAGTGTAGTTTATATTTTCTTGTCCTTTGGGATCATTGATTCCATTGTTGAATTTTGAAACTATTTGAGGGTCACTGATGAGGCCTAATTGTCCGAAACTAGCTAGTCTGGCCCAGAAAACATGTACACTCCATATTTTCCAGTTCTGTAGTGTATTCCTTGCTTCAAAAGGATAACCCTTTGAAGAACATATTTAGGTGGAGGGGGGGGGTGG
The DNA here is from genome assembly GCA_963580285.1 of Lucinisca nassula. NCBI lineage: Eukaryota > Metazoa > Mollusca > Bivalvia > Lucinida > Lucinidae > Lucinisca > Lucinisca nassula. The sequence goes on from OY757026.1 coordinate 12,353,028, forward strand.
GGTCTTTATTTCACGAACTTATTCACGTGATGTGGCGATTCATAACCGCTAAAATTATTCCATTCCATTATCTAAGATGGCTGTGATGATTGCCATTTTGAAAATCTTCAAACCAAATCAAGTCAAATTGAACCGAAAATTGATGGGAGGCATCGGGACATCGTGGAAATTTAGACTTGTTAGAACGATTTTGTTTTGATATCCCACATGGCTCCCGCGGTGACCATCTTAAAAATCATCAAATCACACCAAGTCGAACTGAGCTGAAACCTGATCGGACGTATATGGGTGACAGATGATGCAGGCTCACTGAGGGTCACTGATGAGGCCTAATTGGCCGAAACTAGCTAGTCTGGCCCAGAAAACATGTACACTCCATATTTTCACTTCTGTGGTGTATTCCTTGCTTCCAAAGGATAACCCTTTTATAGAACATATTTAACTTCACTACAGCTGGTGTGTGGGAATGTGTGGCGGCGGTAAAACGTCTCCCTGCCCTACATCATAGTGTAGATTATATTTTCTTGTCCTTTGGGATCATTGATTCCATTGTGGAATTTTAAAAAATATCTGAGGGTCACTGATGAGGCCTAATTGGCCGAAACTAGCTAGTCTGGCCCAGAAAACATGTACACTCCATATTTTTCACTTCTGTGGTGTATTCCTTGCTTCCAAAGGATAACCCTTTGTTACATGTGGGTTTACGGCGTCCCGCAAACCCCCATGCTGACAAGACAACCGAGCGTGATCTCTGACAGGTGTACGGGCAGCTGTGGGGTAAGGCACAAGAAAGATGTTAAATGAATGACATGAATTATTTACAGTATCTACATACAACACTTACTAACACAAAACATCACAATTTGTTGCTTCTGTAGCCAACTCACGACGTCCGCTCCGAAGGCAAAACACTGTTCTGTGCTCGGAACGGGTGACGTGAATACCTACAGAAGCAAACAACAAAAACAACAACAAAAACAAAAAAAAAGAAACAACACAAGACGCGACTGGCCAGTTTATAACTTAGGGTGAATCCCCCACTCGCGTGACACTTCCTCTCGCGAACTAGTAAAACTAGTCTATCAACATAGTTGATAATCCTAGGATTAGCGATCACGTTTGCTGATCAGACGTTTAGTGATCGTCCAAATAACCCGCAGGTAAGTTGACCTCTTCCATGTCTCACATTTGTTTACAACGAACAATGATTTATATTCTGCTTCTACCCTGGTAGGCGCTGATTACGGCGGTCTGTCCGCCCTTGCTGGACCCTAACGCCTAGCGTCGTACCAGTACCTGCTGCTATGAAGCAGGGAGCAGCAGGTCACACATTGTTATGCCTTTCAATATACTTTCTATTTCCCCGTCACAATGTTGTGTTCACTCTTACAACTTGACCTGCTGCTAAAGTGTCCGCTTTTTTCAGGGTTTATATATCTATGAATACTACCGGAAAATCATGCCTACTCGTATTACCTTGCTCAATTCGTGGCGAGGTGGAGATACCGGCCACAAACAAAGCCAGATAGCAAAAATCGAGTAGATAATGGATTTGCGTTCAAATAGTATATTTCCCATAGGAAAAATTGATGAAACGACCCTATAAATCAATGCCATGACTCCTGTTAAAACGAACACCCTCACAACACGTGACGGGAATAAAAATCATATATGGCACAATTTGGCGGTTGGCGATTTTTAGGCAAATTCTATAGGACTCGGCCTTTTAGCGGCCCCCTGTATTGTAAAAACAGCTCTCTATAAACCACTCAGGCATACATCGTATGATATGTGCATGACTTGTTCATGGAGCCGCACAGTTTGCGTACCATATTTCACCTAAAATATTTCACTCGCACCGCCCTACCATATATCTACTAAAATAATTTAGATGTGCATAAGCACCAGAGAGGTTTCCTATTCCATCTCGTAACACCCTTTTATAGAACATTGTTACAAATATTATGTTTTGATAGCCCAGATGGATACCACCGTGGCCATCTTAAGCACCTGCCAACCACATAGATCTGCCCCCGAATGGTCAGTTGCATTGTGTTGAAATTTTGTAGATGGCATTTGGTTGACCTGGTGATTCAGATTTGCTAATTATTTAAGATGGCCGCCGTTCTGAGAATCTTCTAGGCACATGTACAGTAATATCAGATAAGATTGGCGAGGCGGCGCAATTCAATACAGTCGAACTTAAATAGCTCGAACACCTTTAGGACCACTAAAATCTGTTTGAGACAGAAGTAATTCGAGCCACTGAGGGTTACTGCCAGGAGGCATAACAGGCTTAATTTGGGGACATATTTCCGATGTTCTTTAATAAAATGTATGTTGTGTTGTTCATTAGAATCGCCTCTTAAGGCGATTCTTATGAGCACACACAGCATACATTTGCAAGATGAAAGTCTAAAATGTCCTTAATTATGCCTCACTGTTTTATGTAGAGGAATCCCCTAAGGACTCAAGATTTCGTTCAACTCAACCATGGTAAACGAGCCATCGGTATTCGAGCCATTGAAGTTCTACTGTATTAGATTTGCTGAGTCGACAAGAAGATTTGGTAGATAACTTTCTTTGTGTTGCAGTTGAATTTACATGATCGCATAACGAAAACATGCCTATACAAATACATTGTAAACTTTACGAAAATTTTTGGATGAAAAAAAGTGCGATGTGTTTCTTATTTCTGTTCAAAATATAGATCGTGGGTACTTGTTAGAACCGCCTCGATGAGGCGGTTCTAACAAGTATCCACAATCTATATTTTAGAGCAGAAATACAAAAATAAGGTTTACCCCTGCAAACCCCAGTTTTACTATACAAAAGTGGTTTTCAAGGGGGTCAGAATTATATAGGTGTGTTTTCGTGATGGGATGAGTTAGTTTACCTTTTGGGGTCGACTGTTTTTCAATCGAACAAAGTTACAAATGACATAATTTGAATAAGTGATTTGCCCACGTGACTATCGGTGATTTGAGGGAAACCAAGATATGGTTATTAATAGAAAATGATCACGCTATATGTGTCGATGTTACATGTAGACCAGAGGGTTGCGTGTTGCTGGACGCGTTTTGCAAGCACTGTATACCCAGATCGGACGCTGGGAAATGCGGCGTCTGCTCAGCCGACTGCTGTTGCTTCAAATACTTGTATTTAAGGTAAAAGCATCAGCTGTCAATTTAATATAGATTATAAATCATAAGTTCTTTTCTATAATCGTTTTCGGCCCCCGCCCATCGGGGCTTGAAGAAATATATGGGCTGCATGATGCTTTCACGCAGAGCTGAAACCGACCCGCACACGAGTACTGGTAAACAGCTTAGAGGATCTAAGCCAGCCCAGGCAAACCGGTGCGAGTCGACCCGTCCATGCTTATAAACCTAATTGGTTTCAATGGGTGGCAGGGCTTGAGACGTCATTTCATCTCAATGTCGGGTAAAAGTCCCAACAAAATTGGAAGCAACGTCTCCAAAATGACCTTTACAGTGTTGACGGGGAAGTTAAACCTCACATCAAACAAAATATATAATCGTTTTGACGATTGTTTTGATTTTAGTAATTGGATTTGTCTAAAAAATGAACTATGATTCACCGTTTGAAATAAATGACGGTATGTCTATGTATGTTTCGGTCCCGCCCATTGGAGCTTGAAGAAATGTATGGGTTGCATGGTGCTTCCACGCAGAGCTGAATCCGACCCGCACACGAGTACTGGTAAACCGCTTAGAGGATCTACAATAGAAGTGGAGGCAATGATATGGAATCGATACAATCAACCGACAGCTCCCATCAGAGACACCAAGGGGAACGACACACAAACATGAATTCTAACACAGCGCGCCTATATAGGCAATGCAAAATAACTGTGTTTTTTATTCTGGAACAAATCACAGCTCGGAAGAGCGTGACGTGTGACGTCATTAAAACTGCAAATTTATGACGTCACTGGTCGATTTACTTGACGTTAGACGGTGTAACGCCATTTTCTCGCATCGAAAACGTTAGAAAATGATATAAATGCATGTGTTTCAGTCGATAATTTTAGCTACGCGCTCGTGATTTGTCTACTTTACAACTGACCTCCAAACTGTGATTTATTACACAACAAATCACAGTTAGAGCTGATCTATTTCTTAAACAACAGACCTCAACGGTAACATTAACAGCGGAAATCCAAAAGGACATAGAGGATATTTGATTTTTTCAGTGTAAGATCGAATTTTATTTCATCGAATGAACACCAAAACTGTTATTTTCACGAGTGGCGTAGCCACGAGTGAAAATAGCAGTTTTGGTGTTCATGAGTGAAATAAAATTTGATCTTGCACTGAAAAAATCAAATTTTCTGTTTCTTACATGCTTCAAAAGGCAATATTTAGCGTCTTTAATGGTGTCGCTCACATTCGGAGAAAATTATCTTTGTTCCTGTTCGTTTCGCGTCAATTTAGTGGTGTCCATCGTGTTTAGTGGGTATACTATTGGGTGTAAACTGAAAGTTTGCACCTGAGAAATGGCCTGGGATGGTATTATTATGAATGATTAATGAAATAATTGAGAGAGTAGTTTTCCAAAGAACGGTTGCTGGCAAGTCTAACGTCGCGCGACAAAAGACGTGACGTCAGCGTCATAAATGACGTCAGTAACGTCCCCGTCACACATGAACGGGCTATGCGTCAATTAGAACACATTTCAGTATTGTTCAGTTATCTGACAAAGATAAAATTGAAATTAGAGTTAGATTTGAAGAAAAAAGTAGTCCCAAACAGTGAAAAATAAAAAATCGTATTTTCACTGTTTGAAACAGTGAAAATATCGATTTATATTTCACTGATAAATCTCTATCATTCATTGAAAAGCATGTAAGAAAGTTACTTTCCAACACTATCCAAAATAAAATTCATAAGCGACACAAACACCCGAAGACAAACCATAACAAAAATAAACCGCGACAGAAGAACCGACTTGGAGCGGTCAGCGGAAACGAATTCCACTGGGGGGCTTAAATCGATTTTACGTGGCCACAATCCTCGCCCTTACTTCCGTCGCGATTTAGACAAATAATTTGTTCAGTCCGCATGAAAACCTCCTAACTCATCAGTGCAACATCTCCGTGAACACAAAAAATCAAAGAACCACAGAGGTAGACAACCGTGAGGACTCGACAGCAAGAAACCACTGAAATGCTGGAGCAAAAGAAAACAAACAGTTAGACTCCGATGGGCCCGACCAGAAACAGAGCATCAGGCGACAGTCAAACATTACCTTGAATTAGATCAGGATCTCTCTAATTCTCAATAAGCCTTTATGTTGGAACCGTCATAGAATCTGAGGCCTGACCCAACGGCGTGCAATTAAAGAGGGAAGCAAAGTTGTCAACCGTGATTGGGTTAACTACCATGCATGCAGTATGCCGTATAACATTTATGTTGTACCCAATCTTTTTATATCGAATACTGATTTTACGAAATTGGGTGCTGAAGTCATTGCGGTTATACATTTTTTTTCTGGATTTATATACTGACCTTGTGCAGAAGAGATTTAAGTCCGAAATTGAATTTTGAAATTAAATCAGAAAGGCGTCTATAAAATTTTGAAAAGGCTTTGCGTAGTTTATGGTACCGATAAACCTAAGACTGCCCAGGCAAAGCGGTGCGCACGAGTCGGACCGTCCATGCTTATAACCCCTATTGGTTTCATTGGGCGACAGGGCTTGAGATGTCAATTCATCTCAATGTCGGGTAAAAGTCCCACAAAATTGGATGCAACTTCTCCAAAATGACCTATAGTCTTGACGGTGACGTTAAACCTCAAATCAAACAAACAAACAATGTCTATGTATGTTTGAAATAGATAACAGTATTCCTACATAGAATGTTCAGTCTGCACTTTCAAATTATCCCTTTCGATTCAAATGCATGTAACTGTGTAAAATTAAACGACAACAAAGGTTATCCCTTGGAAGCCTAAAGCCCGGAACAGATACTTATGCAGATAGTGTAGATCCTGATGTGATGGCTCCGAGCCATCGTATCGGGAAACATAATGCTTACCATTCCGCAAGACACGCTAGTTAGTAGAATGGACGTGCCTTTCTTACATGCTTTTCAATGAATGATAGAGATTTATCAGTGAAATATAAATCGATATTTTCATTGTTTCAAACAGTGAAAATACGATTTTTTATTTTTCACTGTTTGGGACTACTTTTTTCTTCAAATCTAACTCTAATTTCAATTTTATCTTTTTCAGATAACTGAACAATACTGAAATGTGTTCTAATTGACGCATAGCCCGTTCATGTGTGACGGGCACGTTACTGACGTCATTTATGACGCTGACGTCACGTCTTTTGTCGCGCGACGTTAGACTTGCCAGCAACTTCTTTGGAAAACTACTCTCTCAATTATTTCATTAATCATTCATAATAATACCATCCCAGGCCATTTCTCAGGTGCAAACTTTCAGTTTACACCCAATAGTATACCCACTAAACACGATGGACACCACTAAATTGACGCGAAACGAACAGGAACAAAGATAATTTTTTCCGAATGTGAGCGACACCATTAAAGACGCTAAATATTGCCTTTTGAAGCATGTAAGAAACAGAAAATTTGATTTTTTCAGTGCAAGATCAAATTTTATTTCACTCATGAACACCAAAACTGCTATTTTCACTCGTGGCTACGCCACTCGTGAAAATAACAGTTTTGGTGTTCATTCGATGAAATAAAATTCGATCTTACACTGAAAAAATCAAATATCCTCTATAACATCAGTGATGCACTAATGCAATCCAGAAACTCAAGGATGAGAGGGGTTTGAGGGTAAATAAATCAAAACACTGACAGTAATGACTGGCCGATTGTCTCTGAGAGCATTACGCTAACACACCCGTGCGCCATAGTGCATTTTTCACATCTCCAAAATGGCTACTTTTCGGATGAAATTCCATGATATTTTTCTTGTTAATACTGAAAACATAGGTTGTGGGTGCTCGTTAGAACCGCCTCATTGAGGCGGTTCTAACGAGTACCCACAACCTATGTATTGCAGTAAAAATAAGAAAAATAATATTTACCCCCGTAAACCCCAGTTTCCTCTATATAAAGTGGGGTGTAAGGGGGTGTTCACTTCACGGACATGTTCACGTGATGGCAGGCTGGGAAAATGGTCATGAACGGGGACTTGGACTGTTTCAGTATACCTCTGAGTTCTTGTACATAATACAAACAGTGAAGACCCTGATCATTCTGTGGCGTCTGATCTGGGTATGAACTGTTTGCAAACCAAACACATGATGCCAGTTCAGTTACAGATAACTCTCTTACATGTATTTGTGTATGCAACACTGATTTCAGCGTGGAACAAATAACACGTCTATTTTTGGGTCGACTGTCAATCGATCGAAAGATACTGAGCAGAATATCTCTTCACGTGACTATCACTGACTGGTCGGAACAACTTTTTTATATAGAATATAAGAATCTTATATGGGTGTTAGGGGTGGATTGAAAAATCCGTCCCGAGGGACACTGTCCGGCATCACGAGGCTTGCCGAGTGATGCCGGACAGTGATCCCGAGGGACGGATTTTTCTATCCACCCCTCACACCCATATTGGATTCTTTTTCTTGCATACCTTCCATTTCTATTGCGATTTTTTAATGAAGCTGTCACTTCGGTCACCGATGTCCGCCATTTTGTGATGACACAACAGGAATGCTTAGTGACGTCACGCATGACGACGCCGCGCATGAGGTTGTAATCAACCAGTGCATTTATCAAACACGCGATTATATTCGATCTCGGGTCGGAACACCAGGGTCAGAACATAAATTTCTATCCCAGGGTAAAATCACGGATTTCCTTGTCTGGTGTGCAAGAAAATAGCCTCAGTGAGCTCACAGTGTTGCGTGATTTGGTTATCTTAGAATCTCAGGGTGATCTCCGATCAATAAAGGATAGTCAATTAATATAGTTCGGTATAAATAATGCTGTGTTGTTCTTTGTCATATATTAACATTTCCAGTGTAAAGTATAATGTACATGTGAATGTAGTTCATACTTCCATGAACGCATCGCGTCACATGATTTTCAGTGGCGTCCAGTGACGTCAGTCTAAACCATGGTTCTATACGGGCGCTGATGACGTATACTCTGTTCCGCTCTTTGCGGGAAAACAACATGAAAATGTATTTCAGCTTTAAAAGTTTGCCTTATAAGCATTTTATTGTCCCAGTGATGAGGGGCAATGATGTAAATATAAAAGGTAAACTTATCTTTTCTGCTTTTCCTAAAAGTATAAACGACAGCGGGTGGCAAGCAATGTTTACATAAAACCCTACATGAACCCCGAACCCTTCGGGGTTCGTTACTATGCACGCAACCCACTGCGTTCATACAGGAGTCCATTTACTTTGCACGCAACCCACTGCGTTCATACATTCATAGACAGCAGAAAAATGAAATTCATTTCTTAAATAACGTCGCTGTTATTTAGTGGATAACGTCATTTCTTGCATACCAGACAAGGAAATCCGTGATTTTACCCTGGGATAGAAATTTATGTTCTGACCCTGGTGTTCCGACCCAGGCAACTAACATAAATGCGCTTCAATTCTATTTAACTGCCGGAACTACTTCCGCACTACTTTTATTTTGTAAACAATATACATGTGCGAGCTGTCAAAACTAACCGGAGGTGTTGGGCAAGAAAAAGAATCCAATATGGGGTTCTGTTGTAGATGGGCGTTTCCAATCCCCGGGATGACCGTGCTGAGCGTAACGCTCATCTACAACAGAACCCCAAATCAGATTCTTATAGTATTACATTTCTAACACTGAATTACCTATTCTTCTCGGTTAAACAGTGAATTATTTCATTTCTTCGTTTCGAACGTTTTAATATCATAATTGCTAGGCGACGTTGCTGACGCCGTTGGTAACAACAATAACAATAGTTGACGTTTGGCGGAAAATCTGATAACATCATAGAAATCAAACTTCTGATACCGAGGCCCCGTTTTTGGTTTTACATCTATCTACTGTAGATTGGTTTGTTTCGTGCAAAATGTATGATAAACGCGATGACTATGATTTTGAGATTGTAAATTTTCCTTTTTTGGATGGTGATGTTCCTCGTGCGCCATCCTATGACGTTTATATTTCGAAATTAATTCGATTTGCTAGAGTGTGTAGTCATGTAACTGACTTCAACACTCGTAATAAATTATTAGCGGCTAAACGTCTTAATCAGGGTTATCGATACCATAAACTACGCAAATAAAAATCAAAAATGAGTTCCTTTAAGAGCAATGAAAACATTCATAAGAAATTTTATACGCGCCATTCTGATTTAATTTCAAAATTCAATATTGGACTTAAATCTCTTCTGCAACAAGGTCTATCGGAACCCGAATTTTATGGTGACTTAGTATATAAATTCAGAAAAAATATAACCGCAATGACTTTAGCACCCAATTTCGTAAACTCATTCTTCGATATAAAAAGATTGGGTACACCATGGATATTATACGACAGACTGCATGCATGGTAGTTAACCCAATCACGGTTGGCAACTTTGCTTCCCTCTTTAATTGCACGCCGGTGGGTCAGGCCTCAGATTCTATGACGGTTCCATCGTAAACGCTTATTGAGAATTAGAGAGATCTAATTCAAGGTAATGTTGGTTGGTGCCTGATGCTCTGTCTCTGGTCGGGCCCATCGGAGTCTAACTGTTGGTTTGCTTTTGCTCCAGCATTTAAGTGGTTTCTTGCTGTCGAGTCCTCACCGTTGTCTCATCTCTGTGGTTCTTTGATTATTTGTTTTCACGGAGATGCTGCACTGTTGAGTTATGAGGCCTTCATGCGGACTGAACAAAGTATTTGTCTAAATCGCGACGGAAGTAAGGGCGAGGATTGTGGCCACGTAAAATCGATTTAAGCCCCCCAGTGGAAATCTTTCCACTGACCGTTCCAAGGCGGTTCTTCTGCGGCGATTTATTTATGTTGTTGTTTGTTACTTACTGTGTGTATCACTTGTGTCTTTTTATTTTGGAATGCCATATAGCCATTTTGTGGGAAAGTAACTGATCTTATGACCTTCCTTTGTTTAGGTTTCCATTATGGTCTGGTCGCTTAATGTTTGTGTTTCTTTCCCTTTGGTGTCTTTGATGGGTGGAGTAAGTTGATTGTGTCGATTCCTGATCTTTGTTTTACTTCTACTTCAATTTTCGCGTCCATTTGACATGTTTTAGGAGACACCTGCAACACGAAGTTACAGTATTATTTTCTTGTAAATCCACATCTAAATTCATGACAGTTGTGCATCTGTATTTCAAGGACAGGATGATTTTTGCATTGAAATGAAAACAAGATGGCGGCTGATTTTCAAACTAAACCACGCCTTCTGAAATCCACGCCCTGACTGGAACTTTTGTGGTTGGAAATTAGAATGGTTGAATTTGAAAATTCAAAGGTAAAACATGAATGGAAATGTAATAAAAAGTTTAGTTTGTTGTTTTAATTGATTACGGAGAAATAATTCACTCGTGCTCTAAGGCTTGCGTGTAAAAAAAAACTCGTTCGCTATTGCTCACTCGTTTTTTACTCGGAAGCCTTAGAACATTTGTGAATTATTTCACCGTTATAAATAAAAAGAAATAAATAAACTCTATGTCATAAAATGACCACACGTGTGATAACATATGGTTACTGACACGTGACGTCTTGTGTTTTATCATTACGAAAATACGCCTATTCAAATATATAGGAAATTTCGTTACTGATGACTGTAGATGAGACCTTGGTTCATTATTTTGAGCCAGAGAATAAAGTTCAGAAGTCGTCAGTGGGTATGGCCGGGGTCTTCGATGCCAAAATGTTCAATACGTAACTCTCTGCTGGCAAGGTGATGACAAGTGGTTTTGGACGCAAACTGCGTTATTATGTTGGACTTTTTATCAAAGGAAAGTACAGTAAAAGGAGCGTATTATTCAAATTTGCACGACCAGCTTAGAACTGCGATCCGTGAAAAACGCCAGGTAAACACTACAAAGGGAATTTGCCCAACAGGACAATGCGAGAGTCCACACTTGCAAATTGCAATGGATGCTGTTGACCGGAATGGGTACGAGCCAATACTGCACACACTTAGCCCCTAGTGCATATTTCCTATTCTCAAACTTGAAAAGGGATATCCGCTGACGTCATTTCCGGTACAACAAAGAATTCGTGGCGACAGTTGAGTAGTGAGTCGTAGACAAGGACTATGGCTTCTTCAGTTCTGGGCTTATGGCTCTGTTCAAGCGTTTATCCTAGTGCACCATTCTATCGGGCACATCGAAGAAGAAGAGATCGATCTCACCCAGAAATAAGTTAGGCTGTTTTGTTTATGACTCGCCCTCGTATCAGAGGAGACGAAAGTAAGGGACAGATGAGGAAGAGGAAAAGGAATGGAAGTGTAGAAACAAAAAGAAATAACAACACCACCTCCCACCACTCGGCGAGGCAACTGGCCTTGTCGAATTGTAAGCCAATATCAGTGTGAAACCCAAGTGTCCTCTTTGCCTCACCCAACCATCCCGCATTATCTAAAGAGGCGCCCTGTTAGGCGCCCTGTGTAAAACAGGGCCATGAAAGACCCATTTCATTGTTGACTTCATGAATGGCTTCATAAATAGAGGAGCTTACTCTAGTGGTCAATAGGAAATTATTGAGACTTTCCTTTGGCGAGGTTTATAAAGTTCAAATGAATTGACCACGAGAGTATGATTTTAGTTATCATAATAGAGGATCGTTCATAAGTGTTCATGTATTATTGAATTTATTAAACGGGTTGCGAAAAAAGGATAAAATGCGAGGCTTTGCCGAGCATTTTATATTTTATTATTCTTCAACGAGTTAAATAAATTTTATAATACATGAACACGAATGTAAGATGCTATTTATCAGATGGCATTTAACGTATTTTATTCACGATGTTTTGATAAAAATGTCAAAATTCCGCTATATGTAAACGCGACGTCGTAATGAACGTCGTACATGAACGTTAAGGGGCGTCTCTAACTAACTTGCATATTTAATCCACTAGTGGATTCTCGAATTTATTACATGGCGTTATTAAAATTCCCAGACGCGACGTCTTATGATAAAAACGGTTTTAAATAGGAAGTTACCGCTGAAGGAGTTCGCGGAAAAAAGAAACACAGTCTGATTAAAGGGAATGGGTACATCTTCAGTGGACGCAACCCTTAAAAAAGTAGTTTTGTCTCCTATGTGGCGGACAATCTTCAGGGTGTTCCCATTCCCCTTAAATAAAAATCAAAAATGAGGTCCTTTAAGAGCAATGAAAACATTCATAAGAAAGAAGATGGGTCATACTACATAGTTTCGGCTAATAAAGCCTCATCTAAAACCTGATCTAAGCTGAGCTATGTGCGCATATATTTAGCTGCGACAAGATCAGATTTTAATCGGATTGAAAAATCATAGAGTCGTTACGGTCGGCGTTATGACGTTACGCGCCAGTAACGTATACATTATCTCCCTAATTTTTGCTCAAAAACATAAATTGTGAGTACTCGTTAGAGGCGGTTCTAACAAGCACCAACAATTTATGTTAAAAGAAAAAATAAGAAAGATATTACAATTCTTACTTTATATTAATATTTTATTTTTCTGACACCATGTTGGACGCCACTGTTTCACATGGAAATTGTCTTAGTGTTTCTCATCGGGCGATTCTAATGAGAAAACAAGAGCACCAAGATAGCATAACATAACATAACGTACATGTAACATACTTTTATTCTGGTTTGAACAATGCATACGAATATAGCTTATACCCGTGATTTATCAATGTATCTATCTATCTTCTTAAACGGAGTCGGTCATATTTGGCCACCAAATAGAAGAGTCACTGGAACGTCCATAAATCTATTTACAATCTACATAACAGAGGTATCCTAAAATGCATACCTCTGACTCTCAATTTTACACGGGCTTTGAACTCTTCTGTGGACTTGGCATCACCGCAGGGGAGGGAAGACTGTTCCATTGAGGAATAGTTCTAGGAAAGAAGGAGTTCTTCAGGGCATCGCTATAGGACTGGTGCCTACGATATTTTGAGTTGTTTACATTTGATGCCCTTGTTTGGACTGATGCTGTTACAGGGGTCAAGTACCTATCTTAAGTAATATACACTGTATCAGAGTGTATCTTATATATGAAGGTTAAAGAGGACTGCTCACGACGGGCCTCCAGGGACGGTCAATGTTTAAATCTACCAAAAAAGACATTATTTGAAAGTTGAATATATAAACATAGATTGGATATTATGCACTTATCAAATAAATGTACTCGTGACAGCATGTACCTGGTTGCACTGTCAAAGACAATGCACATGAGATAAAGTTCTGCTCTTCAAAAAATTAGTTTGCATCCCGGGGGTAATCTAATTAACCTATATGCCTAGCGGCCCTTTTGGGACATTCGCAAAGAGTGTAGGCTCAGATCAGAACGCGGCGTCAGATCTGAGTCTGCACTGTTTGCCTAAAGTGCGTGCATTTTTGTAAAACTTACTACACTGACACACCTATTACTGGAAATGCATAACTCTAAACTTTTTAGATGGACTATTCCATTGTCATATATGGGTTAAATAATAAATGCAACAGTAATCGGCGATGCTTTGGTATTGTTGCCTTATATATCTAAAACTGTACAATCCGTATCATTTTGAATGGGGGAACCTTCATGCGAATCCGATGGAATGTCGCCTGCCCAGCAGGCGCATGTTTATTTCGTATATATTATTTTAAATTCAGGATCTTACATGAGTATCCAGGTATTATTGAATTTATTAAACGAGTTGAGGAAAAGGGATAATAGGCATCCGCACAGTCTGATCTGAGTCTTTGTTTGCGCTTTAAGGATAGCTAAGAGTCTAGTGCTCCTTAATGCAGCAAGAGAAGTATCTGGTTTGACTATAAGGGTGTGCAGGCTGATCTGATTCTTTGCTGGGCGAACATGTTAGTGTAGGAAATGCTGAGACCCGGCTCATATAAAATGGGTGTGCTGGGTTGAACTGTTGGTTTTCTTTTGCTCCAGCATTTCAGTGGTTTCTTGCTGTCGAGTCCTCACCGTTGTCTCACCTCTGTGGTTCTTTGATTTTTGTGTTCACGGTCATGTTGCACTGATGAGTTAGGAGGCCTTCATGCGGACTGAACAAATTATTTGTCTAAATCGAAACGGAAGTAAGGGCGAGGATTGTGGCCACGTAAAATCGATTTAAGCCTCCCCCCCCCCCCCCCAGTGGAAATCTTCTACTGACCGTTCCAGGGCGGCTCTTCTGTGGCGATTTATTTATGTTGTTGTTTGTTACTTACTGTGTGTAGCAATTGTGTCTTTTAATTGTTGATGGCCATATGGCCATTTGGTGGGAAAGTAACTGTCCATATGGCCTTTCTTTGTTTAGGTTTCCATAATGGTCTGGTCGCTTAATGTTTGTATTTCTTTCCCTTTGGTGTCTTTTATGGGTGGAGTAAGGTAATTGTATCAATTCCTGATCTTTGTTTTACTTCTACTTTACATACAGAGTTCACACATATGCTTCCAATGATGTAATGTAGGATGGGCTTATGTGTATATATAGAGATATGCACAGATTTTTTTAATTTTTTTTTCTGAATAACATTATCTGACTATAACAAACAGACAGTACTAAAAATTTTATAATTTGTATATAAGTACATGTACGTACATTATAGCATTACATACTGAGAGAGAGAGAGAGAGACAGACAGAGAGAGACAGAGAGGGAGAGAGATAATACATAATATTTTGGAAAGGGCTATTGCCAGTTAACTAGCGGTTTTACAAAACTAGTGTATACCGCGACTGATGTAAGGCGAGGATTATGGCCACGTAAAATCGATTTAAGCCCTCCAGTGGAATTCTTTCCACTGACCGTTCCAAGGCGGTTCTTCTGTGCCGGTTTATTTATGTTGTTGTTTGTTACTGCTTACTGTGTGTATCACTTGTGTCTTTTTATTTTGGATGACCATTTGGCCATTTTGTGAGAAAGTAACTGTCCTTATGGCCATCCTTTGTTTAAGTTTCCATTTTGGTCTGGTCGCTTCATGTTTGTGTTTCTTTCCCTTTGGTGACTTTGATGGGTGGAGTAAGATAATTGTATCGAATCCTGATCTTTGTTTTAATTCTACTTTACATTAAAATGCCTATTGCCAGTGAACTGACAATAGGCATTTTAACTAGGCCAGCTAACTGGCAATAGCTGTTTAACGTTAAAATTGCTATTGCCAGTTAACTGGCAATAGCGAATTTACGTTAAAATCGTTATTGCCAGTTGACTTGTAGAATTATCTAATTCCGGTTATTATTGCTTCAGTACCTACTTTTATGACTGTGAAAGCTCACATATATATGCATATGCTTGTTCTAGAGTGGTGGGTCTTGTGTAACTCGGCTAAGATACGAATCGTTAAAGTATGTTGTTTCCTTTTACCAAGCATTTCCATATTTTGAAACATGTTATGCATTGTTGTCTTCATTAAGTATTTTAAACACCTCGTTTTGGAAAGATGTGGATAATTTCTCTGATTGTTTCTGCCATGGACAGCATCGCTTTTCTATTTCTATTTTTCTAATTGCTGTTTCAAACATAGATCGTGGATACTACAGTAGAACTTTGATGGCTCGAACACCGATGGCTCGTTTACCACGGATGAGTCGAACCCGTTCTTGAGCCCCTAGCGAAATCCTCTACATAAGAAATAGTGGGGATAATTAAGGAGTTTTTAGTCTTTTATCTTGAAAATGTATGCTGTGTGTACTCATTATAATCGCCTCATCGAGGCGATTCTAATGAGAACACACAGCATACATATTCATTATAGAACACCGAAAAGATGTCTAAAAGTATCTCGCGATGCTTCCTGACAGTAACCTCAGAGGCTCGAACTACCCCTGTCTCGAACAGATTTTCGAGGTCCCAAAGGTGTTCGAGCCATTGAAGTTCGACTGTATTTAGCACAGAACGCCTTTTAATGGCGTTTTAAAAAAGCGTCTTCAAGTATAACCCACTGGACACACAACGAAAATGCAACGTCATAGCAACGTCGTTTTAACGATATGACGTTGCATCGACGTTGGTGCGACGTTGCCTAGACGTCATATGCCCACTGGGAATAAACTGAACTGTCTTATTGGTGGCACGGACCCAATAAATATGTTGGTGGCTTTCAAACGACCTACGTTTTAGAACAGAAATAAGAAAAAAAAATAATGTTATCGCTGTAATTCCAACTTTATTACAGAGACATGTGACACACTGATATCCAGTAATTGAAAGCCACTACTGGAACTTACTAGTAACAAATACTTTGCATGGAAATATATTTGATTGCACAGGCAGACTATATCTAAGTTAATGACGTACCTAGGCATGGTATAATGTAATATACAGTAGAATTGGGTTTACAGGGATAGACATTGTTTTTCTTATTTCTTTTCTAAAACATAGATTGTTGGTACTCGTTTGTTCCTATGAGAATCTATGTTTAGAGCAGAAATACGAAAAAAATCGATTTTTTATCTTAAAAGTTTATCTTTTTGGTGGTAAACTTTCCTCTGTATTTGAATAGGCGTGTTTTGGTAATGAATATTACATTGCATTGAATACATGTGTTTTAATAATGTTATGGTTTTAGAGGGTAGAAAATAATAGAAAATTATAGAGTCTTTAATCCATTCGCATATATGTAGAAGTTCAACAGACAACTCATCTCTGCAAGCTGCATTTTTGGTAGCATATATATTATTGTATAAGATGGATAAATACCACTTGACACTTTGCCCTCACCTTTCTACTTGACAATATTTATATTAGATTCGGTATTAAGTTATTTAGACAAATTGTGGGTATTTCGATGGGTACGGATTGCGCACCTCTTGTGGCTGATCTGTTCTTGTATTGTTATGAAAGAGACTTCATGTTGTCGCTTTCCATTGATAACCAATCTGAAATTATTGAAGCTTTTAGCTCCACTTCTAGATATTTAGATAATTTATTAAACATTGATATTACCTATTTCGATGGTTTGATCAGTCAGATTTACCCCCCAGAACTTCAATTAAATAAAGCAAGTTCTTCTGATACCGAGGCCCCGTTTTTGGATTTACATCTATCTATTGTATATGGGTTTGTTTCGTGCAAAATTTATGATAAACGCGATGACTTTGATTTTGAGATTGTAAATTTTCCTTTTTTGGATGCTGATGTTCCTCGTGCGCCATCCTATGGCGTTTATATTTCGCAATTAATTCGATTTGCTAGAGTGTGTAGTCATGTAACTGACTTCAACACTCGTAATAAATTATTAACGGCTAAACTCCTTAATCAGGGTTATCGGTACCATAAACTACGCAAAGCATTTTCAAAATTTTATAGACGCCATTCTGATTTAATTTCAAAATTCAATATTGGACTTAAATCTCTTCTGCAACAAAGTCTATCGGAACCCGAATTTTATGGTGACTTAGTATATAAATTCAGAAAAATATATAACCGCAATGACCTCAGCACCCAATTTCGTAAAATCATTCTTCGATGTAAAAAGATTGGGTACAACATGGATGTTATACGACAGACTGCATGCATGGTAGTTAACCCAATCACGGTTGGCAACTTTGCTTTTCTCTTTAATTGCACTCCGGTGGGTCAGGCCTCAGATTCTATGACGGCTCCAACGTAAAGGCTTATTGAGAATTAGAGAGATCTAATTATTGGTAATGTTGGTTGGTGCCTGATGCTCTGTCTCTGGTTGGGCCCATCGGAGTCTAACTGTTGGTTTAATTTTGCTCCAGCATTTCAGTGGTTTCTTGCTGTCGAGTCCTCAGCGTTGTCTAACCTCTGTGGTTCTTTGATTTTTTGTGTTCACGGAGATGTTGCACTGATGAGTTAGGAGGCCTTCATGCGGACTGAACAAATTATTTGTCTAAATCGCGACGGAAGTAAGGGCGAGGATTGTGGCCACGTAAATAAAAATCAAAAAATGAGTTCCTTTAAGAGCAATGAAAACATTCATAAGAAAGAAGATGGGTCATACTACGTAGTTTCGGCTAATAAAGCCTCATCAGTGACCCTGTAATGATCCGGCAAAGAAAGCCAGAGGAAACATACTGCAATTTTGCAAATTTCGAATAGGCAGTCGATACAAAGACTGATATAAATCAAATTGGGGTCCAAAAAATTAAAATCCTGTCTAGAATATGAGTCTAAACCAATAGTTTATTTCTGATTTCTCAGAATATTCACACTGATCTCAAAGGACCAAAAGTAAAATATAAAATCGATTTTAATGCCCCCCAGTGGAAATCTTTCCACTGACCGTTCCAAGGCGGTTCTTCTGTGGCGAGTTATTTATGTTGTTTGTTACTTACTGTGTGTATCACTTGTGTCTTTTAGTTTTGGATGGCCATATGGCAATTATGTGGGAAAGTAACTGTCCTTATGGCCTTCCTTTGTTTAGGTTTCCATTATGGTCTGGTCGCTTAATGTTTGTATTTCTGTCCCTTTGGTGTCTTTGATGGGTGGAGTAAGTTAATTGTATCGATTCCTGATCTTTGTTTTACTTCTACCTTTAATGTAAAACCGCTATAGCCAGTTAATAGTCAATAGCAATTTTAACCTAAATCCGCTATTGCAAGGTAACTGTCGATAGCAATTTCATTGTAAAACCGCTATTACCAGTTAACTGTCAATAGCAATGTTAACGTAAAACCGCTATTGCCAGTTAACTAACTGTCAATAGCCACTTCGTAATATTTTTGTACTTTAGGCTTTTGACAATATATTCTGGGACACTTTAAACGCTCACATACTGATGACTCATTGACAGTGATAACTCGAACACGGAAGCCACGTTAACCAAGCCAAATTCGAACTATATCTGCAGTTCCTTTACAGCTATTCACAGAGCTTCAGACAATGTAGTTTATGCATATTTTTTGTTGTTGTTTTTTTCTTCAAGAAAATGTAGGTTAAATGTTTTGTGTACTCATTAGGATCGCCTCGTGAGGCGATTCTAATGAGTACACAAAACATTCCATGCATGGACCCAATGTAGGCGGTTCTAAGGAGGACCAATAACCTATGTTTAGTGTAAATATAGGGAAATTAACATTATATTTTATTAGAAAAATGACATTTTTGGAGCTGTGAAAGCATGCACTATGTCACACGGATGTGTTATCGTTATGCTTAGGTATCGTAATTATGTTCCCGGGCCTGGTGATATGACTGAACCCGCGAACAATCCCTATCTAGAACGAATTGTCACGCCTTTTCAAATAGAGCCGGCGCATGACAAAACCTACAATAAGACCGGTGCGACCAGCAGAGACTCAATTCAATCTGCACACCCATCCACAATGACAAGACCTTTTGCTTATGTCCGTTTACATAGGTATTAGCACAGAAGGTATATGCGATCAGCGAAGACTCTGCCGATGCGCAGGCTGATCGGGGGCTAAGCTGTTCGCACAGGCCTTATTGTAGATTTTATCGTACGCTGGCTCAAATATATTGAAAGTTTTACCACCAGAAATGTTTTTTTTACTTTATTTTCAGATAAAAATCCTAATGAATTTCATAGTTTGGCTCAGAATATATACTGTGCGGCCTCACTGAGGCGGTTCTAACGAGTAAAAATCAATGTTTTTGAGCAGAAATCAGTAAAACATTGTATATCCCTGTAAACTCCAGTTTTTTTCGTTATAAAAGTTGGGGTTAGGGTGATAAACATTATATAGGCTTCTCGCCCGGACGCGATGATCAACCGTCTGTGGCTTGAAGTACCCTTGTCTCGAACACATTTAATAGTCCAAAAGTTATCCCATTGTACTCGCTTGTGTCTGGTTTACCAGAGTGACTAATTTCTGATTTTTGTTTTGTTTAATTTGAAGTTTAACGTACCCGTAAAAACTATAAAGGGCATTTTTCGAGACGCTGTTTCCGAAGTTGTGGCTCTTTTACTCGACATGGATATGAAATGACATCTCAAGCCATGTCGCCCAAAGAACCAATATGTTTCATATGCATAGACGATTTTTCCTGAGCAGGCCTAGACCTTCTAAGCGGTTTACCAGTATACATGTGCGGTCGGTTTCAGCTCTGAGAGGAAGTACCATGCAGAGCAATGTATTGCATCTACCGCGATAGGCGGGGACCCTCTAAGCAGTGATTAGGTCATTGCCAACCGTCTTTCTTGGAGATTGATAAAGAAATCTTTTCCAAGGTCATTCCCTCCATTCCGCTGTTTCAAAAAGGGCAGATGTCAGTTTCTGGTGAAAGAATGTGCAATTTATAAAAAAGAAGTGAAGGCAACGATCAGACAGAAATCGATACAATTAAAACAGCCACCAGTTTTTTTTTGCCTCACCAGAAATTAGGCAAACTCACCTAGTCTTTCTAACACTTTTAGGTGGCTTTCAATGCATTTAGGTAATAGCTTAGATCTATTCAAATTATTTCTATATGATTTGGTGAAGATATACATAACGGTTTCTTGGCAAACCGGGGTGAAAGGGTGAAAATCCCGCGGGATTTTTGAAAATCCCGCGGGATAAAAATAATCCCACGGGATTTTTTCTCCACTCCCGCGGGATTAAAATCCCATATAAATATCAGGGATTTTTCTCCCACGGGACAATTTCAAAATTTTAAATCTTGCTTTTAACTATCAAAATGGACCTACTTAACATTAAAATACATGCACAAAAAATATGGCTGCTCCTGCTCTAATTTCAATTTCTCCCGCGGGATTTTTCTCCCATGGGATTTTTTACAGAGAAAAATCCCGCGGGATTTTTTTATTTTTTAAAATGCTCTGGAATGAAAGTGTAATATCTCTTTTCTATTAATAAGGTCAATTAAAGAAGCTTACAATGAGTAAAGCATGGATATAACTATTTTAAAAAAATCCCGCGGGATTTTAATCCCATGGGATTTTTATCCCATAATCGAAAATAGGATTTTTCTCCCGTGGGATTTCACTAATTTCCAATTTCCAATAAATCTGCTTTGTTTGGGCAAAGCTATAATAATTTTGTCCATTAATGTATAAAACATGCATAATTTATTGGTTTAAAGTAACTAATATTGGCTCCATTGAAATTAACTCCCGCGGGATTTTTATCCCATTTCAGAGCACAGGATTTAAATCCTGTGGGATTATTTTATTGCTTTCGTTTTCTTTTTTGGCTGTTAACCCATTTTGTACCAGAAACCCCAAAACGGGTACCCTGGCAAACAGTGCAGGCCCAGATCAGACGCCGCAAAAAGTGGCGTCTGATCAGGGCCTACATGGTTTGTGAAAAGTTAAGATATTTTCAAAGTAAGTTTTAAAGAAATAAAGAAAACACAGCCTGACACCCTTTAATTTTGGAATGGACTCCTGGTATATATAAGGAGGAAGATTCCATTGGTACAAAAAGGGTTAAAATTTAAGAACAATGTAAGAAAATCAGACTTCAGGTCCTTCTTTCCAGTTAGTGGATTGGCCTTTCTCAGCTTTTAGGGTAAATTCTGACTTTCTTTGTCTGCATCAGGTCAACACCCCATCAAAACACTTCTTTAATAATAGAAGCCTATAAGATACAGAAACTCCTGTAGCCATCGAAAGCTTTGGTCAGACTGAGTGAGCTAAAATGGCTTATTAGAGTTTTTTTTTTTTTTTTTTTTTTGCCATTACTGTAAAAATCCTAAACATTCAAACACAGCCAGGAATTGCTGTAATATTCTCCTAAAATTTTAACAAATTTGTTTCATGATCCAGCAGGGGGGTCCAAAAGGAACAGATAGAATGGCAAATAGTGTTGACACTGATCAGACTGCTTCAGGAGCAGTCTGAGCTGGGTCTGCACCTATCTGTACCAATACTTAGGATTATTATGGTACCAGGTTTTCTTTCAGAGTTGCTAAATAATGAAATAGATTTTATTGCATATTGCTATATGATCAGCCTTAGCAATGTGCTTTATGGACAGCCTTGATACAAAGCAGCTTCATCACATTACAATAATATATATCCATGTCCTAAAACTTCATTTTATATCACACTCCAATGAATTTCATTTTGTATTTTTCTGGTCTCTATAGTAAAAACATATGTTGTGGGTGCTCTGTAGTACTGCCTCATCAATTTAGTTCTAATGAGTACCCACAATCTATGTTTTTGAGCAAAAAGAAGGAGAACAAATTAAACTCTAATTTACAGAACCCTGGTTTTCTTTACGAGGTAGGGTTTAGATGGGTGTCCATTACACAGGCTTGTTGATCTGACGTGGACAAAGAAAGTCAGAGTTTACCATAAAAATTCTAAGAATTAGGACACCTTGAGGACTTGCTGTAATTCTCCCAAAATTAAAAAAAAAAATGTTATACAATCCAGCAAGGAGTCAAAGAAGTGCCGCTCGAATGGCAAACAGTTTGAATACAGCAAGGAGTCAAAGAAGTGCAGCTCAAATGGCAAACAGGGTAGGCCATGATCAAACTGAAGGAGCAGTCTGATCTGGGTCCACACTGTTTGCCAAGCCTGTCTGTCCCAATACTTATGATCAGTATAGTATCCATGCTTGTTATAGACACCTCTGAAGACACAATAATAGCAGGCGCGACAATAAAATTAATCAATTCGTTAACGAGATAAGATTGCAGACAAGCCATTTTTCGCCCACAATTGTCTGTTTGGGGGGGGGGGGGGGCCTGTGACCTTGAAAAAAAAGGTCAAGGTCATCCAATATCTAATTAAATCTGCATTATGTTGTAATGATGCATTGTACCAAGTTTGAATAAAATTATTCAACTCGTTAATGTGATAGATTGTATACAAACCATTTTTGGCAAAAAATTGAGTTTTTTTTTTGTGGGGGGGGGGGGGGGGGGGGGGGCTGTGACCTTGCAAAAAAGGTTGCAATGATATATTGTAAAAAGTTTGACAAAAATTAATCAATTTGTTAATGGGATTGAGCCATTTTTGGCCCCAAACTGACTTTTTGAGGGGTCTGTGGCCTTGAAAAAAAGGTCAACGTCAAATCTGGGGTATGTTGTAATGATATATATTGTACCAAGTTTGACTAAAATTAATCAATTTGTTAATGATAGAGTTCAGACAAGCCATTTTGGCCCCAAATGACTGTTTTGGGGGCCTGTGACCTTGAAAAAAAGCTAGGTCAGGGTCATCATAACCTAATGACTGTTTTCCCCCATCCTATTGATGTTACTACGCAAGTTTGGTCATAATCCACCCATAGGTTCAGGAGTTATAGTGCTTCAAACAGGCTACGCCAATGCAAATGGGATCCGCACAAAAAACAATGTCCCCCTCCCCTCTGATGGGGGGACATAAATATTTTGCAAGAAGATTGTCACCTTGTTATTTATAACAAAACTAACAAACTTTTATAAACCAATGTTCAGAAAAGTCTAACCACTAGTCATTACTGTAAAATATGACTGTCTGAAAACATATTTCCAAAAAATATTGAAACAATCTAGTTTTTGGTCATTCGACCCAAAGTTACTAACTTTCCATGTAACTATTGTTGACCATGTAAAAAAAAAATCCAGGTACTGATTATTTACAGCAGTGCTTATCTTATTGTGACATCAGAGTGATGTGTAAAAAAGAAAAGTCTGAGCTCCTGTATTGGGTTTATATTTAATTTAGCAAATGGTGTAGACCCAGATCAGACACAGCAGAATGCAGCATATGATCAGGGTCTACTGTTTGCTTCAAGTACAGAAATTTAAAGATTAAACGAAACACACAAAGTCTCCAATGCAGGCCCGGCTTCCCAATCTACAATCAACCCACCAGTACTGTCAGTGCTTTGATTGTGAAAAGAAATATCAATTCGGATTGCTGATTATAAAACCATGTTACGGTTAAATGTATCTGGATCTTCACTGTTTGCTCATTCACATATCAATTTATATTCCAAAATTTGGAGAAATTCTGCCAAACATTTTTTCCATAATATGCTGGTGCAGTTACTCTGGGCAGGATTAGCCTCAAGATTCCAACAATTAACCACATGCTTTGCAAGCTTTTAGATACCACTCAGATGACTTGAGTAATCTTGAGATCTCACTGTCCATTTTTTTTTTCTAATGAAACAATCCTCTTTACAAGTTAACCCTTATCTTGCTGTTCACGACAACCCCTATCTTTGCAAACAGTGTAGATCCAGATCAGATGGCTTCTGAAGAAGCCATCTGATCAGGATCTACACTGTTTGCCATTCAGTATATGAATTTGTAGCAATAAATTACATCAAGTAATTTCATTGGTTGATAGACAGAAATGGGGGTGACTTAAATGAATATTCAGCAAGAGAAGGGTTAATATCTGCAAGGCGACTTATTGATCACATTTACTTACAAAAAAAAAAATAAAAAAAAAACACTTTAATTTGAGTAACTGAATACTTTTGTAAGATTTTCTATTCATATTTAATCTTTTTTGTACCAAATGGAATCTTCCTCATTATATTTAGCAGGAGTTCATTCCAAAATTTAGGGTGTCAGGTTGTTTTTTTATTCAAAATTTATTTGGAAAATGGCTTCCAAATTTTTGCAAACAGTGTAGGCCCTGTTTGCCAGAGTACCCGTATTGGGGTTTCTGGTATTAAATGGGTTAAGGATACACCAGATACACAATGTCATTCTTCTAGGAGGGAAACACTACTATTAGTGACTTTCTGCATGCTTTCATGTTCACTACTCCTATTCACTAAGCTTCTCTGACAATGGGCTCTTTTTTCAAAGGAAAGAATTTGCTCCTCAGGAGCAAATTCTTTCCTTTAAAAGTTGGCCCAAAAAAGGAGGCAAACATTTTTGGTGGAGGCTGTGCCCTTTGCAAAATATGCAATTTATTTCTTTTCGTCAGTGCTTCCAATCATTTCATTATTGAAATGCTCCTTTGCACTTGTCACCTGTCACTGCTTGCAACAGGCAGCACTGCTATCTTCCTCAACATGTTTTTGCTGACATCTTGGTTTCAGAAATCATTAAACTTGTACTATAACGAAATCCATGGACGAAATCTGTAAAATATTCATAGGAATCTATTAATTTGCTTTTGGCCTAGTTTATCAAGGGCAGTAACTCAAGTATGATCAGAAAGCCATCCATTTTCTCTGGCTTACAATATTAAATGTATTCATGTGTCTATGTCCCCGTAATTTTCATCAACAGTTATTAATATCTGACATTACATGATTCCTCATTCTTATCTTTTGTGATTCCCCAGTCAAATCTTTCTTGATTCTTCATTTATGATATATATCCATCATGTGTTGTTCATTTCAAGCTTTCTGAAGATATATCCACTTTCTGTTATTCTTTCCCGCTCTCCTGGTCAAGCACGAAATTATTGTTAAATCGTGTGAACCACAAAACGATGGCCAGAATCTTCACTGATTGATGGACTAGGTCAGACTAGGCTCAATACATTTTGATCAAGCCACACTGAACACATATGTTTAATGTAATTCAGCTTTATCATGTGTGGCATTATTGCCTTTAATGAAGTAAGGATCCTTCATGTGTAGATGTAAAACTGGAAGTTGTACTTTCATCACAGATGAATGAAAGTCTGAAAGGGAAAAGAAGAGTATTCAGTTAATATTATGCTATCATCTGTCTAGGCCCCTGCCCATCCGCGCTTGGAGAAATAGATCTGGCTGCATGGTGTTTCCACGCAAAGCTGAAACTGACCACACCTGAGTACTGGTAAACCCCGTGGAAGTGCTAAGCCTGCCCAGAGAAAGTGAAGTGAGTTGGACCGTCCATTGCATATAAGCCTATCGGTTTCATTGGGCAACAGGACTTGAGATGTCATATTTCATCTCAGTGCAGCAGAATAGGCAAGCAGGTTATTTGTGTAAATATTCAATTAGTTTAAAAGAATACCCAATAGAACAAGAGGGCTATGATGGCCGTGGATCGCTCGCCTGATCCATAGAGTAACAAGTGGGCCCCGGGTAGGGCCATTATTGACCCCAGGGCTATAATGTGCATAATGTTGAGGGAGGTCTAAAAAGGTGAAGCTTCATACCAAATATCAACAAACGCTATAATTTGAACAATCTTGGCAAAGGTCCACTAGATGAAGCTACACGCCAAATATCAAAGACCTGAGCCTTGCAGTTTCAGAGGTTTTTTTTTTATAGATATTCCCTACATAAGCCTATGTAAAACCAAATGGCCCTGGGGTGGGGGCATTTTTGGCCTCAGAGCTATACTTTAAACAATCTTGATAGAGGTCCACTAGATGAAGCTTCACATCAAATATCAAAGACCTGGGCTTGTTGTTTCAGAGAAAGATTTTTTAAGGTTTATAATTTCCCTATAAAAGCCAGTGTAAAACCAAAGGGCCCCTGGGCCGGGGCATTTTTGGCCCCAGGACTATAATTTGAACAATCTTGGTAGGGGTCCACTAGTTGAAGCTTATCTCCATATATGTCTATGTAAAATCAAAGGGCCCCAGGGCGGGGGCATTTGTGGCCCAAGGGCTTTAATTTGAACAATCTTGGTAGAGATCCACTAGATGAAGCTCCATACCAAATATTGATCAAAGACATGGACCTTGCAGTTTGACCAGTTTCAGAGAAGAAGATTTTTAAAGATTTCCCAATATAAGTCTATGTAAAACCAAAGGGTCTCTGGGTGGGGGCATTTTTTGGCCCCAGGGCTATTACAATTTGAACAGTCTTGATAGAGGTCCACTAGAATGGAAATTTCACACCAAATATCAAAGACCTAGGCCTTGTGGTGTCACAGAAGAAGATTTTTTAAGATTGTCCTTATATAAGCCAATGTAAAACCAAAGGGCCACGGGGCCGGGGCATTTTTGGTCCCAGCACTATTATTTTAACAATCTTGGTAGGGGTCCACTAGATGCAGCTTCATACCACAGATCAAAGACCTGGGCCTTGCAGTTTCAGAGCAGAAGATTTTTAAAAGTTTTCCCTATATAAGCCCATGTAAAACCAAAGGGCCAGGGGGCTGGGGCATTTTTGGCCCCAGCACTATAATTTGAACAATCTTGGTAGGGGTCCACTAGATGAAGCTTCATACCAAATATCAAAGACCTGGGCCTTGCTGTTTCAGAGAAGAAGATTTTTAAAGGTTTTCCCTATATAAGCTCATGTAAAATCAAAGGGCCCCTGGGCGGGGACATTTTTGGCCCAAGCACTACAATTTGAACAATCTTGGTAGGGGTCCACCAGATGAAGCTTCATACCAAATAACAAAGACCTGGGCCGTGTGGTTTCAGGGAAGAAGATTTTTAAAGATTTTTAAAGATTTTTCCCTATATAATTCTATGTAAAACCAAAGGGATCCGGGGCGGGTGCATTTTTTGCCCCAGCACTATAATTTGAACACTCTTGGTAGGGGTCCACTAGATGAAGCTTCATACCAAATATCAAAGACCTGGGCCTTGTGGTTTCAGAGAAGAATTTTTTTTTTAAAAGTTTTCTGTGTACAAATCTATTTTTGGCTCCTGTGACCTAGATGTGCAACGGACTGGAACCATTTGAACAACTTATAAAGGGGGCCACCTAAGGATCATTACTGAAGTTTGGTCAAAATCTGATCAGTGGTTTAGGAGGAGATGTTGTTTATAGAAAAAGTTGACGCACGGACGAATGCACACACGCACGACCGACAAAAAGTGATCCCAAAAGCTCACCTCGTCACTACGTGACGGTGAGCAAAAAATAAATTGAAGGGTAACAAACCCAAATAAAAATCCAAAATACCCAATTCATACTGACATATACTTGCATATTGCCACCCCCACCCATGGGGGCTTGAAGAAATAGATGGGCTACATGTTCCACACAGAGCTGAATCTGACCGCACACGAGTACTGGTAAACCGCTTAGTGGATCTAAGCATGCCCAGGCAAAGCAGTGGGAGTCGGACCGTCCATGCTTATAAACCCTATTGATTTCATTGGTCAACAGGGCTTGAGATGACATTTCATCTCATTGTCGGGTAATAGTCCCACAAAATTGGAAGCATTGTCTCCAAAATGACCTATACAGTGTTGACAAGGATGTTAAACATCAAATTAAACAAACAAACTTGCATATGAATCTTTGAATTCAGAACAGTTTGTTCTTCAATATTACCAAGCCGGGAATTCTCTCAACTTCTTTCACAATACACAACTGTTTAAGCACAAAACACTACAAGATCCTTTTAAGCCTCTGTCAAGTTGTTAACCCATTTTGTACCGGAAACCCCAAAACGGATAGTTGGCAAACAGTGCAAGCCCAGATCAGACGCCGCAGAAAGCGGCATACGATCTGGGCCTACACTTTTCCCAAAATTCCAGACTATTAACCCATTTAGTACCGGAAACCACAAAACGGGTACCAGGGCAAACAGTGCAAGCCCAGAATGTGGCTTCTGATCAGGGCCTACACTGTTTGAGGAAAGTAAAGCCATTTTCCAAATAAATTTTGAAGGTAAAAAAACAACCTGACACCCCTTAATTTTGAAAGGGACTCCTGGTATACATAAGGAGGGGTCCACTAAATGCAGCTTCATACCAAATATCAAAGACCTTGGCCTTGTGGTTTCAGAGAAGAAGATTTTTAAAGGTTCTCCCTATATAAACCAATGTAAAACCAAAGGGCCCCGGGGCAGGGGCATTTTTTGCCCCAGGGCTATAATTTGAACAAACTTGGTAGAGGTCCACAAAATGAAGCTTCAAACCAAATATCAAAGACCTGGGCCTTGTGGTTTCAGAAAAAGAAGATTTTTAAAGGTTTTCTCTATATAAACAAAATGAACCGAAGGGCCCCGAGGCGGGCCATTTTTGGTCTCAGAGGCATAATTTGAACAATCTTGGTAGAGGTCCACTAAATGAAGTGTCATACCAAATATCAAAGACCTGGGCCTTGCGGTTTCAGAGAAGAAGAATTTTAAAGATTTTCCCTCTATAAGACGATGTTAAACAAAAGGGCCCCGGAGAGGGGAGGGGCTCATTTTTGGCCCCAGCACTATAATTTGAACAATCTTGGTAGGGGTCCACTAGATGAAGCTTCATACCAAATATCAGAGACCTGGGCCTGGTGGTTTCAGAGAAGAAGATTTTTAAAGAGTTTCCCTATAGATATAAGCCAATGTAAAACCAAAGGGCCCTGGGCAGGGGCATTTTTGGCCCTAGCACTATAATTTGAACAACCTTGGTAGGGGTCCACTAGATGAAGCTTCATACCAAATATCAAAGACCTGGGCCTTACGGTTTCAGAGAAGAAGATTTTTAAAGCATTTCCCTATATAGGCTCATGTAAAACCAAAGGGCCCCGGGGCGGGGGCATTTTTGCCCCCAGCACTATAATTTGAACAATCTTGGAAGGGATCCACTAGATGAAGCTTCATACCAAATATCAAAGACCTGGGTCTTGTGGTTTCAGAGAAGAAGATTTTTTAAGTTTTTGGTGAAAAAAAATCTATTTTTGGCTCCTATGACCTAGATGTGCAACGCTGACCGGAACCATTTGAACAACTTTGAAAGGGGACCACCTAAGAATCATTCCTGTGAAGTTTGGTCAAAATCCGATCAGTGGTTTAGGAGATGTCATTTGAAGAAATTGTTTTCGGACGGACACACAGACGTTCTTATGAGACGTTCATTCTGGGGTTCCCCATGTTAACTCTATGGAGACTTTAACCCTATGATGTAGATGTGTACAGCCACTAACCCCATGCAGCATAATGACACAAATTTAACCCCATAACACAAAAATTTACGGAATAAACCTCATTAAGTATGAAAAGTACAGAACATAAACCCCATTAATATGTATCTGTGGCATGTACGCACTGACGGACGAGGGACAACAAGTGATCACAAAAACTCATCTGTCGCGTAAAAAAATGATAAGCAGATGACTGATGTCCCATATAATTTTTTTATTGTTTCTAGTCAATCATGTTTGTGCTAGCTCAAAACATGGCTATGATCAGCACATTTAAAATTTGTTAATTTACTTACATAACCATCTTTTTAACGTCCCCATCAACACTTTATACAGGTCATTTTTGGGACATTGCTTCCAATTTTGTGGGTCTTTTACCTAACAATGAGATGAAAAGACATCTCAAGCCCTGTTGCCCAATGAAACCAATAGGGTTTATAAGCATGGACTCGCACCGCTTTTCCTGGGCAGGCTTAGCCCCTCTAAGCAGTCTACCAGTACTCATGGGCAGTCAGTTCCAGCTCTGCTTGGAAGCATCATGCAGCCCCATCTTTTTCTTCAAGCCCTGATATGCGGAGGCCGTTACATCACCTTGGCTAACGTGACAAGGTAATGTTTGTTTGATTGCTGTTTAACATCAACACTTTTTATGTTATTCTGGAGATGCTGCTTCCTATTGTGTTGCCCTTTAAGCTGATATCGAGATGAAATGGCATCTCAATCGCTGTCCAATGATATGAATACCCTGATTTATTTGCATGGATGGTCCAACTTGCACCACTTTACCTGAGCACTGGCTTTTCCAGGCTTTAGCTAGATGTTCTAAGCAGTTTACCATGGAGTACTCATGTGTGGTTGGTTTCAGCTCTGCGTGGAAGATTTTGTTTGTTTGATTTGAGGTTTTACCTCCACGTCCCTGGCCTCGGTAGCTCAGTCAGATGCGCGTCTGACTGGTGATCAGAAGGATGCAGGTTCAATTCCTGCTGGGGTCGGCAACATTCATTCGTGGAGATTGATCATGAAATCTTTTCTACGGTCATTCTCTCCCTTCCGCTGATTCAAGAAGGGCAGTAGTCAGTTTCTGGCAAAAGAATGTGCACTGTACTGGTTAATCACTTCCATATAAGCCTGCCCAGGAACAGTGTGGATAGGTAAACTGACCGGCTCAAAAATGACCTAAATAGTGTTGTCTGGGCCATTAAACTCCAATTCAAACAAACAAAAATTAACCCCATGTCAACACTAGGTCATTTTGGAGACGTTACTTCCAATTTGGTGGGGCTTTTACCAGACATTCAGATGAAATGACATCTCAGCCCTGTCGCCAAATGAAACCAATATATAGGGACTTTGGTTTATATGCATGGAAGGTCCTACTCATACCACTTTAGGCAGGTCCTCTAAGCAGTTTACCAGTATTAAGTGCTGTCGGTTTCAGCTCTGCCTGGAAGCATTGTGCAGCCCATCTAGCTATTTCTTCAAGCCCTGATGGGCCGGAGCGGCATCATGCAATTTACATCACAGGGACACGGTCCATA
Organism: Lucinisca nassula; assembly: GCA_963580285.1. Taxonomy (NCBI): domain Eukaryota; kingdom Metazoa; phylum Mollusca; class Bivalvia; order Lucinida; family Lucinidae; genus Lucinisca; species Lucinisca nassula. Next base: position 12,384,378 of record OY757026.1, read on the forward strand.
CTGATTTTGCTCTTCTAGAATGAAATATAAGCATACTAGTATATAATATACACTGTATATACTAGTAGGCTTATATTTCATTCTACACTGTATATACTAGTATGCTTATATTTCATTCTAGAAGAGCAAAATCAGTATGAACCGTGTCCCTGTGATTACATAATGCAATATTTTCAAATAATCTGACAATATATATATATAGATATATATATAATTGATAAAATTCTATCTGATTAATTCTGGCCGAAATGACCCGGGCTGAAACGACCCAACGAAATATGCCTAAATGACCAAAGTCCAAATTTAGGCCGAAACTAGCCGGGCCGAAACCACCGTGCCTTATGACTAGAAATCCATGTCAATTTGGATTTCTAGAAATGACAATAAATCGATGTTATTCACCTGTGTCAGGATCTGCACATCTCCTTTGTGGGCCTCCTTTGTTATGTTTTATGAGGCATTTTACAGTTACCCATTTTTTTTTTTTTTTTTTTCTTCAGATAATTCTACCTCGGAATATTTCGGTACTTTCCGGACAGCTTCCGATTGGTTGGGTTCACCTAAATTGCCCGAGGGTGCCACCACTAGATCTACGCGTTGTCTTGGTTCTTTCATTCTTCACAGAAGCTTGGAAGTTTTTTCTTGTTTGTCTTTAAAGTCTTACTTTACGATTTTATTAAAAATCGTAAAGACTGTGAAAAATAGAAGTGAAGGCAATGATCAAGAATCGATGCAATTAATTAACCCTCACCTCCCAACAGAGACCAAAAAAAAAAAATGTATAACCTGTGGATTCTTTTTCCTTTCTTTTTCTTTTACGTTTCAATCCATGGATACTTAGTTGTTTTACTCTGCTGGTGATGTTTGCTCTAAACAATTCGTGGTTGTACATGAATATGGACGCTTCGCATGATTATATAGACTGTGACTAAAATGAAAGGGACTGAAAGATTCCTGAACAATGCTGGGCTTAAAAGGGAGAGACCTCCTTAATACAGCGCTAGCCCAGCAATTATAATAGAGGTAGACATGATTATGAAAATTTAAGAAATATCTGAGACCCAGACTGAAAACCCATTCCTAATTGTAAGGCTTTATTAGTTCGAGTGTCTACTGCTCTCTATTGATCCTGTGATTAACTATTGATCCTACCTGTCAATAAACCAGGTGACATATACATATATACATCTGTGATAATACACCATATTTGCCACTGTAATGATCCCCGAATTCATTGACAGAAGAAAATGGAGGAATTCATGAATAAAAAATATGGAGTTTATATTTCTATTCAAAATCATCACGAAAACATGCCTATATAATTTTTACCCCCTTGAACCCCACTTTTATATAGTAAAACTGGGGTTTCCGGGGGTATACCTTATTTTTCTTATTTCTGCTCTAAAATATAGATTGTGGGTACACGTTAGAATTAACCGCCTCGATGAGGCGGTTCAAACGAGTGCCCACAATCTATATTTGGAGCAGAAATAAGAAAAATATCACAATTTTTCATCATTAAATTTTCATTTTTTTCAGCAATAAAGGTGGCAATGTATAGGCGTGTTTGCGTAATGTGGAGGTGGTGCATTGTAAATACTGACATTTTTTTTTTTTTTTTTATGTTTGAATTTCAATGTTAAGAAGATTTCAGCAGGGTAGTATTTTAAAGTGGATGGTGTAAAAACATGCTTTATAAGACACTTTTTTTAACAAACAATTTATTATTTACATATATTACAGAACCTTATTTTTGTATAATTGTCTAGTCCTTATTATTATTATTATTATTATTATTATTTTTTTTTTGTGATTTGTTATCCAAAACGCTTCGTTGCAAACACTGTTTCCTGATTTGTGACTTCAATTTTGTGGGGCTTTTACCCGACATTGAGATGAAATGACCGATGAAACCAAAATGAGTTTATATGTTAGGGTGTTCCGTCTCGGGGAGGTTTAGACCCTCTAAGCAGTTTATCAGTACTCGTGCGTGGTCGGCCCGGGTTCAGCACATCGCAGCATCTATTTCTGCAAGTCCAGATGAGCGGATTAAAATAAATAAAATAAAAAGAAAATAATAATAATAATAAAATGCTCATTTTCGATATTTTCATACCTGAATATTTGTTAGTCAGTAGTCTAATATAGCCTTTGGAGCTAACACCAACAGAAACGTGGGAACTGAGTGATTAGTGCTCTTGCTACTGGTACTACGGGTCCTGCAGAGGGTTCGATCCCTGGCAGCAAGTATATAATTTCGATGTCCAGACATCTTCCAGTCGACATAATAAGTATGGACGACTGCCCTAAAGTGCGACGCACTTCGGATCAGAACGTTCACTAGAGCCCGAACCCATCCCTTCAGCAGTATGTTAGAAAGATGGCTCAGTTGTATATAATATAGTGCACTTGCCTCTGATGCTGGAGGCCCCGGGTTCGATCCTCGGCTGTGGTGATAATTTCGGTGTCTGAACAAGCTCCATTGGCATCATTTGCAGGGATGAATGTCGTCCTTCGGATCGGGACTTTAACTGGAGGCCCCATGTGCGGGGACAGCAATCCCATGTGCATGTTAAAGAACGCTACCATAATTTCCTGATTACTGTGTAGGCTTTCATCCTGCAAAACTTGAGTGTATATAATATACACAAAGTATGTCCCCTACTGGGGTTAAGACGCAATTGGAAGAAAGAAAGAGAGAAATTGGAAAAAAGAATGAATGTGAAAAATAAAATAAATAAATAAAAATGAAAAATAAATAAAAATGAAAAATAACATTTTCAATATCTTTCGATATTTTCATACCTGAATATTAGTTAGTCGGCATTTTAATATATAGCCATTGGAGTTAATGTGTTTTAAGCTAAGGATTTAATCAAATAATTTTTGTATATTTTTCACAAAATATTTCATATGTCCCCAACACTCCACGAACCATTCAGTTACCTAGATATCTATCTATCTATCTATCTTCTGATACTGCGTCGGTCACATTTGACCATTACCGCAGGTGTATATTTCATACACTCCAGGTTGTGCAGGATGAAAGCCTACACAGTAATCATGTAATTACGGTAGGGATCTTTAACCTGCACAGGGGATGGTTCTCCCTGCACAGGGGGCCTCCAGTTAACGTCCCGATCCGAAGGACGGTGCACTTTATGACATTCATCCCTGCAAATGATGCCAATGGAGCGTGTTCGGACACCGAAATTTTATCGCCGCTGCCGGGGATCGAACCCGGGACCTCTAGCATCAGAGGCAAGTGCACTAACCACTGAGCTATCACGCTCCACTAATATATAGCCTAAGGGCAGATCAACAGAGGAGCTACCTGGCCTATTCCAGTCATATTAACACAAGGCATACCTGTCTGTTACCCCATGATCTGAAATTTGTCAGACCGTGATTTATTGGTGATGAGATGTTTATTGTCCTTTATTGGAGAATAAAAAATACCGTATTCTATTCTGTTCTCTTGTAGAACTCGGCGTACACTAAACTTGACTAATCGAGAAACACCAAAATGTGAATCTCTGAATGTCTTGTTTGAAAATTGATAAAATGACTTATTGATATACAACAACAACAAGAAAAGTGTTGTTTATAAGCAGCGCGATATATAGACTAACAACAACAGTATCTTGTTTGTCTTCAAGCCAGAATTAATTTGGTGGAAACAGCCACAAATGTGGTTTGGACAGACGAGTGAACATTTCATTAGTCATTGTAAGTCCAAAATCCAGGTAAGGATCTCAGTTTCCCACGCCACAGCATTAGTTATGCCGTTATTTATAGAACAATAAAAAAAACAAAAAAACTTCTATTCAAATAAAAAAAAAAAACAGTCCCGATGGGCTGTACCATGCTTCCACGCAGAGCTAAGTCCGACTCGCACACAAGTACTGGTAAACTGCTTAGAGGATCTAAGCCTGCCCAGGCAGAGCGGTTCCGAGTCGGACCGTCCATGCTTTTAAACCCTATTGATTTCATTGGGACATTTACCAGACGTTGAGATGAAATGTCATCTTTTATTTTTTTTTCCTATTACTGCTACTCGCTCACATCTGAGCTTTACTCAGGAAATCCTGCTCGTAATGCTCAGATGTGAGCGAGTAGCAGTATATAATAGGAGAAAAAAAGAAAAGGTCATTTCATCTCAACGTCTGGTAAATGTCCCACAAAATTGGAAGCAACATCTCCAAAATGACCTTTACAGTGTTAAACCTCAAACCAAACAAACAAACAATTAAAAAAAAAAAAAAAATGAACATTTTCATATGAAAAATTCTGATTCTGAACACTCCCAGCTAGGGCAACGTCAAATCAACATCGGTGCAAAGTAGCTGTCACATTGCATAAAAGTCACGACGTTGTACCAAGGTTGATATGTCACAATTACATCATGTGCATTCTGGGCTGATTGTGGGTACTCATTAGGAATGCCGAGTCAAGGTGGTTCTAACAAGTACCCATGGTCTATGGTTTTGAGCAGAAATAAGAAAAATAATAAAAGATGGAGCTATATTTTATCTATCTATCTTCTGATACTGCGTCGGTCACATTTGACCATTACCGCAGGTGTATATTACATACACTCCAGGTTTTGCAGGATGAAAGCCTACACAGTAATCATGTAATTACGGTAGGGATCTTTAACCTGCACAGGGGGCCTCCAGTTAACGTCCCGATCCGAAGGACGGTGCACTTTTTATGACATTCATCCCTGCAAATGATGCCAATGGAGCGTGTTCGGACACCGAAATTTTATCGCCGCTGCGGGGGATCTAACCCAGGACCTTTAGCATCAGAGGCAAGTGCACTAACCACTGAGCTATTACGCTCCGCGAATATTAACATCGCTTATTTGAAACAAATAACATTAAGCCCTATAGAGCTTTTATCGAGACAAAGTATGCTTTAAAAAATACTTAACTACCTTCCACTTATCTTCCTAGGACTACCACTGATAATGCAACTCTCAGCCAAAGGAGAACCTAGTACCATTTTTTACGTCTTTGGTATGGCGCTGCCGTGGATCGAACCCGTGACCTCCCATTCCTGAAGGGGACCCTCTACTTGTGACCTAAGGGGGTCAGTAAATAATATTATTTACCCTTGTAAACTCCAGTTTATATAAAAATGGGGTGGCGTATGGGGATTCAAAGTTCGGATATAACACAGTTGTTTAAGTAATACAATTTCTGCTTTGGACTCCAACAATAGTGTTATAAAGAGGTTGTGGTGTACTATTTTTCGTTCTATAATAATACACTGTAACACCCCTCACGAGGGTGTCATGCAGGTGTACATTACATACACTCCAGGTTACACTCCATTACATACACTCCATACTATTAACCCATAAACAGCGTATTACTCCTGGGTGCCATTTCTGTTATTTTTTTTCTTATTGCTTTCTCAAAGAATAGGAATTCAAAGTTCTACATCTCAAAACTTTTGGGTTAATAAATGATTGGAATCCTCTACCACTGTCTGTCTTTAAGATAAAGGATGTTACGACCCCCACCCATGGGTGCTTGAAGAAATATATGGGCTGCATGGTGCTTCCACGCAGAGCTGAAACCGACTTGCACACGAGTACTGGTAAACCGCTAAGAGGATCTAAGCCTGCCGGTGGAAGTTGGCCTGTCCATGCTTATAAACCCTATTGGTTACATTGGGCGACAGGGCTTGAGATGTCATTTCATCTCAATGTCGGGTAAAAGTCCCTCAAAATTGGAAGCAACCCAGTACTCTAGATAAGCTTTTGGTACAATGAGTATTTTACTCCCTGCTTTTATGTTCAATGCTTAAATGCCCATTTGTAATGCGTAACAGTTAAAGAACCAAACATAAGTGAAGCATCCAAAATTTCATTTTTTTAGGCGGGGTGGGTCAGAGTAAAGAAAGATTGGCATTTCATGTGAATTGTCTGCTAAGCAGACAATTCACATGAAATGCCAAGCTTTCTTTTCTCTGAAAAACACCAACAAAACCCAGAATGCATGCATAAATTTACCATCTGTGCAGTGTTAACTTCATTCTGATCTAATATACTGCTATTGCTTACAAAAGAATGAATGTGAAGGTAATTGCTTTATGTTAAAAGATGTAAAATTTGCTGAATTTTTTTACCCCCTAAATTTGATTTCAATGCTGAAATCCAAACTTTCATTGAGTATTTTACCCCTCAAATTAAATTTCAATGCTGATTTTCAAAAATTCAATGCTGAAATACCCTTTACTCCCTCTTATCTAGAGCTCTGCAACCTCTCCAAAATGACCTTTACAGCGTTGACGGGGACATTAAACCTCAAATCAAACAAACAACGGATGTAACATCATGTTAATGATTTCAATCAAAATTGGAAACATTAACTCGTGTATCAACTGATACTAAATACTAATAATATGTGGCAATTACATATTTCAATGAATTTCTAAGTTTTAAATGGATGCTATGCAAGTTTTAAGGAAACAACTTTTCAACTCATTTGAGTACAAGTGACTGAACAAGTCCACAACAACGTGGGGCTTAAAAGGAGACAACCCCCTTACTTAACATGCTTAAGAGCCAAAGTGACCATCTCTTTGCGAATGATTCATATGAAATACTGGGACTGATTTTATCTGTAAATTGAAGCCTGTCTCTGTAGCTCAGTCAGTTTGTTTGTTTTGAGGTTTAACGTCCAAGTCAACAGTGTAAAGGTCATTTTGGAGATGTTGCTTCCAATTTTGTGGGACTTTTACCAGACATTGAGATGAAATGACATCTCAAGCCCTGTCGTCCAATGAAACCAATAGGGTTTATTAGCATGGACGGTCCGCCTCACACCGCGGTTCCTTGACAGGCTTAGATCCTCTAAGCGGTTTACTAGTACTAGTGTGCGGGCCTGATTCAGCTCTGCGTGGAAGCATCATGCAGCCCATATATTTCTTCAAACCCCTATGGGCGGGGGCCAATAGCTCAGTCAGATGTGCGTCTGACTGGTGATCCGCAGGAGGATGCAGGTTCGATACCCGGCGCAGGTTCGATACCTGCCGGGGTCAGCAACATTCTTTCATGGAGATTGATTAGGAAATCTTTTCTACGGTAATTCTGTCCCTTCCACTGATTCAAGAAGGGCAGTTGTCAGTTTCTGGCAAAAGAGTGTGCTATCTACTGGTTAACCGCTTTCTTATATAAGCCTGCCCAGGACAAGTGTGGATAGGTAAACTGGTCGACTAAAATGACCTAAATAGTGTTTACTGGGTCGTTAAAATCCAATACGAACAAACAATTTCTCTGTATATTGACGAGATTCAGAATGCTATCTGCTTAAAATTTGCATTGACACTCTGTCATCTGTCTGCTTTCTCCAGTGACTAAGACTTTAAGTACTGTGTAAGGATTAAGCTGATTTAAATACATGTGGATTCATCTGGATTAAGCCTTGTCACAAGTTTTGCACTTTGAACATAACATGCAATTTCAAAATTTTTGTATCTACCCAGGCCTAAGGAATCATTATAAGTTGCCTTGATCAAATGTTTCAGCAGCAGTATACTCACTAGCAGATTGTGGATACATTGGGTTTGTAAGAAATACCCCGGTATAATATAAATGTGTGACGCTCCATGACACATTTCTGATCGGAACAGAAAAATCCTTCGTTGTGAAAAGTTGGAGTTCCCGAGTTTAAAACAAGACAAAACATAGAAAGACATCCGGACTTGAAGAATAGATGGGCTGCATGATGCTTCCATGCAGGGCTGAAACTAACCGCACACCAGTACTGGTAAACTGTTTAGAGGATCTAAGCCTGTCCAGGCAAAGCGGTGCGAGTTAGACCGTCCATGCTTATAAACCCTATTGGTTTCATTGGGCAACAGGGCTGGAGATGTCATTTCATCTCCGTGTCTGATAACAGTCCCACAAAATTTGAAGCAACATCTCCAAAATGACCTACAGTGTTGACGGGGGATGAATTACTGCATACTTTCGTGGCTTCCAAATTTCCAATCTGTCTCTTTTCCACATGAAAATGTGTCTTATACAGTGAAATTCCGATATTAAGACCACTTTCTAGACTCCCTTAAAGTAACCTAATTAGTGCTTATAATTGAACTTGTGAATGAAATTCTGTTTGCAAGAATGATTTAAATTCTTTTGTTAGGTATAATTAGGCCCATTATATCACTTCAAATGCTAGAAGATACTTTACTTAAAGTGTTCATTCTTTTCATATTTTTGTAAAATTTGTATCCAAGTCTTGAAGATAAGACAGGTCTTTAAGTCTACACTCGGTATTGATGGGTCCGAGATCTATATAAAGCATTGAAAAGCACATTAATAATAATACATAAAGCATTGAAAAGCACATTAAGAATAATAAATTATACTTTAAGTATTTATACATTATGCTGCTTTATAACATTATATCATATTCAATTGTTCCAACATAATCTTAAATAGCTGAGGAAATTCAGCTGCTAAATTGCAAAATTATGAAAACTATTTTAATCATCCTATGGTATAGCCAGTGACACCCAAAACACAGATTCATAATAAGCACTTGTATGCCAACAGATGTTTTTCACACCTTTTTAAATTTTTTTGGAAAATTGACTTGACCAAAAAAATTTAAATGACCTTATAAAATTAAAAAAAAATTGACCTGATTTGACCAAATGCAGACCCAGATTAGACTGTACCTGTTAAATGCATAATTATGCATATAATAAGTTGGCTATTGGAATTTCAGTTATAATTCAAGAGCAAACAGTTATGACAGATTTGGTCTTTTAAAAGTGGTCTTAACCCATTTTGTACCAGAAATCCCTAAATGGGTAACCTGACAAATAGTGCAGGCCTTGGTTAGATGCTGCAGAATGCAGTGTCTGATCAGGGCCTCCACTGTTTGCTAAAAGTCCAGTCATTTTCTAAATAAATTTTGAAGAAAACACAACCTGACACCCCTAAATTTTAAAATGGACTCTTGCTATATATGAGGAAGATTCTATTTGGTACAAAAAGGGTTAAACTCTGTTCAGAAAATCTGAATCATCAATTTTTTCGTTTCTTCCTTTTAATACTCATTTTAGCCCATACATCACTATGGGAAAGTTTTAGACCTGACTCTCCGCCGATTTCTCCAACAAGTCCTATGCCACTGCGACAGTCAAGAAAGGCTGTGATTATTTGGAGAAAATTGCAAAATCTAAATTTTCGTTCACAGACTAAGACATTCTGACAGGTTCGATACACCCTTTTAAGCCATATATATATATATATATATAGAAGTGGTTACTGCTCAAGACACATTGTAAATTACAAGGTTGTCTATGTTTTATTTGCACAATCACTTAATGGGAAATCATTAGCTGTGACACCACATCTGATATCCGCATAATTCATTTTGAACACTGTTGACAGCACATCCCACTAGTGGCTCCCCGTTCCTAGAGAGCTTCGATCTAGTCATTCTAATGTAAGGTATGTCGTAATTGCATATCTATTTATAAAGAGTATCACAATGACACATGGATTTGAATATTTATTATTTTACCTGACAATCATCATCAAATGGACTTAGTCGGTGGTCTCATTTCTTTGTTTTGCAATTTTCTCCAAATAATCACAGCCTTTCTTGACTGTCGCAGAGGCATAGGACTTGCTGGAGAAATCGGCGGAGAGTCCGGTCTAAAACTTTCCCATAGTGATGTATTGGATAAGGAAGAAACGAAAAAATCGATGATTCAGATTTTCTGAACGGAGTTTAATACTGAATAGCTGGGTGGTTTTAATCTTAATAAATGACAGTTAGTTATATATAGGAAACAGTTTGAGTCTAGCAAAAAATATTCTAAAAGCATTTATAATAATGGTTCAAAAATAGGGGTGGTTCTGTAAGCAGAATTAAGTAAACATATTTTATTGCATCATAAATCAAGCAACAGGGTCAGGCCACAAGTTCTGCCAACATTAGTTCCTCCCCTAATTCTACTGTACATGTACTTATATACACCAATGTGTTCATATACTGTATTGATCCTGTGTATTGGGACAGATTGGCCTAATCAATCAATGTAGACCCAGATCAGACTGTATCTGTAGCAAGATAATTTTTTGAGTATGCTTCTGATCCAGACATTCGGATGCGGCTTTCAACCAGGGTCAAGTTTTGGTGTGTGAAAAAATGTCGCAGGAAAAAAGTCACAAATAATAAAAATTGGAAAAAAAAAAATCTGCTTAAAAAAGGTTGTTAAACATAAATAAATTTTCTGATATCAATAAAAGATGCTGGGGTAATTGTCATTTAGGTCATTTGCTGATGAGGTTATTTGCTTGTGGAATTTATTTTCAAAATTACAATGAAAGCACATACACTTAGTCTTTTGGCAAAGTGGTAGTATTCATCCTGTTAACGAGTTTTTGTTGTGAATACCCATGTAAACCCCACATTATATATATAGAAAAATGGGGTTTAAGTACTATTCATTACATTCCTTATTTTTGCTCAAAAATAAAGATTGTGGGTACCTGTAAGAAGCATCCAAGTGAGGGGTTTCTATTTAGCTCCCACAATCTCTGTTGGGGCTAAAAACTAGAAAAAAATAAAATCTGAAAAATGCTATTTCTAGCGTAGTTGCAATTTGTCATGGTAATGTGAAGACTCTTATGGATCTTAACCCTTCTTACTGAATATTCAATTTAGCCACTGACTTTGAACCAATCAAATTACTCGATGTAATTTATTCCTACAAATTCTTAATCTGACTGTCAAACAGTGTAGATCCTGATCAGATGGCTTCTTCAGAAACCATCTGATCTGGATCTACACTGTTTGCAAAGACAGAGGTTGTCATGAAGAGCAGGATAAGGGTTAAAATATGGATTTAACTCTGCTAGTCATCATCAATACTTTGGAATGGAACTTATCAATCAGTAACTCACAAAACACTTAACAGCCATTTTTTTCCTTATTTTAGGCTCAACAACATAGATTGCGAGTAATATTTAAAACAACCACATAGAGGCTGTCCTAACAATGACCCACAGTCTATAAGTTTCCATCTGATTTATGCTAGGCCTCGAGACAGAAAAGATGCCACGTTATCAGATGGGCATGTTACATGAACAAGCTTTAGGATGGAAACTTCCGTTGTGTATCGTCATTCGTAATTGTCACCATTTGAATCAGTTACTCACAAATATATACTGAAAACAATGATTTAAGTTCAATTATGTGGCTTTTTCACATGACTTTTTGTCGAGCCGCTTTAGCGAATGCGAGACATACCCGGTAGTCGCCACAATGGCGTCCGTCCGGACGTACTTAGGCCTATGTTAACCTTTTTCCTTAACAAATGTTAACCTTTTTCATTAAGTACTGGCGGTTCGACATGCAGGCAGTGGCCAACTAGTTTTCCTACCCAAAACTGTGACTTGTTTTCCTACATTCACATATACGTATGACCTTAGTCATTGGTGGGACATAATTTTAACTAAAATACACATACAAAGTAACGTCTGGTAAATATCAGCATGGGCTTTTGTCCCAGTGGGCTATTGTCCAAGTTGGGTTTTGGCCTAGTGAGCTTTTGTCCAGTGGGCGTTTGTCCTACACTCAAAAGCAGAGTTATTTAAAATACATAACGAAAACACGCTTATTCTAATATATTGGAAAAAAAAAAACACCTAAAAGAAATTTTTTTAGATAAAAATCCTGATAATTTTTGCTCAAAGCATATACATGTATTGTGGGTATGTATTAGAACTGCCTTAGGCAAGGCGGTTCTAACGAGTACCCACAATCTATGTTTTGAAGTAGAAATAAGAAAAATAATGTATACCCCTGTAAACCCCAGTTTTACTGTATAAAAGTGTGGTTTAATGGGGTCAAAATTATATAGGCGTGTTTGCTTGATGGTGGGGATGTATTTTATTATTCCACTCAAGCCATTGTATGGGAAAATTATATTAGTTAGAATCTATGGACTGAATCTGATTTATTTTGCTCAATGCTGTAATGTGTAGGCCCATAAATATTTCCAAAAGGCCCATAAAAATTCAAAAAGGCCCATCAAAATCTTGATTTTCTTTCATGTAAATGAATAGGAGATGGGCCAATGGTCCATTTTGGGGCCCATCAATATATTGAGCCCAAAATATGCCAACACAGATGTGTGTAATGGTGTGGATTGTGGGTACTCATTCAGGTTGCATTATGAAAACAGTAATCAGAAAGAAAGTATCAGGCATAAAAGTATCAGTTTGGGGTAGGAAAAAAGTATCTGGAAACAAAGTTTCAGTTTTAATCAGATTTGCTTCTGATGTTACGATGATATGATGATTAGGATACTTTTGTATGTTTTGATTTGTTTTTCAGTGTAATAATCAATTTTGCAATTCTCTGTAATCCTTACCTTATAAAAGGGATGAGAGGTCACTTCATCTCAATGTCTGGTAAAAGTCCAAAATGACATATATAGTGTTGACGGGGATGTTAAACCTCCAATTAAAGAAACTAAAGTGTGCAAGTCAGACCTCCATGCTCATGAACCCTATTTGGTTTCATTGGGCGACAGGGCTTGAGATGTCATTTCATCTCGCTGTCCGGTAAAAGTCCCACAAGTTGGAAGCAACGCCTCCAAAATGACATATATAGTGTAGATGGGGATGTTAAACCTCCAATTAAACAAGTGTGCAAGTCGGACCTGTGTGCAATGGGCGGCAGGGCTTGAGGTGTCATTTCAGCTCAATGTCTGGTTGGTAAAATTCCCACAAATTGGTCACATTAAACTGAGACTTTCTTCCTGACATTTTTTTTTCCTGATACTTTTTTTCCGGATTCTTTTTTTTTCCGATACTTTTTTTCCTGATACTTTCTTTCCTACATACTATGAAAACACCCCTATACAAATACATTGTAAGATTTACTGCCGGAAATATAAAGTTTTAGATGCAAAATTGTGATATATTTCTTATTTCTACTCAAAATATAGATTGTGGGTAAACTTTAGGCCTCCATGAGGTGGTTCTAATGAGTATCCACAATCTATCTTTTGGAGCAGAAACAAAAAAATAAGGTTAACATCTGTAAACCCCAGTTTTACTATATATAAAAGTAGTGTTCAAGGGGGTCTGAATTATATAGGCGTGTTTTCGTGATGGAATATCAGGAATGCTCAGGCTCTTAACATTTTAACCCCATTTGGAAACAGTTAAATTCCTATACATTATGCAAATAATGTAGATCCTGATCAGATGCCACCCTCTGTATCATTTGATCTGGGTCTACACTGCTTGCCAAATCCAGCCCAGATTGACTCAAAAACAACACTCTGATGAGGAAGGGGTACATATTTTTATCTAAGGATTACTTTGTAAACAAAAATTCACATCTCATCAGACTTTATATAAGTCTCTTTGTTAACCAGTTCTCAAACTTCTTGCAAATCCCTGTGGGGAGTCCAAGTCAGTCACCTGTGTTTATTGATGAAAGATAAGAATTACAATGTTGTGTCCAGTGCATGAAATAGATAAGCCTTCTATGTAGTCACACATGTTACTTGAAAAGGGACCTTGTGACACTAACTTAGATAAATAGGACTGGCTGATCAGAGTTTAACCTTTATCCTGCTGAATAAATTAATTAGCCACACCCATTTCTGACTATCCCCCAGTCAAATTAATTGATATTATGTATGCATTTCACAAACAGCATGACAAATAGTGTAGATCCTGATTAAATTACTTGACAAACTGCATGACAAAGCTTGTAGATCCAGATCAGATGACTTTTTGGTTCTACACTGTTTGTAAGGTGATCGGAAGGCAAGTCACAGGAAAAAAGAGTCATAAAAATAAAGTTACAGAGAAAAGTCACAAATAAGAAAGTATAGAAATTTTCAATTAAAAGGATGTTGACCATAAATGAAAATATTTACAATACCAGGTCCTGCTCATCTGACTTTTGCCTATATATAACTTTTAGTGGATTTAAAAGGAATTTGATTCCACAGATCATTGCCTTCATTTTTAATTTGTCAATGTGATGCATACATGTATATAGAGCATAGACATTCATTTACAGACAAATTATAAATGCTTTTACTAGAAAAAAATCAGGTCAACAAGTCTGTGCAATGAATATCCCTCTTAACCTCACCTTATACAGAGAAAAGTGTGGTTTTATGGGGGTATTGATTAATTTTCTTATTTTTGTTCAAGGTGGTGGATACTTGTTAGACCCTTCTCATTAAATTAATATATTTGTCTTCAGTATCTTTTGATCTAGTATTTTTCTGCAGCAAATTTTTTCATATTTCTAGGCCAAATATAGACCGTGGGCAACTGCCTCCTTGAGGTGGTTCAAATGAGTACCCACAACCGTCCTCAGAGCAGAAATAAGGTAAACAGTGTATACCCCTGAAGACCTTAATTTTCTGTACAAAGTGGGGGTAGAGGGATGTTCTTTTAACCTGATTTAACATGAGCACCAACAATATGTTTTGACTCAAACTAAGAAAATATTGAACATGATTGAAACCAATTCTGTGACTTTTTCTGTGATCATGTTTTTAACCAGTGGACTCTTCTATTGCTATATAGAAGCCTCCGTGGTGTAGTGGTTACGCTACTCGCCTTGTAAAAAAGGGATCGCAGGATCGATCCCGGGCTTCTCCAGACTTTCGGATGAGTCTTTAAACCGAGGTCCCGTCTCCGTATGACCTTAGCTGTTGGTGGGACGTAAAACTCTAACACTCACTCACTCACTCACTCTATTGCTATATATTGGACAAGTCAATTTGTCATAATGGGTGTCAGGCCTATTTTTTGTTTTTATTCTATTTTTGACAGAAAATCCTGTAAGCAAATTATAGTGCAGACCGGCATCTGATCTGGGCCTGCACTGTTTGCCAAGATACCTGCATGCAATGGGTTAATACCCAACCTATGACTTTTTTCAGTGATGTTTTTTCCTGTGACTTTCTTTCCTGCATTAATCAGATGGCTTCTTGGCTCTACACTTTTTGTAAAGGTAGGGGTTATCTTGTTCAGGAGGAGAAGGGTTAACCAATTTTGTACTGCATTACGATAACACATCCGTGCATCATGGTGCATTTTTCACATCTCCAAAATGGTCAATTTTCTGAAGAAAATTTTTGATATTATTCTTATTTATACTCAAAACATAGGTTGTGGGTACTCAATGAGGCGGTTCTAACAAGTATCTACAACCTATGTCTAGGAGCAGAAATAAGGAAAATAATGTATACCCCCATAAACCCCAGTTTTCTCTATATAAAGTGGGGTGTAAGGGTGTGTTTATTTCAGGGACTTGTTAGCATGATGCATTGTGGCTATGGGGAAACCTTGTGAACAAAATACCTGGAGAACTGCTTGAGCTAGGCTCATGATATTTGTCATACAGTTTGGGTCTAATGTGTAGATGACCTGATTTACTTTTGACAAAATTCCAAAACATTTGAAAGGAGTTTTGCGCCTTTTTCGATTTAAGCATTGTGGCTATTTGGAAACCTTGTGAACAAAATATCTGAAGAACCACTTGAGATAGGCTCATGATATTTGGCATACAGTTTGGGTCTAATGTGTAGATGACCTGATTAACTTTTGACGAAATTCCAAAAAAAATTTAATGGAGTTATGCCCTTTTTGGACTTATGCATGGCTATTGGGAAACCTTGTGAACAAAATATCTGGAGAACCACTAGAGCTAGGCTCATGATATTTGGCTTACATTTTGGGTCTAATGTGTAGATGACCTGATTAACTTTTGACCAAATTCCAAAAAATTTGAAAGGAGTTAACTTATGCGACTTTTTCGACTTAAGCATTGTGGCTATGGGGAAACCTTGTGAACAAAATATCTGGAGAACCGCTTGAGCTAGGCTCATGATATTTGGCATACAGTTTGGGTCTAATGTGTAGATGACCTGAATAACTTTTAATGAAATTCTGAAAATATTTAATGGAGTTATGCACCTTTTGGACTTATGCATAGTGGCTTTAGGGAAACCTTGTGAACAAAAATATCTGGAGAACCCCTTGAGCTAGGCTCATGATATTTGGCATACAGTTTGGGTCTAATGTGTAGATGACCTGATTAACTCCTGATGAAATTCCGAAAATATTTAATGGAGTTATGCTTCTTTTTGGACTTATGCATTGTGGCTATAGGGAAACCTTGTGAACAAAATAACTGGAGAACCGCTTGAGCTTAGAGGCTCATGATATTTGGCAGTCTGTTTGCTACTAAGGCATAGATGACCTGAATAACTTGTTTAAAATCTGTTTATATTTGACAGGTTTATTTTGAATGCAAATGATCATGAGGTACTGTTTACTGTCCCATTTAGAGACAAGCATATGGTTGGGAGCATATAGTGTTTCACAAACACAATTTCTAGTTCTTTAAGAGCTTATATCTTCCAAAGCATATGTTGGGTTGGAATCATATTTGGTATGATGATATATATAGGTGCAAAGTTTTATTCCGCAATACCCCCACTCATGCCTATGACCTCAAGGTCAAGGTCACAGACTTAGAAATTGTTAATGTTAAAGACACGGGTTAAGATATTTGTACCAGATAGAACCTGAACTTTTACAATTGATTTTGGTTCATATTTGGTATGATGATAGATGTAGGTAATAATATTCATTCAGCAATACCCCCACCCATCCAGTCCAGGTAAAGATCACAGACTTAGAAATGTTTAATGTTAAAGTTTTCAAAGAGTTAGTTTTTTCCAAAACATTCATGCCTAAGACCTCAAGGCCAAGGTCACACACATAGAAATTTTTAATGTTGATTTTTCGAGAGTTCATATTTTCCAAAACATTATGGTTACCAATGAACATGACCTCAAGGTAAAGGTCACAGACATAGAAATTTTCACATTTAAGTATGTTAATAGCTTATATTTTCCAAACTATGTAATGGATTTGCTTCATATTTCGCATGAAGATACATGTCTTTACAGGTCCAAAGTTTTATTCATCCATACCCCACACCCCTGACCTCAAGGTCAAGGTCACAGACACAGATTTTTTTATGTTATGTCTTTTGAGAGCTCATATTTCCTGAACCATTTGATGGATTTGCTTCAAATTTGAAATGATGATAGGTACAGGTCAAAAGTTTCATTTAGCCATAACCTCAAGGTCAAGGTTACAGACTTAGAAGTTTTTAATATTAACATTTTTTAATATTAACATTTTTAAGAGCTCATATTTTCCAAACCATTTAATGGATTGAGTTCATATTTGGTTAATTTTCAAAGGTTTAATTAGCAATTCACTAACACCAACCTATGCCAGTGACCTCAAGGACACTTTTCCAGGTGAGTTATGCTGTCCAATGAAAAAGTGTTATTGTTATATGAGGTTTTTTTTTTTTGGGGGGGGGGGGGGGACTGTGCGGGGGCATCTGTGTTGTATTGACACATTTTTAGTTGTTGCATACTTTTTCTCTTTTAGACTTGCTGCATGGCCAATATGTCAACAGATATTTACTAGAATGGACACTTG
The DNA here is from genome assembly GCA_963580285.1 of Lucinisca nassula. Taxonomy (NCBI): domain Eukaryota; kingdom Metazoa; phylum Mollusca; class Bivalvia; order Lucinida; family Lucinidae; genus Lucinisca; species Lucinisca nassula. The sequence goes on from OY757026.1 coordinate 12,401,920, forward strand.
AGCAACATTATGAAATTAGTCTTATCAGGTAAGTTATGAAATAATGCATATACCATAATGATCCTAAGTATTGGGTCATATAGGCTAATGCAAACAGTGTAGACCAAAATCAGAATGCTCCTGATCAGGGTCTTCTCTTTTTGATATTCCATCTGCATTTTTATATGCCCATTTTGAAAAATAGGTCTATCATGGTGTGATTCTATATCCATCCTTAGTTCCTGAGTTATTCCCTTTTGATTATTTTTATGCCCCTAACATTTTCAAATGGGGGGTGGGGACCTCTGTCAGTCCGTAAGTCCCTGACGGAATGGTTTCCTTGTGATATCTTTAGAAAAGATTGGTACGATATCTTTAGATACCGGCCCCGATAGCTCAGTTGGTAGAGTGTCCGCTCCGGGGAACGGGAGGTCACGGGTTTGATCCCAGGCCGCGACATACCAAAGTCGTTAAAAATGGTACTAGCTGCTCCTCGCTTGGCACTCAGATTTACGGGGTAGAGCTAGGACTGGTCGACCCAGTGTCAGGATAATATGACTGGGTGTGGTATCATGTAATGTGTCTGGGACATGATACTTCAGTGAGGCAGCACTATAAAAGTGAGCATTGAGCTCCCTGTCGCAACCAGACACCGTCGTGATATGACTGAAAAATTGTTGAAAGTGACGTTAAACCTGAATTCACACACACGATATCTTTAGAAAAGGTGGGTTGATTGGATTCAAATTTCATACACAGGTGTATAATAAAAAAATATAGGTCAAATTCGATTTCAGGTAAAATCAGTTAATTATTATGAATGAAATGGTCTCTGAAAACCTTGATCATGTTGATGGATTGGATTCATATTTTATACACAGGTATATAATCATAAAATACAGGCCAAGTTCGATTTCGGTTAAAATCAGCCAATTATTATGAGAGTTATGGCCTTTTTCAACTTTATTTTTACTCGAGAAATGGTTTCCATGGAATATATCTTTTAAAAACCTTTGTGGATTGGAATCAAATTTTATACACAGGTATACATGTATTATCATAAAATGCAGATCAAGTTCTATTTCGGGTAAAATCTGCTAATTATTATGACTGAGAGGTATGATCCTTTTTATCCCCTCGCACAACAAACTTGTGAGGGGGAATATATAGAATTTGTCATGTACATATGTACTTTTGTCGTCACTCTAGCGCCTACATTTATTGACGTATTTTAAAATAACTTTACACAAATGTTGCTTATGATAATATCTCGAGCCAGTTTAACTTCCAAGGTCATGCCCTTAAGGCCAAGGTCACTGTGGCTATTTTTAGAAAAAACTTTTTCATCGCTCTTAACCCACTTAGTACCGGAAACTCCAAAACGGATACCATGGCAAACAGTGCAGGCCCAGATCATACATCACAGAATGCGGCATCTGATCAGGGCCTACACTGTTTGCAAAAAGTTCAGCTATGTTATAGTTTTAGGAGAATTAACCCATTTCAGACTGGAAACCCCTAAAGGGGTACCCTGGCAAACAGTGCAGGCCCAGATCAGACGCTGCAAAACACGGCGTCTGATCAGGGCCTGCACTGTTTGCAAAAAATTCAGCTATTTTCCTAATAAATTTTGAAGAAAACAAAACCTGACACCCCTAAATTTTGAAACGGACTCATGCTATATATAAGGAGGGAGATTCCATTTGGTACTAAATGGGTTAATATATATTGCCTATGATAATATCTTGAGTGAGTTCGACTTTGTCATCACTCTAGCGCATGTATTTATTAATGGATTTCACTATAACATCAAACAAATGTTGCTTTTGATAATATTTCGAGCAAATTTGACTTTCAAGGTCATGGCCTCAAGCTCAAGGTGACTGTGGCTATTTTTAGAAAAACTTTGGCTATTTTTAGAAAAACTTTATCGTTCTAGCACCTACATTTATTGATGGATTTTAATATAGCTTCACACAAATGTTGGGTGTGATGATAGCTCGAGTGAGTTAGACTTAAAAGGTCCAGGTCAAGGTCGCTATGGCTATTTTAGAAAAACTCTGTCATCGCTCTAGTGCATTTATTTCCTGATGGATTTTAATATAACTTCATACAAGGGTTGGGTTTGATAATATCTCAAGCAAGTTTGACTTTCAGGGTACTTGGCTCAAGGTCAAGGTCACTGTGGCTTTTTTTAACCCGCTAGCACCTTCATTTAATCATCAATGGATTTTAAAATTACTTTTCACAAATGTTAAGCATTATGAAACAATGTGTCACGTGCAAGACTCCGGTCAGTACCCCGATGGTCAAGGTCATATGTACAGACAATTACTTGCCATGGGCGAATAATGCCCCACTTGTGAAGCTCTTGATCACTGACTTCTAATTAAAAAAGGGTTCAGAATAAGTGAATTAATTTTAATGGCCATAAAACCAAAACAAAACAAAAAAAAAAACAAAAAAAAAAGCTTTGTTGGATCTATTGTTTCTAAGCTGGGAAAGTGGCCCTTAATGAAAAATCAGACTGATTTGCATTTACCCATAAATTCCTGTAATTTCTACGAGTTTAGACCCTGATGTTTGTTTGATTTGAGGTCTAGCATCCCCATCAACGCTGTAAAGGTCACTATGGAGATGTTGCTTCCAATTTTGTAGGACTTTTACCCGACATTGAGATGAAATGACATCTCAAGGCCCTGCTGCCCAATGAAACCAATAGGGTTTTTTTTTTTTTTTGGTTTGGGTTTTACGGCCCTTTCAAGATTATTTCACTCATATCGAGCCGATCGTTAATCATAGGTGGGCGAAAAGCAGAGTACCCGGAGAAAAAACACCTGACCTTCCGTTGCAGAACTTGGCCTCTCACACGTGACCCGAGCGAGGCTCGAACCCACGGCGGTGAGAGACCTAATGACTAAGAGTCAGTGCTCTTATCCATTAGGCCACGGAGGCCCGTACCAATAGGGTTTATAAGTACTGAGTGGTTAACCAGTACTAGTGTGCAAATATGTTTCAGCTCTGCGTGGAAGCATCATGCAGCCCATCCATTAGCCCATCCATTTCTTCAAGCTCAGATGGGCAGGGGCCAGGTAAAAAATAGACCCTGATCAGACACCATGATCTGTGGCATCTTATCTGGGCCTAAATTGTTTGCCAAAGTCGAGCAGTTATTACAAGTCAGTGTATGACAATCTTTCTTTTACACAGCACTCTGATGTCACAACAACAAGAATAGCACAACTGTTTTCTAGAGATAACTGTTATGTTGACTTCCTACAAATCAGTGATAGTCACGTGTGAACATCAGCACTGAAGAGCTTTTGTTCTTATAGCTTTGGGTCACATGACAACCCATTTTATATTTATGAGGGAGTTCTAATGAGAACCCTACAAAAAAGTTTGAAGTAGATCTGAAAAAAAAATATAGCAATCCTCCATTCCTGTACCTGGGGCAGATATAGGGGATATTTGATTGTTTCAGTGTAAGATTGATTTATATTTCACCAAATGAACACAAATAGAAGTATTTTCAAGATTGGGAAGCAACGAGTGAAAATATTTCTTTTGGTGTTCATTAGTGGAATAAAAATTGATCTTACAATGAAAAAATCAAATGTTCTGTTTCTTATATGCTTTAAATAAACTGTGATTATTAAAGTAATTTTAAAGAGTCAGCTGAATGAACACCAAAAATAAGTATTTGCAAGAGTGGCGAAGCCATGAGTGAAATATTTGTTTTGGTGTTCATTAGTGAAATAAAAATTGATCTTACACTGAAAAAAGAAAATTTTCTGTTTCTTATATGCTTTAAACTGTAATTATTAAAGTAATTTTAAAGAGTCAGCCATCAGCATGGGGAAAAAAAAATTTTCATGGTGATTTCGCATCGATTTAGATGTGTTCAGTGTGTTAATTTGGTATAATATTGGTTGCCACTTTTTGATATATTTTAAATTTTGCAAGTCTCGCTACTTTGGACATCTCCTTCCTGATGCCGGGGATTTCTGTGGAGTGTGGGCCATGTTTGCTGATGTTGGCTCGGTGGGGGACGCCTATAAGTCCTAAGGTAGGCGTCTCTTGCCTGATGCCTCCAGTTGACCTGTCTCACGAGCTATGAAAATGTAAGTTATTTTTGAATGATACATCAAATTCACAAAGTGTGAAAATTTAAAATCGTAATTTCACTGCTTGAAAGAGTGACAATATCGATTTTTATTTCACTGAGAAATCTCTGTATTTCTACAGGTGTAAAGCATGTAAGAGTAAAACTGCCTTGCTTTCCATTTCAGATTATTGCTGCTGCATGTGGAGGTTATTGCTTTAGAATTAAATCTTGGTGTATGTCACATGCCTCATCTATTCAGTTGTACAGAATCTCCAGGAAGATAGTGACTCTACAAGCTTCAGTAACGCCTCATAAGTTTTTGTGCTGTGTAAAGATTATGATACGTATATTGAATCGATTCTGGTTATTTTGAAAATGGAAAACAACTGAAAGCCAGCACTGGATGGAATATGCAGCCTTGAAGAATATTCCATTAAAATCCTAAATATTTGGATACCTTGAGGACTTGCTTTAACACTTTTTGTACCAAATTGAATCTTCCTCCTTATATATAGCAGGAGTCTATTTTAAAATTTAGGGGTGTCAGGTTGTGTTTTCTTCAAAATTTATTTGGAAAATGGCTGAAATTTTTGCAAACAGTGGAGGCCCTGATCAGACGCCGGGTTCTGCGGTGTCTGATCTGGGCCTGTGCTGTTTGCCAGGGTACCCCTTTATGGGGTTTCCAGTCTGAAATGGGTTAATTCTCCTAAACTTATAACAACTTAAATTTCACTATCCAGCAAGATGTTAAAAAAGTGTAGGCAGAATGGCAAACAGTGTGGACCCTGAACCAGACTGCAGTAGCAGTCTGATCTATGTCTGCACTATTTGCTTAGGCCTGTCTGTCCAAATAGTTAGGATCATTACGGTATTGAATGTTTGAAGAAACTCAGTAAAATTGAGCTTGTGAATTCTGTTCTCTTATGTTTATGTATCATGTTTGAGGGGCATAACCAGTTATGGAGTTATTGTCCTGATATTGGGGGATATAAAAATTGTCCAGATCTGTGGTGTCAAAGGACGCAAGGTTGCACAGTAGTGTTGTCATAATGAGAAAATATATGCAGACCAAAGAATCATTATAAGCAAGCTACAAAATCATTTACCCGCTAAAGGGCTTGTTTGGAGTTTCATGTCCCAGTTAACACTATTTATATCATAATGAGCTGGTCAGCATATCTAACCACACTTTCTTCAATGCTGATACTTAAGCCTGCACATTCTTTCGCCAGGAACTGACAACTGCATGCCCTTTTCGAATCAGAGAAAGCGAGCAAATAACTACAGGAAAGTTTTTAAAATTGTAACAAAGGATGTTGCTGACCCGGCAGGTGTTGAAACCGCAGCCTCCTAAAGGGAACAATTTTTATTACGGCCCTGCAAAATGTTTGCTACCATGGAGCTCTGATCATGACTGTAATGGCTCTAGTTCCTGTGGTAGATGGGATCATCTGCTATTCTTCAGTACAGTACATACTGAGCATAGTGTTAACCCTTATCCTGCTGAATATTCAGTTTAGCCACATCCCTTCCTGACTCTGTTCCAATCAGATTACTTGATGTAATGTATTATTGTAAATTCAGAAACCGAATGTCAAACAGTTTGAATCCTGATGAGAAGCCATCTGATCTGGATCTACACTGTTTGCAAAGGCAGGGGTAGTCATCAACAATGGGATAAGGGTAAACTTTAAACACATGAACATTTGCAACTTCTTTTGGAATGAAAATGCAAAGTACATTGTATTTTTGTATCGTGCTTTATTTACCAGGCTAAATTGTGCTGTATGCAGTTTTAAGGGCATGTGTATGATTTTGGGATTATTTGTTTATATTTCTCCACTAAAATAGGTTGTTGATACTCTCTGGATCAACTCGATTAGGCAATTCCAAAATGTACCCTCAACATAGTAAATAAATGTGTTGGAATTCTAACAACAATGATTAACATGCCATTTCATCTCAATGACAGGGAAAGTCACACAAAATCAGAAGCATTGTTTCCAAAGTGACCTTAATAGAATTGACTGGGATGCAAAATCTAAACTCAAAACTGTTCAGGCTCAGCCACTGCAGATAAGGGTGTAAGAAAGTGTTCTGAAATTATCAACTGTATATGCCTATACAGAACAAAGATTTACAGACCTGATAGACATGACTTAAAAAGGGTTGAGCACCAGGTCTATCATAATTTGATTTGATATCTCAACTGTGAAAAACAACAAAGATTTGGCAGTTAATGCACATTTATTTATTTTCACAACATCATATACAAACAAACAAAAATATCACATCTAGTGAGAATGTGTCTTCAGAGGTGTCTATAACAAGCATGGATACTGTACTGATCATTAGTATTGGGACAGTCAGGCTCGGCAAACAGTGTGGACCCAGATCAGACTGCTCCTTCAGTTTGATCATGGTCTACACTGTTTGCCATTTGAGCTGCACTTCTTTGACTCCTTGCTGAATTCAAACTGTTTGCCATTCGAGCGGCACTTCTTTGACTCCTTGCTGGATTGTTAAACATTTTTATGTCCCCGGTAGTGATAGCGGGGATATATTGTTTTTGCCCTGTCTGTTTGTTTGTTGGTTTGTACGTGGACAACTATAACGTTGGCCATAACTTTTGAACCGTTTGAGATAGAGCTTTCATATTTGGCCTGAAGGTTTCTTGTAACAAGACCTTCACATTCATGCAAAAAAATTTGATGTGTGACCTTGACCTTTGACCTACTTAAAAGAAAAAAATAACATTGGTCATAACTTCTAAACCACTTGAGATACACCCTTCATATTTAGCATGTATGTTCCTTGTGACAAAAGCTTTACATTCATGCAAAAAATTTTGACCTGTGACCTTGACCTTTGACCTACTTAAAATAAAAAAATAACATTTTGGTCATAACTTTTGAAAGGTTTGAGATAGAGCCTTCATATTTTGCATGTAGGTTCCTTGTGACAAGAGCTTTACATTCACACAAAAAATTTTGACCTGTGACCTTGACCATTTGACCTACATAAAAGAAAAAGTTAACATTTGTCTTAACTTTTGAACCATTTGAGATACAGCCTTCATATTTAGGATGTATGTTCCTTGTGACAAAAGCTTTACATTCATGCAAAAAATTGATCTGTGACCTTGACCTTTGACCTACTTAAAATAGAAAAATAACATTTTGGTCATGTCTTTGGTACGGTTTGAGATAGAGCCTTCATATTTTGCATGTAGGTTCCTTGTGACAAGAGCTTTACATTCACACAAAAAAATTTGACCTGTGACCTTGACCTTTGACCTACATAAAAGAAATAGTTAACATTTGTCTTAACTTTTGAACCGTTTGAGATACAGCCTTCATATTTAGCATGTAGGTTCCTTGTGACAAATGCGTTACATTCAAGCAAAAATTTTGACCTGTGACCTTGACCTTTGACGTACTTAAAAAAATAAACATTTTTGGTCATAACTTCCAAACCGTTTGGGATAGAGCTTTCATATTTGGCATGTAGGTTCTCTGTCATTAGAGCTTTTCATTCATGCAAAATGTTTGGACCTTGACTTTTGACCTACTTAAAAGAAAAAAAAAAAAATTGTTCATAACTTTTGAACCCTTTAAGATAGAGCCTTAATATTTGCCATGTAGGTTCCTTGTGACAAGAGCTTTACATTCATGCAGATTTTATTGACCTGTGACCTTGACCTGCTTTAAAGAAAAAATATTATTGTTCATAACTTTTGAACCGTTTAAAATAGAGCTTTCATATTTGGCATGTAAGTTTCTTGTGTCAAGGGCTTCCCACACAAACAGAAACATTGAACTGTGAGCAACTTTGAATAAAAAATGACCATGCCCAGGGACATGTTCGTGTTTCACAAACACATCTTGTTTTTTTAGCTCACCTGACCGAAGGTCATGGTGAGCTTTTGTGACAGTAAGATGTCCGGCGTCGTCGTGCGTCGTCCGTCGTCCGTCGTCCGTCGTGCGTAAACTTTTTCTTGTGAACACACTAGAGGCCACAGTTTTGGTCCAATTATCATCAAACTTGCTCAGAATGATAATCATGACAATATCTCGGTCAAGTTCGAATTTGGGTCATGTCGGGTAAAAAAGTAGGTCAGTAGGTCAAATCATAGAAAAACCTTGTGAACACTCGAGAGGCCACAATTTTGGTCCAATCATCATCAAACTTGCTCAGAATGATCATTGTGACAATATTTTAGTGAAGTTTGAATATGGATCATGTCGGCTTAAAAAGTAGGTCAGCGGGTCAAATCATAGAAAAACCTTGTGAACACCCTAGAGGCCACAATTTTGGTCCAATCATAATCAAACTTGCTCAGAATGATCATCATGACAATATCTTGGTCAAGTTCGAATATGGGTCATGTCCGGTCAAAAAGTAGGTCAGTAGGTCAAATCATAGAAAAACCTTGTGAACACTCTGAAGGCCACTGTTTTGGTCCAATTATCATGAAACTTGCTCAGAATGACCATTGTGACAATATTTCAGTCCAGTTCGAATATGGGTCATATCGGGTTAAAAAGTAGGTCAGCGGGTCAAATCATATAAAAACCTTGTGAACACCCTAGGGGCCACAATTTTGGTCCAATCTTAATCAAACTTGCTCAGAATGATCATCATGACAATATCTCGGTCAAGTTTGAATATGGGTCAAATGGTTCCGGTCCGTTGCACATCTAGGTCACAGGAGCCAAAAACAGATTTTTTTCACCAAAAACTTAAAAAATCTTCTTCTCTGAAACCACAAGGCCCAGGTCTTTGTTATTTGGTATGAAGCTTCATCTAGTGGACCCCTACCAAGATTGTTCAAATTATAGTGCTGGGGCCAAAAATGCCCCCGCACGGGGGCCCTTTGGTTTTACATAGGCTTATATAGGGAAAATCTTTAAAAATCTTCTTCTCTGAAACCACAAGGCCCAGGACTTTGATATTTGGTATGAAGCTTCATCTAGTGGACCCCTACCAAGATTGTTCAAATTTGAGTGCTGGGACGAAAAATGCCCCCGCCACGGGGCCCTTTGGTTTTACATTGGCTTATATAGGGAAAATCTTTAAAAATCTTCTTCTCTGAAACCACAAGGCCCAGGTCTTTGATATTTGGTATGAAGCTTCATCTAGTGGACCCCTACCAAGATTGTTCAAATTATAGTGCTGGGGCCAAAAATGCCCCCGCCCCAGGGCCCTTTGGTTTTACATAGGCTTATATAGGGAAAATCTTCAAAAATCTTCTACTCTGAAACCACAAGGCCCAGGACTTTGATATTTGGTATGAAGCTTCATCTAGTGGACCCCTACCAAGATTGTTCAAATTATAGTGCTGGGACAAAAAATGCCCCCGCCACAGGGCCCTTTGGTTTTACATTGGCTTATATAGGGAAAATCTTTAAAAATCTTCTTCTCTGAAACCACAAGGCCCAGGTCTTTGATATTTGGTATGAAGCTTCATCTAGTTGACCCCTACCAAGATTGTTCAAATTACAGTGCTGGGGCCAAAAATGCCCCCGCCCCGGGGCCCTTTGGTTTTACATAGGCTTATATAGGGAAAATCTTAAAAAATCTTCTTCTCTGAAACCACAAGGCCCAGGTCTTTGATATTTGGTATGAAGCTTCATCTAGTGGACCCCTACCAAGATTGTTCAAATTTTAGTGCTGGGACAAAAAATGCCCCCGCCACGGGGCCCTTTGGTTTAACATGGGCTTATATAGGGAAAATCTTTAAAAATTTTCTTTTCTGAAACCACAAGGCCCAGGACTTTGATATTTGGTATGAAGCTTCATCTAGTGGACCCCTACCAAGATTGTTCAAATTTTAGTGCTGGGACAAAAATGCCCCCGCCACGGGGCCCTTTGCTTTTACATTGGCTTATATAGGGAAATTTTTTAAAAATCTTCTTCTCTGAAACCACAAGGCCCAGGTCTTATATATTTGGTATGAAGCTTCATCTAGTGGACCCCTACCAAGATTGTTCAAATTATAGTGCTGGGGCCAAAAATGCCCCCGCCACGGGGCCCTTTGGTTTTACATAGGCTTATATAGGGAAAATCTTTAAAAATTTTCTTCTCTAAAACCACAAGGCCCAGGACTTTGATATTTGGTATGAAGCTTCATCTAGTGGACCCCTACCAAGATTGTTCCAATTTTAGTGCTGGGGCCAAAAATGCCCCTGCCCCGGGGCCCTTTGGTTTTACATAGGCTTATATAGGGAAAATCTTTAAAAATCTTCTTCTCTGAAACCACAAGGCCCAGGACTTTGATATTTGGTATGAAGCTTCGTCTAGTGGACCCCTACCAAGATTGTTCAAATTATAGTGCTGGGACAAAAAATCCCCCCCTGCCACGGGGCCCTTTGGTTTTACATAGGCTTATATAGGGAAAATCTTTAAAAATCTTCTTCTCTGAAACCACAAGGCCCAGAACTTTGATATTTGGTATGAAGCGTCATCTAGTGGACCCCTACCAAGATTGTTCAAACTATAGTGCTGGGGCAAAAAATGCCCCTGTCCCGGGGCCCTTTGATTTTACATAGGCTTATATAGGGAAAATCTTTAAAAATCTTCTTCTCTGAAACCACAAGGCCCAGGACTTTGATATTTGGTATGAAGCTTCGTCTAGTGGACCCCTACCAAGATTGTTCAAATTATAGTGCTGGGACAAAAAATCCCCCCCTGCCACGGGGCCCTTTGGTTTTACATAGGCTTATATAGGGAAAATCTTTAAAAATCTTCTTCTCTGAAACCACAAGGCCCAGAACTTTGATATTTGGTATGAAGCTTCATCTAGTGGACCCCTACCAAGATTGTTCAAACTATAGTGCTGGGGCAAAAAATGCCCCTGTCCCGGGGCCCTTTGATTTTACATAGGCTTATATAGGGAAAATCTTTAAAAATCTTCTTCTCTGAAACCGCTAGGCCCAGGTCTTTGATATTTGATGTGTAGCTTCATCTAGTGGACCTTTGACAAGATTGTTCAAATTTTAGCCTTTGTTGATGTTTGGTATGAAGCTTCACCTTTAAGACCTCCCTCAACATTATGTACATTAAAGCCCTGGGGCCAATAATGGCCCTCTCTGGGGCCCACTTGTTACACTATGGATCAGGTGAGCGATCCAGGGCCATCATGGCCCTCTTGTTTAATTTTAGGAGAACTATAGCAAGTCCTCAAGGTGTCCTAATTCTTAGAATTTTTATGGTAAACTCAGACTTTTTTGTCTGCATCAGGTCAACAAGCCTGTGTAATGGACACCCCTCTAAACCCTACCTCGTAAAGAAAACCAGGGTTCTGTACATTAGGGTTTAATTTATTCTCCTTTTTGCTCAAAAACAGAGATTGTGGGTTCTCATTAGAACTAAATTGATGAGGCAGTACTACAGAGCACCCACAATATATGTTTTTACTATAGAGACCAGAAAAATACAAAATGAAATTCATTGGAGTGTGATATAAAATGAAGTTTTAGGACATGGATATATATTATTGTAATGTGATGAAGCTACTTTGTATCAAGGCTGTTCATAAAGCACATTGCTATGGCTGATCATATAGCTAGCAATATGCAATAAAATCTATTTCATTATTTAGCAACTCTGAAAGAAAACCTGGTACCATAATAATCCTAAGTATTGGTACAGATAGGTGCAGACCCAGATCAGACTGCTCCTGAAGCAGTCTGATCAGTGTCAACACTATTTGCCATTCTATCTGTTCCTTTTGGACCCCCCCCCCCCCCCCCCCGCTGGATCATGAAACAAATTTGTTAAAATTTTAGGAGAATATTACAGCAATGCCTGGCTGTGTTTGAATTTTTAGGATTTTTACAGTAATGGCAAAAAAAACAAAAAAAAACTCTAATCAGCCATTTTAGCTCACTCAGTCTGTTCAAAGCTTTCGATCGCTACAGAAGTTTCTGTATCTTAAAGGCTTCTATTATTAAAGAAGTGTTTAGATGGGGTGTTGACCTGATGTGGACAAAGAAAGTTAGAATTTACCCTAAAAGCTGAGAAAGGCCAATCCACTAACTGGAAAGAAGGACCTGAAGTCTGATTTTCTTACATTGTTCTTAAATTTTAACCCTTTTTGTACCAAATGGAATCTTCCTCCCTATATATACCAGGAGTCCATTCCAAAGTTAAGGGGCGTCAGGCTGTGTTTTCTTTAAAACTTACTTTGAAAATATCTTAACTTTTCACAAACCATGTAGGCCCTGATCAGACGCCACATTTTGCGGCGTCTGATCTGGGCCTGCACTGTTTGCCAGGGTACCCGTTTTGGGGTTTCTGCTACAAAATGGGTTAACAGCCAAAAAAGAAAACGAAATAAATAAAATAATCCCACAGGATTTAAATCCTGTGCTCTGAAATGGGATAAAAATCCCGCGGGAGTTAATTTTAATGGAGTCAATATTAGTTACTTTAAACCAATAAATTATGCATGTTTCATACATAAATGGACAAAATTATTATAGCTTTGTCCGAACAAAGCAGATTTATTGGAAATTGGAAATTAGTGAAATCCCACGGGAGAAAAATCCTATTTTCGATTATGGGATAAAAATCCCATGGGATTAAAATCCCGCGGGATTTTTTTAAAATAGTTATATTCATGCTTTACTCATTGTAAGCTTCTCTAATTGACCTTGTTAATAGAAAAGAGATATTACACCTTCATTCCAGAGCATTTTAAAAAATAAAAAAATCCCGCGGGATTTTTCTCCGTAAAAAATCCCATGGGAGAAAAATCCCGCGGGAGAAATTGAAATTAGAGCAGGAGCAGCCATATTTTTTGTGCATGTATTTTAATGTTAAGTAGGTCCATTTTGATAGTTAAAAGCAAGATTTAAAATTTTGAAATTCTCCCGTGGGAGAAAAATCCCTGATATTTTTATGGGATTTTAATCCCGCGGGAGTGGAGAAAAAATCCCGTGGGATTATTTTTATCCCGCGGGATTTTCAAAAATCCCGCGGGATTTTCACCCTTTCACCCCGGTTTGCCAAGAAACCGTTATGTATATCTTCACCAAATCATATAGAAATAATTTGCATAGATCTAAGCTATTACCTAAATGCATTGAAAGCCACCTAAAAGTGTTAGAAAGACTAGGTGAGTTTGCCTAATTTCTGGTGAGGCAAAAAAAAACTGGTGGCTGTTATAGCCAATAAGCAGCACTGTTGATGAAATACGGGGAACCCTTTGACAGGCTCTATAACTGCACTTAACATATTTGAAATTCGGTTTGTAGCTTCTCCTGATGGACCTCTACTAAAGCTATACAAAATAAAGCTGGGATCCAAACTGGCCCCGCCCAAGTGGTCAGATGTTTTACTTAGACCCTTACAGGGAAAACCTTTAAGAAAACAGCAGCCCAGAACTGATGGTTGGTATGTACATGTAGCTTCATCTTATGGACCGCTAATAAGATTGTTCAAATCATACCTCTGAGACAAGGGCCTGTTTGTTTTACACAGACTTATAAAGGAAACATTTAAAAATCTTCTCAGGCTAAGGAATTGGATATTTGGTACGCAGCTTCCTCTAGTTTGACAGCCTCCTCTAGTTTTTGGGCCAAACATGGCTCCACCCTGCGCCCACATACTAATTTATATAGTGAAAACCTAAAAACTCTTTCGGCTAGTAGCTGAGTTTAGTGGACTCTAATAATACTTCTTGTTTAAAAAATTGCGCCACTGAAGGGATCCCTTATTTTACAAAGACGTCTATACAGAAAACTGTATTATTGGCGTATATAGAGAAAACTTTAAAAATCTTCTTGTGTGAAACCAGAAAGCGCAGACCTTTGGTATTTGGTACATGGTTTACATCTAGTGGACCTCTACCAAGAATATTTAAATTATAGCCCCGGTGCTAAATTATAGAACATAGAATTTATGAAAAATAGAAGTGAAGTCAATGATCAGGAATCGATACAATTAACCCACATATCCCATCGGAGACACCAAAGGGAAAGAAACACAAACATGAAATAACTAGACCCTAATGGAAACAGCAATAGCGGAAAGCCAAAAGGACAGTTACTTTCACACAAAATGGACAAATGGCTGTCCAAAACAAAAAATATATAAGCGACACACACACTCAAAGTCTTAAAGCAAGCTACCTTGTGTCACTCGAGTATTATGTATGTAAATCTCTTAGCTCGGGTGAGCGATATAGGACCATCATGGTCCTCTTCTTTATCTCCAAATGGTTAATTTTCTGATACAAGATGTGATAGTATTCTTTTTATACTTTAAACAGAGGTTGTAAGTGCTCGTTAGAATCGCCTCATTGAGGCGGTTCTAACGAGTACAAACAACCTAAGTTTTTGAGCAGAGATAAAAAAAAAAACAAAAAAAAAAAACTGACGAATCCCCGTGAACCCCAGTTTTCAAGGACTTGATAACTAACCAGACGGTTAACTAGGTTTCAGATTACAAATATACTCGCGTACAGTAAAATTCCTATATTAAGACCACCACTGGGACTGTTCAAAAGTGGTCTGTAAGACCAAATGTGAACACTCCCAAAGGTGGCCATTAGCCAGTCGATACTATGTACAGGAAACACCAAAAAAGAGCAAGTGAAACTTTCTAAATACAGTCGAACTTCAATGGCTCGAACACCTTTGGGACCTAGAAAATCTGTTCGAGACTGGGCTAGTTCGAGCCACTGAGGTTTCTGTCAGGAGGTATAACGTGATACTTTTAGACATCTTTTCGGTGTTCTATAATGAAAATGTATGTTGTGTGCACTCATTAGAATCGCCTCATCGAGGCGATTCTAATGTGTACACACAGCATACATTTGGAATACAATCGAACTTCAATGGATCGAACACCTTTGGGAACTCGAAAATCTGTTCGAGACTGGGCTAGTTCGAGCCACTGAGGTTACTGTCAGGAGGTATAACGAGATACTTTTAGACATCTTTTCCGTGTTCTATAATGAAAATGTATGTTGTGTGCAATCATTAGAATCGCCTCATCGAGGCGATTCTAATGAGTACACACAACATACATTTGCAAGATAAAAGACCAAAATCTCCTTAATTATCCCCCACTATTTCTTCTGTAGAGGATTTCGCTAGGGTCTCAAGAACGGGTTCGACCCATCAATGGTTAACGAGCCATCGGTGTTTGAGCCATCGAAGTTCTACTGTAAGCTTTTTAAAGCAGCATTAGTCTCAATTTTTGGTGGTCTTAATAGAGGAATTTGACTGTATATTGATAATTTTTGTGAGTTTGTCTTACGTTTGAAAATTTATGCTATATGCACTCGTCGGTTACGTAATTCTAATAAATTAGACTTGTTCGCAATTTTATTTCAGATTGCAGATGCGTGCAATGTTTTATCTTTGACAGAAATCCCGGATATGGACAATTGCTAGCAGTTAATGTTGAAAATCAAATTGAGTAATGAACCGGAAAGGGAACAAGTGTCCAAGACCCCGCCTGCGTCCTGGCAATGATCAGCTTATAAATTCAACTCTACTTCCGGAATGCGCGAACAGATCAGCGTCACTTCCGGGGACAAAAAGGTCACGCGCCTGTGGTGATTGTACGGATTCGTGTGTGCTAAATGCCATTGAAATGTGCCTCGTTCTGGGAGTAATTGGAAACATCATTGTCATAATCCGGGTTATCAAAGACCGGAAGCTGCGGAGTAATACATTTGTTGGTATTGCTTGTTTAGCTTTAGCGGATGCCATATTTCTGGCTGTTAATTTGGCGTTTACATATGAAATCGTCATTCGAACAATTACATGCACTTTCCCGCGACGGTTGAAAGGTGGTGTGTTTGCATACTTTAAGGGCGTGGCGTGGTTTGGAGCGAATGGCCACGTTGCTCTTATGGCTATTATAAGGTACATAATTCTTGTGTATCCAGTGAAGTCACAGGCAGTTTTGACAATTAAGAAGGTGATTTTAATGTCCGTTGGCGTATGGATCTTGGGGTTCATTATTCGTGGAATTTTTATGTTGATTATTAGATTGACAGGTGAAAAACCGCGAGAGTCTGTTCTTATATATTTATCTTTGTGGATAATAATTTACTTACTACCCCTTGTAGTAACAGCAACCCTTCATATAGTGAAGATTAGAAAGGTGAAAAAGACATCGTATCATTCTGACAACGTTCTTGTGCGGAAGTCTGTAGCGCGCATGAGCAGAATGATCATTATCATAATTATATGTGCTACAGTGCTTCCTCTTCCAATGTTGATATTCGGCACAACTGATGCAGTTCAAGATTTTACGTACCCATCAAGGAATTTTAAGTCTCATTTTAGAAGTATTGCGCATCTGCTCTTTCTGGTGAACAACTGCATTAATCCATTCATTTATGCCTTCATGTCCAAGCCATTCCGAAGTAGTATTTTGCGCATGCTCGGCAAAGAAGATTCGGAGGGAGGTGATTCAAGCACTGGAACAGCTAATACACCGATAACTAGGCGGAGAGGTACACAGGAATCTGTTCTTCAAGACGTGAATCAGTCTCAAGATTCTGTAGCATCTCATGACAATATTATGATGATGCATGTCAAGGACGATGAAAGCAAGGATCATTCAAAAAGTTCTCAAGCATGAAAACGACGCACAACATAGATATTTTTACAAAGTAAACCCAGAACACCAGGGCACAGTTGTTCAAAGAATCGTTAGCTTAATGAGCTCGTTAGTGGTCATATTGTTAACTGTTCAAGCAAGTTTAATATTCTAATATTTGATATTTTTGCTAAATAAAATGTGAGCAGCTTTGCTGAATAAAATGTGAGCAGCTGCTCACATTTTTTCAGCAAAAAATTTAGCATATTTGCCACAATAAACTATCAAAATGTTAACGATACGTTAACGACGTCGTTGGTTTTGAACAACTGGCCCAAGAATAACAAGGCTGTGTAATTAACATGAAGGATTTTGCATGAGTGTTCATGTTTTATTCAATTTATTTACATGTAACGAGTTGTGGAAAAGGGATAAAATGCGAGGCTTCGTTGAGCATTTGACCACTTTATCCTCAACCAGTTTAATAAATTCCGAAATAAATTCAATATTACATGGGTACGAATACAAGATTCTGTTTTAAATATGAAATTCAAAACGCATTTTATTCAATATTTTTTGTTTTTGTTTTTTGTTTCAAAAATGAGAGTATTCCGCCATTAGTAAACGCGACGTCGTTAAGGATGTCGTTCGTGTAACTTTACGGGACGTATCTAACTAACCTGCATATTTTATCAACCAGTGGATTACCAGTTTTAATATATTGCGTAATGACATTCTCAGACGCTACGTTACACGATAAACTCCCTTAAAGAATAAAGAATATGGACGTATTCTTTATATTCCTTATTTTTGCTTAGGAAATATCTTGTGGGTACTTGTTAGAATAGCACTAGTCTATAATTGGACAATAATAAGAAACAATAACTTCTAAGATCTTTAAACGCTTGTTCTAGAGATGAAAACAGAACAGGCCCTGACCAGACGTCACACAAGAAGGCGTCTGAACAGGGCTTGAACTGTTTGTAAATATTGCTACCAAATGTCTAAGAATAAGAGAATATAATTTTAGTCGTTAGTCCACTTTTTTAATTAGATACTCCACCATTTTAGGTCGATATTCAACAATTTTATCACGATAATCGTCAATTTTAATTTGATACTCAATTAACTTAACTCGATACTGGACATTTTGATCTCGATACACGACATTTTTTTTATCTCATAACCGCCAACTTAACTCAGTAATCTATAATTTTAACTCCATACTCGTAAATTTGAGCTCGATACTCGAGAGTTTTAACTTGATACTCGACTTATTTATCTCGATAATCGCCATTTAACTGGATACTCGACAATTTCAACTTGATACTCGATCAGCTTGAGTCGATACTTGAGATTTTCAACTCGATACTCGACAATTTTAACGCGATACTCGACACTTTTTACTCGATACTTGGCAATTTTAACTCGATACTCGACAATTTTAACGCGATCCTCGACACGTTTTACTCGAAACTTGACAATTGTAACTCGATACTCGACATTTTAACTCGTAATCGACCAACTTTACTCGATACTCGACATTTTTTCACTTGATTCTCGACTAAGTTAACTCGAAACTCGATAATTTCAACTTGATGTTTCAACTCGATACAATCACGATAACCTGTCCGTAAAATTAACACACCCTTACACGCCACTTTATATAGAGAAAAATGGGGTTTACGGGGTTATACATTATTTTCCTTATGTCTGCTCCTAGACATAGGATATGGGTACTCGTTAGAACCGCCTCAATCGGTTCTAACGAGTACCCACAGTCTATGTTTTGAGTATAAATAAGAATAATTTCACAAAGTTTCTTCAGAAAATTGACCGTTTTGGAGATGTAAAAAATGCACTGTGACGCACGGATGTGTTATCGTAATGCTGACACTCGACAAAAGAAACCCTTAGAATAGATGTACATCAGCATTTACAGTCACCAAGTGTGGCCATTATCTTCCATCACGTGACTGTCTTTTTATAACCTGGAGTATTTAGAAGTCTCATGCAAACGACAACTCAGATCAGACTGCGCATGCGCAGACTATGCGCAGTCTGATCTGAGTCATCATTGGTCGCACAAGTCTTAATATATATAGGATACCCGGCAGGCACATGATGTGATTGTGATGTCACATCAACATGATCCGTGCAACGTCATTACTTTTATACAACGTCACATTTACGTCGATGCAACGTTGTGACGTTGGACCGACGTTGATTGGACAGTGCCCTTGCGACGTGTGCCTGCTCGGTATTTACTTTTTTGAGGCCGTGGATACCAAAAATATATCATCGAGGGTGTTGAAAACTTCCAAAATTTCACGATTGCGAAGCACGAGTGAAAATTGGGATGTTTTCAACGCACCAGATGAAATACTTTTGGTATCCGCCGATTTTTTTTTCTTTTTATTTAATAATTTATTAGGACACTTACGGCAATTGATCGCTTATCGTATCTGACTATGACTTACAACTGTCAGTTTCAAAACACAAACAGATCGCCATTTTACGGAACCTGGGAAGGGACATGATTTTTTTTTTATTTTTTATAAGTTGTGCGCACAAGATAATATCTTGTGCGGACGAGATATTATCTTGTTCGGACAACATATTATCTTGTGCGCACAAGAAATAATCTTGTGCGGACAACATATTATCTTGATCGCACAACATATTATATTGTGCGGACAACATGATATCTTGTTCGCACAAGATATTATCTTGTTTGCACAACATAGATCTTGGGAAGTTGTGCGAACAAGATATTATCTTGTGCGGACAAGATATTATCTTGTTCGCACTCCATATTATCTTGTGCGGACAAGATAATTACTTGCGCGCACAAGATAATATCTTGTCCACACAAGATAATATCTTGTTCGCACAAGGTATATGTTGTTTTGTTTGTTTGTTTGATTTGAGGTTTAATGTCCCCGTCAACACTGTAAAGGTCATTTTGGAGACGTTGCTTCCAATTTTGTGGGACTTTTACCCGACATTGAGATGAAATGACATCTCAAGCCCTGTCGTCCAATGAAACCAATAGGGTTTATTAGCATGGCCGGTCCGCCTCGCACCGCGGTTCCTGGACAGGCTTAGGAGGCCTTCATGCGGACTGAACAAATTATTTGTCTAAATCGCGGCGGAAGTAAGGGCGAGGATTATGGCCACGTAAAATCGATTTAAGCCCCCCAGTGGAAATCTTTCCACTGACCGTTCCAAGGCGGTTCTTCTGTGGCGGTTTATTAATGTTGTTGTTTGTTACTTAATGTGTGTATCACTTGTGTCTTTTTATTTTGGATGGCCATATGGCCATTTTGTGGGAAAGTAACTGTCCTTATAACCTTCCTTTGTTTAGGTTTCCATTATGGTCTGGTCGCTTAATGTTTGTGTTTCTTTCCCTTTGGTGTGGGTGGGTGGAGGAAGTTTATTGTATCGATTCCTTATCTTTGTTTTACTTCTACTTTACCCCCCAGAACTTCGGTTAAATAAAGCAAATTCTTCTGATACCGAGGCCCCGTTTTTGGATTTACATCTTTCTATTGTAGATGGGTTTGTTTCGTACAAAATTTGTGGTGGACGCGGTGGCTTTGATTTTGAGATTGTGGGTTTTCCTTTTTTGGATGGTGGCGTTCCTCGTGCGCCATCCTATGGCGTTTATATTTCGCAGTTAATTCGATTTGCTGGAGTTTGTAGTCATGTAACTGACTTCAAAGCTCGTATTAAATTATTAACGGCTAAATTTCTTAATCAGGGTTATCGGTACCATAAACTACGCAAAGCCTTTTCAAAATTTTATAGACGCCATTCTGATTTAATTTCAAAATTCAACATTGGACTTAAATCTCTTCTGCAACAAGGTCTATCGGAACCCGAATCTTATGGTGACTTAGTATATAAATTCAGAAAAATATATAACCGCAATGACTTTAGCACCCAATTTCGTAAAATCATTCTTCGATATGAAGTGAATGGGTACAACGTGGATGTTATACGACAGACTGTGTGCATGGTGGTTGGCCCGGTCGCGGTTGGCAGCTTTGCTTCCATCTTTAATTGCACGCCGGTGGGTCGGGCCTCGGATTCTATGGCGGCTCCAGCTTGGGGGCTTTTTGGGGGTTTAGGGGGATCTGGTTCGGGGTGATGTTGGTTGGTGCCTGATGCTCTGTCTCTGGTCGGGCCCGTCGGAGTCTAACTGTTGGTTTTCTTTTGCTCCAGCATTTCAGTGGTTTCTTGCTGTCGAGTCCTCACCGTTGTCTCACCTCTGTGGTTCTTTGATTATTTGTGTTCACGGAGATGTTGCACTGATGAGTTAGGAGGCCTTCATGCGGGCTGAACAAATTATTTGTCTAAATCGCGACGGAAGAAAGGGCGAGGATTGTGGCCGCGTAAAATCGATTTGAGCCCCCCAGTGGAAATCTTTCCACTGACCGTTCCGAGGCGGTTCTTCTGTGGCGATTTATTTATGTTGTTGTTTGTTACTTACTGTGTGTATCACTTGTGTCTTTTAATTTTGGATGGCCATATGGCCATATTGTGGGAAAGTAACTGTCCTTATGGCCTTCTTTTGTTTAGGTTTCCATTATGGTCTGGTCGATTAATGTTTGTATTTCTTTCCCTTTGGTGTCTTTGATGGGTGGAGTAAGTTAATTGTATCGATTCCTGATCTTTGTTTTACTTCTACTTTTAAGATCCTCTAAGCGGTTTACCAGTACTAGTGTGCGGGCCGGATTCAGCTCTGCGTGGAAGCATCACGCAGCCCATATATTTCTTCAAGCCCCTATGGGCGGGGGCCTAGGTATATGTTGTGCAGACAAGATATTATCTTGTGCGGACAAGATAATATCTTGTTCGCACAACTTAATACCTTGTGCAGACAAGATAATAACTTGTCTGCACAAGATAATATGTTGTCCGCACAAGATAATATCTTGTGCGCACAAGATAATATGTTGTGCGGACAAGATTATTATATCTTGTCCGAACAAGATAATATCTTGTCCGCACAAGATATTATCTTGTGCACACAACTTATAAAATAAAAAAAAATCATGTCCCTTCCCGGGTTCCGTATTTGAATACAGCATTTTTACAGTTCGAAGAATGGTTGTCAGGGTATTTTACGGAATTATTTTGTCCATAACATATCACTTTTTGCGAGAAAAAGTAGTCCGGGCTGCTATTGTGAAAATAACAACAGGGATGCAGACTAACAGGCGCCCAGTCGCCCAAGACGCCTAAGTTTTGGACTGGGCGCCTAAGTTTCGAATAAAAATGCCTATTAACTTACTGTAAAATTTGGATTTAAGGCAATCTGGGCGCCTAAAGCAAAATGCTTAGTCTGTATCCCTGTACAAGGTCATGTTATTTTTCACAGTGTTATATACTTTCACAGTGTGAAAATATTATTTTTATTTGTTTAAGATACCCATTGATTTCACTGCAAGGTATAAAATAGATCGAAATATTTCATCGTGGAATGAGCACACCTCTCATAACAATAACTCACCCGTGCGACATAGTGCAATTTATCAAATCTCCTAAATGGCTACTTTTCTGATGAAAAACCATGACATGTTTTCTTATTTTTACCGCAAACATAGGCTGTGAGTGCTCGTTAGAACCGCCTCATTGAAGCGGTTCTAACGAGTACCCACAATCTATGTCTTGGAACAGAAATAAGAAACATAATGTATACCCCGGTAAACCCCAATTTTCTCTATATAAAGTGAAGTTTATGGTGGTGTTCATTTCAAGGACTTGTTCACGAGATGTGAAACCTTCTTTATACAGAGAATACGGGGTTTACAAGAGTATACAGCTTCTTCTTATTCCTTCTTCAAGACATAGTTTGTGTGTACACGTTAGAAGCGTCTCAATGGGGCGGTTACAACGAGCACTCACAACCTATGTTTGCAGTATAAATAAGAAAAAATATTACATTTTTTAATCATAAACGTAGCCTAAAAATAACCATTTTCAACATATGGAAGGATGTCCGTGGTGAATAACTTGCCAGGTTTTTCTACCATACATGACCTAAATTGTGTAAAGCCTCGATTCAAACAAAATACATCTACTAAGTGAATGGATACATCTGCAGACCAGAGAACTCTATACCGTTCTGAGAAAGGGGTAATCCTTTGGAAGCAAGGAGAACACATGACGATAACTCACCCGTACGATATAGTGCATTTTTCACATCTCCAAAATGGCTACTTTTCTGTTGAAAATACTTGATATTTTTCTTATCAATGCTCATAACATAGGTTGTGTGTGCTCGTTAGAACCACCTCATTGAGGCGGTTCTAACGAGTACCCACAACCTATGTCTAGGAGGAGAAATAAGAAAAATAATGAATACCCCCGTAAACCCCAGTTTTCTCTATATAAAGTGGGGTTTAGGGGGTCTTCATTTCACGGACTTGTTCACGTGATGAGCACAGAACTGAAAATTATGGAGTGTACATGATTTTTCTCGGCCAGCCTAGCTAGTTTCTGCCAATAAGGCTTCATCAGTGCCCCTCAAATATTTCCTGAATTCTGCAGTGAAATCAATGATACCAAACGACTAGAAAACATAACCCACACTATGGTGAAGGACAGAGAGACCTTTTACGGCCGCCACACATTCCCTTAACACCAGCTGTGGTGAAGTTAAATGTTCTGAGAAAGGGGTACATGTAATCCTTTGGAAGCAAGGAGTACAGCACAGAACTAAAAATTGTGGAGTTTACAAGATTTTCCCGGGCCAGAATATAGTAAATACATGGTTAATGTCTTAAATAATAATATATAATCGGTTAGCCTTAGACACTTTTACAGGGGCGAGCTTTAGCGAGCCCCTATAAATTTGTCGCGGCGTATTATTAAAGACACAAATCATGTATTTAGTTTATACCGCTATTCAAAACAAGCAAGGGTTTTGCAATAATTTAGTAAAATTAAGCAAAGGAGACAGCAGACATTGTGGCATGTTAAACGACAGTCATGGCGCACACACGAAGTATACATGTAACGTGACATCAAATAGCGCAAAGTTTGTGGCGTCACCGAGTCACAGAGACGCAGGAAACAATATGGGCGCTCGGATAAAAGTTTCTCAGCGCTGAACATCCTGTATGTAAATCTGCAAATACATAGCTTATTTTAGCTTTAGAATTAATTTTCAATGTTGAGACACAACCGCAGTAGCCCGGCACAATCATTCCAACGGACCATCCAAAGAAGGAAAGACCGAGAAGGTAAGAATTTAGCTGAAATTTCCGAACATCTGTTTAAAAAAATATTGAAAAGTTTATAATTTGCAGTTTCGTCGTTTTCTCGTGTATGAAAGGATGCATATTATTGTTTACGCTTGCAAATGTAGGTCAGTAGAAGGTATAATACATGTAGGTCACTACCGATTATACCGAGCAGTTATTCGAGCCCCTTTATTATGTTAGTAGAATGCATGAATGCGGTATAAAAGATGCTTTTGTCGCCCTTGCCAATACATCTGCATTCTTAACAAATATTCGCCATTTTCAGAGCCGCCCAGTTTCTAAGGAGGTGCAAAGGAAATAATGTAATTCGACTCTCAAGTACATATTTTGTTTCCCATGTTAATATGATGTTATCCTTGCATATATGGTGTTTTTCAATGTACATGCGGTGTCTTCCATCTAATATGTTTTCTTGCACACCAGACAAGGAAATCCGTGGTTTTTGCCTGGGATAGAAATTCTGTTCTAACCCTGGTGTTCTTACCCAAAATCGAATATTCTATCGTGTTTGATAAATATACTTGTTGAATACGACCTCATATGCGACGTCGTGAAGGTTGACGTCACATCACGCTACGTGACGTCATTAAACATTCGTTCAGTGTGATCACAATGTCGGACGTCGGTAACCGAAGTGACTGCAGCATTAAACATCCGTGCTAAGAAATGGAAGGTATGCAAGAAAACGAATTCTATATGGGTGTGAAGGGGTGGATAGAATACGTCCCTCGGGATCACTGTCCGGCATCACTCGGCAAGCCTCGTGATGCCGGACAGTGACCCTCGGGGCGGATTTTTCCATCCATCCCTCACATCCATATAAGATTCATATAGTCTTCGTAAGACGAATGAATTAAAGTCTCTGCGTGAAAACATGGTTTCCCTAATGAAACGAGGGCGCTTCCCATATACACCGCGATTCCCTTGTGTGATATTTTATGGGTTATTAACTTTATATTGTAAAATATCCGGCACGAGTTCAACGAGCTCCGCCAGATGAACGAGTGCCGAATATTTCATAATAAAAGTCAATAACCTTTTTTTTTTTTTTTACCCAAAACTAGAACTGTGTACTAGAAAACAGGACTGTCATGTCTAAAACACTGAACGTAAAATCAGTTTATATATCTTCAAGTATTTTGAAATACAAATTCTAACACAGCGCGCCTATATAGGCAATGGAAAACAACTGTGTTTTATTCTACAACAAATCACGGCTAGGAAGAGCGTGACAAATGACGTCATTAAAAACTGCCAATTCATGACGTCACTAGTCGATTTCCTTGACGTTAGACGGTGTAACGTCATTTTCTCGCATCGAGAACGTTAGAAAAGGATGTAAATGCATGTGTTTCAGTCGATAATTTTAGCGGGATTTCTTCTAACAATGGCGAAAAGTTGTGAGATTTTGAAGGAAACAACATTATTGCCGATTTTCAGTGTGTTAGAATCGAAATAGATCAGCTCTAGCCAGTGATTTGTTGGGTAATAAATCACAGTTTGTCGGTCAGTTGTAAGTAGACAAATCACGCGCGCTACGCGCTCGTGATTTGTCTACTTTACAACTGACCTCCAAACTGTGATTTATTACACAACAAATCACAGTTAGAGCTGATCTATTTCTTAAATAATGTAGGTCGTTAAGTGTCATCCAACACGTTGAAAACCACGCGCAATCGCGCCAAAGTGAAGATGACATTAACGTTGGTGGATGTGACATCATTAAAAAATTGACGTTTTCCAACGCAGGGCAACATTTATCTGGATTGTTCATTATATTTTCAAAATACTTCTGATTTGCTGAAAGAAATTATTTAAAATCTGTACAGACGGTAGGTAGGTCATTTTTAACAACAAAAAATGTGTTTTAATCATATTGATGACCCTTTATTTATTATTCACGAATTCTCCATCCCCTGTTAGTCGAGTTAAGGGGATGCCCCCGATCGGCAAGGCTGATCACGACGTAGTCCTTGTAGAATACGATATAAAACCGGATTTATCAATTACCCCTTATATTAATTGCATTGCAACACATTGACCTGATACTCGTAAACATATCCTATCTCAGGACAAGTGCCCTTTATCAGGTCAACACGACATTGCTATTCAATTTACGAACTCTATGAACTGGACTACTGAAAAAACAATGGCAAAACTGTAAGAGTGTACAAGGAAACTAATTGATAAATAGAATACCAGATTCGAGTCGTTTGATATCAAGTTTATCAGGCTCAGCTTCGAGAACGCATGTTGAATCGCTCGGCATGCCTCGCGATTCAACAAACGTTCCTGAAGCGTCGGTTGATAAGACTGATATCAAAAGACACGAACCTGGTATTCTCTCTCTCTCTCTCTCTCTCTCTCTCTCTCTCTATATATATATATATATATATATATATATATATATATAAACAAATGAATTAGCGTACAAAAATCGGTCGCACCGCAACCGGGACTCGAACCACGGACCTCCTGCTTTCCGGGCAGACGTGCTAACCATTACACCACCGCGGCCTTCCGACATTGTACGCCAATTTTAACATTTATAAACCTTTTAACGTCATTAGCGCTATTTAGAGACCTTTCATTTACCGCCATAGGCGACCCTATCATTTTCGGTTCTTTTCTAACCTACGGACGGCGGCCATTTTTATTCTATTTATTTTATTTATTGTTAGATTTACAAATGTTAGAAAAGAACCGAAAATGATAGGGTCGCCTATGGCGGTAAATGAAAGGTCTCTAAATAGCGCTAATGACGTTAAAAGGTTTATAAATGTTAAAATTGGCGTACAATGTCGGAAGGCCGCGGTGGTGTAATGGTTAGCACGTCTGCCCGGAAAGCAGGAGGTCCGTGGTTCGAGTCCCGGTTGCGGTGCGACCGATTTTTGTACGCTAATTCATTTGTTTATTTCATTGCCTGTATCGTGCTTTACTTTGTTTCTCATATATATATATATCTATATTTGGGCCCCGTCAAGCGATTTTGGTACTTATCGCCTATGCGAGCAGCGAAGGTTCAGGCGAGCCTGCGCATCCGCGCAGTCTCGCCAGAACCTTCGCTGCTCGCTCATACAAGCAATGAATCAAGAGGAACCTTCAGACAGAAAGCAATATCCCTGGCCCCCTCTGAATGGCTGGGCATGCGCAGTTAAAATTTGTCATGACGGAATGCTCGAAGACACAAATTCGCTTGGCGGGGCTCATTTTGTAATCAGTAAAGATCCAGATCAGCTAGGTGCTACATGTAGGAAGGCAGCTGACCAGCATCTTGACTGTTTCTATTCTGCTTGTGGACCCGTTACATGTACAAATCCTGCAACACAAATGAAAATCGGGGAAGAGTGTAGCAAATCGAACGATACAGTCAAACTTCAATGGCTCGAACACCTTTTGGACCTCGTAAATCTGTTTGAGGCAGGGATAGTTCGATCCACTGAGGGTTACTGTTAGGAGCATAACGATATACTTTGGGATATATTTTCGGTGTTCTAGAATAAAAATGTATGTAAATAAAAATGTTTGCTGTGTGTACTCATTAGAATCGCCTCATTGAGGCGATTCTAATGAGTAGACACAGCATACATTTCCAAGATAAAATTATCGCCCACTGTTTCTTTTGTAGAGGAATTTCCTAGGTGCTCAAGAACGGGTTCGACTCAGCCATGGTAAACGAGTCATCGGCGTTCAACTGTATGTAGCAGGGTGAGGGCTAAAACTGGGTCGAATTATATAAATATTACATTCCTGAGAGGGTGATAGTGACACACTGGCACCCTGAGGAATATGAATATCAACCGAGGCGAAGCCGAGGTTGATATTCATATTTCGAAGGGTGATAGGGAAGAATGCCTGCACATCTATTTAGAGAAAGCTTTCCTGAATTACCGAACCGTACGCGCACCCAATTCCGCGCATGTGATAGTCGAAATTATCGCAGTGTGCTGGCAAAAAGTATCACCCTCTGGCCTATGGGAGTTTTGTATGGAAATGTCACGTGGGGTATAATAATATAAGAATCTTATATGGGTGTGAGGGGTGGATGGAAAATCCGTCCCGAGGGTCACTGTCCGGCATCACGAGGATGCCGGACAGTGATCCCGAGGGACGGATTTTTCTATCCACGCCTCACACCCATATAGGATTCTTTTTCTTGCATACCTTCCATTTCTATTGCGAATTTTTAATGCTGCTGTCACTTCGGTTACCGACGTCCGCCATTTTGTGATGACACAACAGGAATGTTTAGTGACGTCACGCATGACGCCGCCGCGCATGAGGTTGTAATCAACCAGTGCATTTATCAAACACGCGATTATATTCGATTTGGGGTCGGAACATCAGGGTCAGAACATAAATTTCTATCCCAGGGTAAACACACGGATTTCCTTGTCTGGTGTGCAAGAATTACAAATCCAGCATCAATCAGCGGTTCAGTGCCGGGCCAACATCGAAGCAACCTTCGACCCAGCGATGTTGGACAGCTATGCTTTTACGGACTGCGAAGTGGTTTTTGTTTGTTTGATTTGAGGTTTAACGTCCCCGTCAACACTGTATAGGTCATTTTGGAGACACTGCTTCCAATTTTGTGGGACTTTTACCCGACATTGAGACGAAATGACATCTCAAGTCCTGTCGCCCAATGAAACCAATAGGGTTTATAAGCAAGGACGGTCCGACTTGCACCGCTTTGCCTGGGCATGCTTAGATCCTCTAAGCGGTTTACCAGTACTCGTGTGCGGTCCGTTTCAGCTCTGCATGGAAGCATCATGAGGCCCATTTATTTCTTCACCAGAGCATGAAATTCATCATGCATTTTATAATGTTTTCATATTACGTCACGTCTGAGAGTGTAATAAAGCCACGTAATAAATTCTGTAATCCACTTGTCGATTATATATGCAAATTAGTTAGGTACGTCCCGTAACGTTACACGTGCGACGTCTTTAACGACGCCGCGTTTACTAATGGCGGAATATTGACATTTTTGTTCAAAAATCGTGAATTAAAAGCGTTTAAAATGCCATATGATAAATAATATCTTGCATTGGTGCTTATGTAGTAATGAATTTATTAATCCCGTTGCGGAAAAGGGATAAAATGCTCGGCAAACCTCGCATTTTATCCACTTTCCTCAGCTCGTTTAATAAATTCAATAATACATGAACACTCATGCAAGTTCATCTGTTATTAGCATGACAAACAACATCCTTTGCTGATCAGAGCAGTAAAATTGTCTGATTTGCTAATTGTCTGTATGTCAAAACTTGTGAGCATTCTAAATTTCATGCTCAGCTGAGTTGGGCATAAAAAAGTTTAATAGCCTCAGGGCCTCAGGAATCAATGCCTGCACATCTATTTGTATTTCACTTTTACGTCCCACGAACAGCTAAGGACATACGGAGACGGGATCTTGGTTAAAAGACCCATCCGAAAGTTTGGAGTCTGGAGTCTGAAAGCCCGGGATCGATCCTGCAATCCCTGGTTTATCAGGCGAGTAGCATTACCACTACACCACAGAGGCTTCTAAGAGAGAATGCAAGGCACTTTTCACCAGGGGACATTTCGTGTAGAGAAATTTTGGGTTTAAAGAGGTATAGTTTTTTTTTTCATTATTTCTGTTCCAAGACATAGGTTGTGGGTACTCACCAGAACCGCGGTTCTGGCCAACACTCAAAACATATATACGTGTATGATACGTTAGCCATATTCGACTGCTATATTTCGTGAAATTTCCGTCAAGTTCCATGTAGGCGTGTGATGTCTTTCTTGTAAAAGCCGGTCACATGGTCCAATCAAATCTTTTATTTTGCCTCAAGCTCTTAAGCGATTGTGGTGCACGGGAGGTTCGACTTTTCCATCGAATAGAATCGTGCTTCGAGATCGCTTATGTACTTGAACAATAAATCATATTTGATTGGATCATGTGATCGGCCATTACAAGAAAGGCACCACACCCCTACGTAGAATTTTACGGATACATCACGAAAACACGCCTATATAATTTTCACCCCATTGAACCCCTTTTATATAGTAAAACTTGGATTTACAGGCGTATACCTTATTGTTCTTATTTCTGCTCTAAAATATAGATTGTAGGTGCTCGTTAGAACCGCCTTAATGAGGCGGTTCTAACGAGTATCCACAATCTCTATATAGCGAACAGAAATAAAAAAATATCACAATTTTTCATCTTAAAATGTTTGTTTTTTCGGCGGTAAAGTTTACAATGTATTTGAATAGGTGTGTTTTCGTAATGTTTCACGAAAAGTTCCAGTCGAATATGGCTATTGATTAGAAAAATATCTCGAGATTTGGAAGAACGCACAGCATGTTTATCACATGTATGATGAACGTGGGGCTGATGTAACATTACGAAAACACGCCTATACAAATACATTTTGACCTTTATCGCCGAAAAAAAAAATTAAAAAAAAGTTTAAGATGAAAAAGTGTGATATTTTTCCTATTTCTGCTCAAAATATAGATTGTGGGTACCTATTAGAATCGCCTCATCGATGCGGTTCTAACGAGTACCCACAATCTATACTTTAGAGCAGAAATAAGAAAAATAAGGTTTACCCCTCTAAACCCCAGTTTTACTATGTAAAAATTGGGTTCAAGGGGTCAAAATTATATAGACGTATTTTCGTGTTGTAACATCTGAAGACTCTGTTAAGTTCGTTTAGTCTCATAATATAATAGACTGTGGATACTCATTAGAACCGTATCGACACGACAGTTCTAACGATGCCCATAATCTATGTTTGGAGCAGACAAAATACAAGGGCAAGTCAATAAGTAACCAGCCTATCCCGTTTCCAATTGACGACCGACCGACCGGCCCCGATAGCTCAGTTGGTAGAGGGTCCGCTCTGGGGAACGGGAGGTCACGGGTTCGATCCCGGGCCGCGACATACCAAAGTCGATAAAAATGGTACTAGCTGCTCCTCGCTTGGCACTCAGATTTACGGGGTAGAGCTAGGACTGGTCGACCCAGTGTCAGGATAATGTGACTGGGTGTGGTATCATGTAATGTGTCTGGGACATGATACTTCAGTGAGGCAGCACTGTAAAAGTGAGCATTGAGCTCCCTGTCGCAACCAGACACCGTCGTGATATGACTGAAAAATTGTTGAAAGCGACGTTAAACCCGAAGTCACACACACTCCAATTGACCGAGACAACCAGTATGTCCATGCCTTGTTTCAATACATGTTTAAGCATGAGGGCAAAATAGCGTCCTTATTGTGTCATTCACTCATTAGATATTGAACGTGATACATGGCTAGCGATGCATAAGCAAACTTTTCGTCAAAATGTGCGTACAGTGCTGTAATTCTGTACTTGTATTTGAAAGGGAAAACATGTCAGGACATACAGTAGAATTCCTCTATTAAGACCACCTTTGGGACTGTTCAAAAGTGGTCTTAAAGACCACTTTTGAACAGACCCAAAGGTGGTCCCTGACCAGAGGACATTGTAGGCAGCAAATACAAAGAAAAAATAAGTGTACCCTTCAAAATAAGCTTTTTATAGCAGAATTAGTCCTAATTTTAGGTGGTCTTAATAGCGAAATTTCACTGTACATTGGTAGTTGACCAATGTTTGTGGATCTTTTGCACCATCGTATGCTGTTGAGCGGAATTGGTACGAGCTAATACCGCAACCTGTATTCTCCGGACTTAGCTCCTAGTGAGTAGTTCCTA
The DNA here is from genome assembly GCA_963580285.1 of Lucinisca nassula. NCBI lineage: Eukaryota > Metazoa > Mollusca > Bivalvia > Lucinida > Lucinidae > Lucinisca > Lucinisca nassula. Next base: position 12,433,557 of record OY757026.1, read on the forward strand.
TTCCCAAACTTAAAAAAAAAAAGAATTTCCGTTGACGTCATTTCCGGTCCAACGAAGAAGTCGTGGTGTCAGTTGAGGAGTGAGTCAAGACAAGGACCCTAGCTTCTTCACTTCTGGGCTAATGAAACTGGAACTGACCTGGTCCAAGTGTATCGTTTTAGAGGCCAATTATATCGAAAAAAAAAAAAAAAAAAAAAACAGCCAGAAATTACGGAACCCGGGAAGGGACATGATTTTTTTTTATTTTATAAGTTGTGCGCACAAGATAATATCTTGTGCGGACAAGATATTATCTTGTGCGGACAACATATTATCTTGTGCGGACAAGATATTATCTTGTCCGCACAAGATAATATCTTGTCCGCACAACATAATATCTTGTCCGAACAAGATATTATCTTGTGCAGACAAGATATTATCTTGTGCAGACAAGATATTATCTTGTCCGCACAAGATATTAAGTTGTGCGAACAAGATATTATCTTGTCCGCACAAGATAATATCTTGTCTGCACAACATAGATCTTGTCCGCACAAGATATTATCTTGTCCGCACAAGATATTATCTTGTCCGCACAAGATAATATCTTGTCTGCACAAGATAATATCTTGTCTGCACAAGATAATATCTTGTCCGCACAACTTCCCAAGATCTATGTTGTGCAAACAAGATAATATGTTGTGCGAACAAGATAATATCTTGTGCGGACAAGATAATATGTTGTGCGAACAAGATCATATCTTGTCCGCACAAGATAATATCTTGTCCGCACAAGATAATATGTTGTCCGAACAAGATAATATCTTGTCCGCTCAAGATATTATCTTGTTCGCACAACATAATAAAAATAAAAAATCATGTCCCTTCCCGGGTTCCGTAAGAAATAAGTTCGGCTGTTTTTTTTTTTTTGGTGTGTGTGTTGTTTCAGTCTTGTTTTGTTGTTGTTTTTTATTGCCTCGTCCTCGTAATTTATACCACAATCCCCCCACCTCCCCCCCCCAACCCCCCAAAAAAACAAACAAAAAAAATCAGAAAATATTTTCGAGGTTTAGACGGAATCGCAGGAGCATTTCGCAATTATTTCAACGAATTATTCAAACCAGGAAAGCCCGAGAAGGTAAGACTCTAGCTGAATCTTCTGAAAATTTAATTTCATAGATATAACAAAGATAATAAAGTACAATTCGGTTGTTTTCCTGGTATAAAGGGTTGCGCATAATTGAAGGATGGTCCAGTCTAGAATGGTGGTCAATGGAAGGTATTATAGGTCACTTAAGAAATAGATCAGCTCTAAGTGTGATTTGTTGAGTAATAAATCACAGTTTGGAGGTCAGTTGTAAAGAAGACAAATCACGAGCGCGTAGCGCGCGTGATTTGTCTACTTACAACTGACCTACAAACTGTGATTTATTACTCAACAAATCACAGAATAGAGCTGATCTATTTCGATTCTAACACGCTGAAAATTGGCAATAATGCTGTTGTTTCCTTCAAAATATCACAACTTTTCGCCATTGTTAGAAGAAATCCCGCTAAAATTATCGACTGAAACACATGCATTTATATCCTTTTCTAACGTTTTCGATGCGAGAAAATGACGCTACACCGTCCAACGTCAAGGAAATCGACTAGTGACGTCATATCTTTGCAGTTTTTAATGACGTCATTCGTCACGCTCCTCTTTGCCGTGATTTGTTGTAGAATAAAACACAGTTGTTTTCCATTGCCTGTATAGGCGCGCTGTGTTAGAATGGTGGTCAATGGAAGGTATTATAGGTCACTACCGATTATAGCATGCACTCATTCAAGTCATCGAATAGTAAGACAAATGTTAGTCGCACACACATACGTATGCACGCACGCTCTCACGCACTATAAGTGCACGCACTCACGCACGCAATGATTGCTTTGTTCTGTCCCCTGACGACAAACCGTGAACATAGTTTCAGTAATATTGTTCTTATTTCTTATTCAAGAATACATCGTGGATACACAATTTATATTTGTCAATAAAAATAATGATTGTAATGCAAACCTTTACACACCATATTTTTCTGTATTTATAAAGTGGATTTACAAGTCGATTTACTATGCATCTGCCAATTTTACATGTATCCCGCAGAGGAGGAGCTAGGACGTTTTTTAAACGGGTCAATTACCCTGTTGACAATGCTCTGGTGGCAATTTAAAACTTGTCCCGAATCAAATCTCTCGCCTCCTATACACCAGGAGTCCAGTTGAGAAGTTATGGTTACAAAAGCTCAGGTTCCATCCCTGAATTAAAGAGTTTGTCAAATTCCTGTTGGTCTAGATCATTTTGCGATCTAATTCCCGGGATATGCCCATCATGCCCACTTAAATGTATTTGGGTCAGCAACATTACATGTACATGCATTCCAAGGACCTTTCAGTGAAATGAGATTTCAAGACAAAAACAAACAAACAAAGAAGTCTCTTAATCAGTTGCTGGTGTAGTGGATGACGTCTTTGACGAGAACGTTGCCGTCTTTGTCAAACTTCTGTATAGAAAGCAGCGGCTTAAGATACACGTGCTCGTCGTCATGGAGAAAGTAATGGATCTTCCTGTCTCCGACCGTGCCTATTTTCCCCACATAGGCTCCGTCAATCTGCCAAAATAAATAGACAAAATTTTACTGGGTCAAAAAAAACATCTACATTTAAAGTAAACCGCATGTAAATTTTACCAACCGCAACGGCGTGTGCTAAAATGGTTTCCACTATGACAGGTTTGCCTTTATATTCACCGCAGTCAAAGTAAGCTGGTCATTGTGTTTGCTGATCACTAGAACTTCCTTTTAACAAGTCCGTGGAATGAACCCCCACTAAACTCCACTTTATAGAGAAAACTGGGGTTTACATGGGTATACATTATTTTTCTTATTTCTGTGTCAAGACATAGGCCGTGAGAATCCCGGTTTGTAACGAGTTCCAAAAATTTATGTTTTGAGCAGAAATAAGAACAAATTTCACGGATTTTCATCAGCAAAGTAGAAGTAAAACAAAGATCAGGAATTGATACAATTAACTTACTCCACCCATAAAAGACACCAAAGGGAAAGAAATACAAACATTAAGCGACCAGACCATAATGGAAACCTAAACAAAGGAAGGCCATAAGGACAGTTACTTTCCCACAAAATGGTCATATGGCCATCCAAAATTAAAAGACACAAGTGATACACACACTAAGTAACAAACAACAACATAAATAAATCGCCACAGAAGAGCCGCCTTGGAACGGTCAGTGGAAGATTTCCACTGGGGGGCTTAAATCGATTTTACGTGGCCACAATCCTCGCCCTTACTTCCGTCGCGATTTAGACAAATAATTTGTTCAGTCCGCATGAAAGCCTCCTAACTCATCAGTGCAACATCTCCGTGAACACAAAAATCAAAGAACCACAGAGGTGAAACAACGGTGAGGACTCGACAGCAAGAAACCACTGAAATGCTGGAGCAAAAGAAAACCAACAGTTAGACTCCGATGGGCCCGACCAGAGACAGAGCATCAGGCACCAACCAACATTACCTTGAATTAGATCTCTCTAATTCTCAATAAGCCTTTACGTTGGAGCCGTCATAAAATCTGAGGCCTGACCCACCGGCGTGCAATTAAAGAGGGAAGCAAAGTTGCCAACCGTGATTGGGTTAACTACCATGCATGCAGTCTGTCGTATAATATCCATGTTGTACCCAATCTTTTTATATCGAAGAATGATTTTACGAAATTGGGTGCTGAAGTCATTGCGGTTATATATTTTTCTGAATTTATATACTAAGTCACCATAAAATTCGGGTTCCGATAGACCTTGTTGCAGAAGAGATTTAAGTCCAATATTGAATTTTGAAATTAAATCAGAATGGCGTCTATAAAATTTTGAAAAGGCTTTGCGTAGTTTATGGTACCGATAACCCTGATTAAGGAGTTTAGCCGTCAATAATTTATTACGAGTGTTGAAATCAGTTACATGACTACACACTCTAGCAAATCGAATTAATTGCGAAATATAAACGCCATAGGATGGCGCACGAGGAACATCACCATCCAAAAAAGGAAAATTTACAATCTCAAAATCAAAGTCATCGCGTTTATCATAAATTTTGCACGAAACAAATCCATCTACAATAGATAGATGTAAATCCAAAAACGGGGCCTCAGTATCAGAAGAATTTGCTTTATTTAACTGAAGTTCTAGGGGGTAAATCTGACTGATCAAACCATCAAAATAGGTATTATCAATATTTAATAAATCATCTAAATATCTAGAAGTGGAGCTAAAAGCTTCAATAATTTCAGATTGGTTATCAATGGAAAGCGACAAAATGAAGTCTCTTTCATAACAATACAAGAACAGATCAGCCACAAGAGGTGCGCAATTAGTACCCATCGGAATACCCACAATTTGTCTAAATAACTTAGTACCGAATCTAATATAAATATTGTCAAGTAGAAAGGTGAGGGCATTTTGGAGATATGAAAAAGTGCACAAAGTTGCACGGGTATGTTGTCGCAATGTCTTATTTTATCCACAAATCTATTCAATGAGGAATACGAGATGGCTCAAACGCTGCTCGAAGACTTTCCTGGGCTGGTCTTTTTTATTGGTATCGGCTTCTTAATATCATGAAAATCAACTATACCGTTAAAATTCCGCTGTTAAAACCACCAAAAGTTGATACTAATTCTGCTTTAAAAAGCTTATTTAGAAAGTTTCAGTTATTCTGTCTTTGTGCTTTCTGCATGCAGTGTCCTCTGATCAGTGACCATCTTTGGGACTGTTCAAAAGTGGTCTTTAAGACCACTTTTGAACAGTCCCAAAGTTGGTCATAATATAGGAATTTTACTGTATTTGGAAAGAAAGAATGAAAGAAAGAATAAAGAAATTAAACAGTATGAAAAAGTAACAATATTTGAAAGAAAGTAAGAAAGAAAGAAAAAGGAGTCAGAAAGAAATGAAGAAAGGAAAGAAAAAAAAAAGACGAAGCTGACTAAAATGTCATGAAAATGAAAGAAGGTAGAATAAATCGAATGAAGGAAAGAAAGAAAGATAGAAATTAAAACCAACGATAGTAGGAAAGAAATGAAGAAAGGATAAAAGAAAAGGAAATAAAGAAAAAAAGAGAAAGAAAGAGAGAGAAAGAAAGAAACGAAGAATCAGATTAAATGTCTTGAAAAATAAATAAAGAAAGAAAGAATGAAAGAAAGAAAAAAAGAAATGAAAAGCAACGCGAAAATACGAAAGAAATGAAGAAAGGAAAAAGGAAATGGATAGAAAGAAAGAAAGAAAGAAAGAAAAAAAGAAAGAAAGAAAGAAAGAAAGAAAGAAAGAAAAAAAAGAAAGAAAGAAAGAAAAAAGAAAGAAAACAACTTACAATATCATCTTTGATGTTGGTTGGTTTGCTGGAATAGAAGTCTTTGAACATTGTATTAGAAGTGCCAGGTTTCTCGTAATGCGTTGTACGGCCATGCTTTCTCATTACTGTGGTACCGCTTAATAGAGACTGTCTGATTCTGTTGCCTCTGAGAGCTGCTAAGCCTGGAAACACGATGATAATACATGTACATCACGTGATCAAGTCCTTGAAAAAGAGCACCCCTCTAAACCCCGCTTTATATAGAGAAAACTGTGGTTTACGGGGGTATAAATTATTTTTCTTATTTCTGCTCCAAGACATAGGTTGTGGGTACTCGTTAGAACCGCCTCAATGAGGCGGCTCTAACGAGCACCTTCAACCTATTTTTGGAATGAAAATAAGAAAAATATCAAAAAATTTTATCTGAAAAATGACCGTTTTTGAGATATGAAAAATACACAAAGTCTCACGGATATGCATGTTATCGTAATGAATAATAATAAAAACAATAATAATATAATAATAATGTTATTAATCAAGTAATTTCGTATTGGCCCAGTTACAGGTCCGAGGTCTGCTTTATTGGCCCAAGGCGGAAGGCCGAGGCCAATACAGCTGACCGAGTACCTGAGACTGGTACAATACGGAATTACTTGATTAATGACTATTTTATTAATTGACATCATTAAAAACATGACTATTGAGTTGATACGGAAGACCTCCGACCAATACAGGATAGTCAATCAATAATGTAATGTTATTAATCAAGTAATTTCGTATTGGCCCAGTTACATGTCCGAGGTCTGCTTTATTGGCCCTAGGCCGAAGGCCGAGGCCAATACAGCTGACCGAGGACCTGTGACTGAGACAATACGGAATTACTTGATTAATGACTATTTTATAATTTGACATAATTAAAAACTATTGAGTTGATACGGAAGACCTCCGAACAAAACACAATAGTCAATTAATAATATAATGTCATTAATCAAGTAATTTCGTATTGGCCCAGTTACAGGTCCGAGGTCTGCTTTATTGGTCCTAGGCCGAAGGCCGAGACCAATACAGCTGACCGATGACCTGTGACTGCCTCAATACGAAATTACTTTATTAATGACTATTTTATTAATTGACATCATTAAAAACATGACTATTGAGTTGATACGGAAGACCTCCGGAAAATACAGGCCAGTCAATCAATAATAAATAATAATGACACTAATATAACAATTATTGACGGTCTGTCGAATGGCAGGACCGTTACAAAAACACGCCTATTTAAATATATTGACAGTTTTACCACCCATTACGAAAACACGCCTATACAAATACATTGTAAACTTAAACGCCGAAATAACGAACATTTTAAGATGAAAAATCGTGATATTTTGCGTATTTCTGCTCAAAATATAGATCGCGTGTACTCGTTAGAACCGCCTCATCGAGGCGGTCCTAACGAGTACCCACAATCTATATTTTAGAGCAGAAATACGAAAATAAGGTTTCATTGCGAACACAAGCCAATACAAATACATTGTCACCTTTATCTCCGAAAAAATGAAAATTTTATGATTAAAGATTGTGATATTTTTCTTATTTCTGCTCCAAATATAGATTGTGGACACTCGTTAGAACCGCCTCATCAAGGCGTGTCTAAAGAGTACCAACAATCTTTATTTTGGAGCAGAAATAAGAATATAATAAAGTTTACCCCTTTAAAACCCCAGCTTTACTATATAAAATTGGGGTTCGAGGGGGTCAAAATTAAATAGGCACGTTTTCGTGATGACACCTGTAAACCCCAGATTTACTATATAAAAGTGGGTTCAAGGGGGTCTATATTAGATAGGCATGTTTTCATGACGAAAACATCACGTGAACACGTCCGTGAAATGAAGACCCCCCTAAACCCCAGCTTATATAGAGAAAACTGGGGTTTACGGGGGTCTTCATTATTTTTCTTATTTCTGCTCCAAGACATAGGTTGTGGGTACTCGTTAGAACCGCCTCAATGAGGCGGTTCTAACGAGCACACACAACCTATGTTATGAGCATTTATAAGAAAAATATTAAGGATTTTCATCAGAAAAGTAGCCATTTTGGAGGTGTGAAAAATGCACTATATCGTACCGGTGAGTTATCGTTATGATATGAACATTTTCAGAGGAAAAATTCTGTAAACCCCAGTTTTGCTACATAAAAATGAGGTTCAATGGGGTCTACATGTATATTATATAGGCGTGTTTTCGTGACGAAAATATGAACATTTTCAAAGGACTAATTCTGATATTTTTCAAATCTGCTCAAAACATAAATTGTTGGTACTCGTAAGTACAGCCTCGAAGAGCCGAAATAAGAAAAAAAAAGTATATTCCTGTAAATATGTTCTGTAAAAGGGTTATCCTTTGGAAGCAAGAAATACACTACAGACCTGAATAATATGGAGTGAACATGTTTTCTGGGCCAGACTAGCTAGTTTCGGCCAATTAGGCCTCATCAGTGACCCTCAGATATTTTCAAAATTCCACAATGGAATCAATGATCCCAAAGGACAAGAAAATATAATCTACACTATGATGTAGGGCAGGGAGACGTTTTACCGCCGCCACACATTCCCACACACCAGCTCTAGTGAAGTTAAATATGTTCTATAAAACCCCATTTTTACTGTACAAAAGTGGGTTGATGGGGTTAAAGGGGATCAAAATAATATAGATGTTGTTCTTTTTCATGATGCGAACTAGCTTTTTTGTTTTTGTTTTTTTTTGCATTTTATTTTTCGATGCTTTCAAGATTGTTTTCACTTATTTCGAGCCGATCGTTAATCAGAAGTGGGCGAAAACCGGAGTACCCTGAAACACCGCCTGACCTTCCGCTGCACAACTTGTCGTCTCACATGCAGCCCTACGGCCCCCGCCCATTGGGGTTAGAAGAATTATATGGGCTGCACGATGCTTCCAAGCAGAGCTAAATCCAACCCACACACGAGTACTGGTAAACCGCTTAGAGGATCTAAGCCTGCCCAGGCAAAGCGGTGAGAGCCGGACTGTCGAGGCTTATAAACCCTATTGGTTTCATTGGGCGACTGGGCTTGGGGTATCATTTCATCTAAATGTCGGGTAAAAGTCCATAAAATTGGAAGCAACGTCTCAAAAATGACCTTTACACTGTTGACGGGGACGTTACACCTAAAATTAAACAAACAAACAAACATGCAGCCCGAGCAAGACTCGAACCTCAGCGGTGAAAGATCTAATGATTAAGAGTCAGCGCTCTTATCCGTTAGGCCACGGAGGCCGGTAAACGCATAACAATGGACTGAAAGATAAACAAACGTTTACAAAAAGACAGCGTAATCGACGGGCATATCAAGTAAGAAACATACGGACAAATACCGGCTATTTTTTGAGACACAAAGATGTGCAATAGTAGGTCAGGTGGTATTTCTCCGGGTAATCCGGTTTTCGCCCACCTCTGATTAACATCGGCTCGATATCTGATATAATCTTGAAAGGGCCATTAAACCAAACCACAATAAAAATGCCGACATGCGTGCCATTTTAGGCAAAAAGGTAGGCATCCGAAATGGCCGACACACCATGTTAAAAAGTCCGTCTAAACCCTGCTTTTTATAGAGAACACTGATGTTTACACGGGTACATATCATTTTACTTATATCTGCTCCTAGACATAGGTTATGGGTTCTCGTTAGAACAGCCTCAATGAGGCGGTTCTAACGAGTACCCACAACCTATGTGCGGGGTATTTATAAGAAAAATATCACATATTTTCATTGTTTTTGTTTGATTTGAGGTTTAACGTCCCCGTCAACACTGTAAAGGTCATTTGGAGACGCTGCTTCCAATTTTGTGGGACTCTTACCCGACATTGAGATGAAATGACATGTCAAACCCTGCCGCCCAATGAAACAAATAGGGTTTATAAGCATGGACGGTTCCGACTCGCACCGCTTTGTCTGGGCAGGCCTGATCCTCTAAGCGGTTTACCCGTACTTGTGTGCGGGTCGGTTTCAGCTCTGCGTGGAAGCATCATGCAGCCCATCTATTTCTTCAAGCCCCGATGGGCGGGGGATATTTTCATTGGAAAAGAAGCCAATTTGCAGAAATGAAATGATGGAGAAAACTGGGGTTTACGGGGGTATACATTATTCTTATTATTTCTTCTCCAAGACATAAGTCGTGGGTATTCATTAGAACCACCGCAATTAAGCGGTTTCAACAAGCACCCACAACCTATGTTTCCAGTAAAAACAAGTAAAATATTATCGTCAGAAAAGAAGCCATTTTGGGTATGTGAAAAATACACGGACGTGCTATCGTAATGTAGGTTGTGTGTACTTGTTAGAATCGACATTGTTTGATTTATTTAAGCCCTGAAACAAAGACTGTGGGTAGTTAAGAAATAGATCAGCTCTAGCTGTGATTTGATGAGTAATAAATCACAGTTTGGAGGTCAGTTGTAAAGTAGACAAATCACGAGCGCGTAGCGCGCGTGATTTGTCTACTTACAACTGACCGACAAACTGTGATTTATTACTCAACAAATCACAGACTGGAGCTGATCTATTTCGATTTTAACACGCTGAAAATCGGCAATAATGTTGTTGTTTCCTTCAAATTCTCACAACTTTTCGCCATTGTTAGAAGAAATCCCGCTAAAATTATAGACTGAAACATATGCATTTATATCCTTTTCTAACGTTTTCGATGCGAGAAAATGACGTTACACCGTCTAACGTCAAGGAAATCGACTAGTGACGTCATATATTGACAGTTTTTAATGACGTCACTCGTCACGGTCTTCCGAGCTGTGATTTGTTGCAGAATAAAACACAGTTATTTTCCATTGCCTATATAGGCGCCCTGTGTTAGAATACTGCCTCGATTAGGTACATGTAGTCCTAAGTAACACATTCAATCTTGACATTATTTGCCTTATTTCTACCTAAAAACATAGAATGTGGGTAAAGAGTTAGTACAGCCTTTATTAGACAGTTCTAACTAGCACCTACAATCTTGGGTCCCCAGGGTACATTACATGTATGTGCCTTATTTCAGCCTAAAATCCATCACGAGAACAAGTCCGTGAAATGAACACACCCACCCTAAACCGCACTTTATATAGAGAAAACTGTGGCGGCCGTAAAACGTCTCCCTGCCCTACATCATAGTGTAGTTTATATTTTCTTGTCCTTTGGGATCATTGATTTCATTGTTGAATTCTGAAAATATTTGAGGGTCACTGATGAGGCCTAATTGGCCGAAACTAGCTAGTCTGGCCCAGAAAATATGTACACTCCATATTGTTCAGGTTTGTGGTGTATTCCTTGCTTCCAAAGGATAACCCTTTCTAGAACACATTTGACGTCACTACAGCTGGTGTCTGGGAATGTGTGGCGGCCGTAAAAAGTCTCCCTGCGCTACATCATAGTGTAGTTTATATCTTCTTGTCCTTTGGGATCATTGATTTCATTGTTGAATTCTGAAAATATTTGAGGGTCACTGATGAGGCCTAACTGGCCGAAACTAGCTACTCTGGCCCAGAAAACATGTACATTCCATATTGTTCAGTTCTGTGGTGTATTCCTTGCTTCCATAGGATAACCCTTTCTAGAACATATTTAAGGGGGTAAACACTATTTGTCTTATTTCTGCTCCAAAACATAGGTTGTGGGTACTCGTTAGAAACGCTTCAATGAGGCGGTGCTAACGAGTACCCACAATCCATGTTTGCAGTATAAATAAGGAAAGTATCATGGATTTTCATCGGAAAGGTAACCATTTTGGAGATGTCAACAAATGCACTATGTCGCACGGGCGTGTTATCGTAATAATAAATTGTAGGCACTCGCTAGAACCGCCTCAATGAGGCAGAATTACGTGTACCTACAATCTATACAACAAAATTGGAAGCAGGTATGATACAAAATATTTATCACATGACGTCGGTGATAAGCAGTGGGTAACGTCGTGTAATAAAAATCGTATGACCACACGTGTAATAACACTTTGGCGGGATTAAGTAACGTCATGACGACGTCCATGTCAACCATACATATTTTGTGGAACAAATGCCAAATTTAAAGGCGATAAAATCCAATTTAAAGTGGTCATATGATAAACAGAATCTTACACTCGTGGTCATTTCATATGAAATTTATGAAACTCGCCTAAGGCTCGTTTCATAAATTTCATATGAAATGACCACTCGTGTAAGATCCTCTATTTAAAACATGCTGTGAAAATGCATGCAATTGAACATGTTGCTAAATTGGTCGGACACGGGCCTCCGTGGCCTAGTGGTTAAGAACGCTGACTCTTGATCATTAGGTCTCTCACCGCTGTGGTTCGAACCTCGCTCAGGTCACATGTGAGACGCCAAGTTCTGCAACGGAAGATCAGGTGTTTTTTTTCCGAGTACTCCGGTTTTCGCCCACCTCTGATTAACGATCGGCTCGATATGAGGGACATAATCTTGAAAGGGCCGTAAAACCAAAACAAACAAACAAACAAATTGGTCGGCCACGTTATCATAATGCAAAGAGTTAAAAACAAGATTCAAAATATATTTCACCTAATCTGACAATCCTTGGGACGAAGGACACGGCTCGGGCTTGTCTTTCATTCGGCTGTTCTCCTGAAAATTAATATAGACAAGATGTGTTTGTGAAACACGAACATGTCCCCGGCATGGTCATTTTTGTATTCAAAGTTGCTCACAGTTCAAGATTTTTGTTTGTGTGGGAAGCCCTTGACACAAGAAACTTACATGCCAAATATGAAAGCTCTATCTTAAACGGTTCAAAAGTTATGAACAATAATATTTTTTCTTTAAAGTAGGTCAAGGTCACTGGTCAAAAAATTTGCATGAATGTCACGAGGAACCTACATGCCAAATATTAAGGCCCTATCTTAAACGGTTCAAAGTTTATGAACAATTTTATTTTTTCTTTTAAATTGGTCAAAGGTTAAGGTCATGGTCCAAACATTTTGCATGAATGAACAGCTCTAATCACAGGGAACCTACATGCCAAATAGGAAAGCTCTATCCCAAACGGTTCGAAAGTTATGACCAAAAATGTTTATTTTTTTAAGTAGGTCAATGGTGAAGGTCACAGGTCAAAATTTTTGCATGAATGTAAAGCGTTTGTCATAAGAAACATACATGCTTAATATGAAGGCTGTATCTCAAACGGTTCAAAAGTTATGACCAATGTTAACTTTTTCTTGTATGTAGGTCCAAGGTCAAGATCACAGGTCAAAAATTTTTTGTGTGAATGTAAAGCTCTTGTCACCAGGAACCTACATGCAAATATGAAGGCTCTATCTCAAACCGTTCGAAAGTTATGACCAAAAATGTTTATTTTTTAAGTACCGTTCGAAAGTTATAACCAAATGTTTATTTTTTTAAGAAGGTCAAAGGTCAAGGTCACAGGTCAAAATTTTTGCATGAATGTAAAGCGTTTGTCACAAGGAACCAACATGCTAAATATGAAGGCTGTATCTCAAACGGTTCAAAAGTTTTGACCAATGTTAACTTTTTCTTTTATGTAGGTCAAAAGTCAAGGTCACAGGTCAAAATTTTATGTGAATGTAAAGCTCTTGTCAAAAGGAACCTACATGCCAAATATGAAGGCTCTATCTCAAACCGTTCAAAAGTTATGACCAAAAGGTACATTTTTTTATTTTAAGCAGGTCAAAGGTCAAGGTCAAGGTCACAGGTCAAACATTTTTGCATGAATGTAAATCTTTTGTCACAAGGAACATACTTGCTAAATTTGAAGGCTGTATCTCAAGTGGTTAAAAAGTTATGACCAATGTTATTTGTTTGTTTTAAGTAGGTCAAATGTCAAGGTCAAGGTCACATGTCAATTTTTTATGCATTAATGTGAAGGTCTTGTCACAAGGAACCTTCAGGCCAAATATGAAAGCTCTATCTCAAACGGTTCAAAAGTTATGGCCAACGTTAAAGTTGTCCACGTACAAACCCAACAAACCAACAAACAAACAAACAGACAGGGCAAAAACAATATGTCCCCGCTATCGCTACCGGGGACATAAAAAGTGCGAAATTATTTTAGTGCACACGCTCTCTTAGGCTGCCTTATATCAAGTCCCCAACAGTAGTGTAAATTTTGTAACAAGCAATTATGTTGTTGTTCATATAGCAGCTCTGGACATCACGTAAACACGCCTATAATTTTTTGATCCCCTTGAAAAGTAGAAGTAAAACAAAGATCAGGAATCGATACAATTAACTTACTCCACCCATCAAAGACACCAAAGGGAAAGAAACACAAACATGAAGCGACCAGACCATAATGGAAACCTAAACAAAGGCTGACCATAAGGACAGTTACTTTCCCACAAAATGGCCAAATGGCCATCCAAAATAAAAAAGACACAAGTGATACACACAGTAAGTAGTAACAAATAACAACATAAATAAACCGCCACAGAAGAACCGCCTTGGACTGGCCAGTGGAAAGAATTCCACTGGGGGCTTATATCGATTTTACATGGCCATATTCCTCGCCCCACTTTTATATAGTAAAACTGGGATTTGCATGGGTAAACCTTATTTTTCTTATTTCTACTCTAAAATATATATTGTGGCTACTCGTTAGAACCGCCTCGATGAGGCGGTTCTAACGAGTGCCCACAATCTATATTTTGAGCAGAAATAAGAAAAATATCACAATTTTTCATCTTAAAATTTTCATTTTTTCGGCGATAAAGGTTACAATGTATTTGTTCAGGCGTTGTTTCGTAATGTAAAACTGATTTGAACACTACGGTCGACGCCAAGGGTTGGCGCAATATTTGACATAGACACTGAACCATGAAATGTAGGCCAACCCCAAACATGTACATTGTCATTCAGGAGGCGGTTGGGTGAGGCGACGGTGTCGTGTATCTTACGTCGCCAGGACACTGGCTTACAGTTGGACAAGGTTTGCTGTCCTTGCAGCAGAATAGGCAGATGGGTAAATTAGGGGATGACTGTATTTAAAATTGTCATTTGGTGCCTTCATGTGGACTGAACAAATTATTTGTCTAAATCGCGACGGAAGTTAGGGCGAGGATTGTGGCCACGTAAAATCGATTTAAGCCCCCCCCCCCCCCCCCAGTGGAAATCTTCCACTGACCGTTCCAAGGCGGCTCTTCTGTGCCGATTTATTTATGTTGTTGTTTGTTACTTACTGTGTGTATCACTTGTGTCTTTTAATTTTGGATGGCCATATGGCCATTTTGTGGGAAAGTAACTGCCCTTATGGCCTTGCTTTGTTTTACTTCTACTTAACGGTCGGACCGTAAAACCGACGCTATACCTCCCCAAATGACAATTTTCATTACGGTTATTCTCATTCACTTGTTTTGTTAAAACATGCACTAGTTTGCGCATAGCGGCAACCGCTGCGTGCTACGTAAAACCAAATGCCAGCCAATGAAAAACGACGTTACACGGTGACGTCGGGTTTTCGACAGTGTATAGCAGAATATACTACCGAAACTTTTTGACATTATCCAATCAAACGTCGCATTACATTCGCAAGGGCATTAGAATGTGTTATAGCTTCTGTTTCTTGACGTTCATTCATTTTCTTCTCTCTCCCCTTTACACTGTCTTTCATTTATCATATGACGTCGCGTCCGAGAGTGTAAAACACCATGTACATATAATAAATTCGATAATCCACTAGTGGATTAAATATGCAAATTAGAAAGATACGCCCCGTAGCGTTATATGTACGGCGTCATTAATGACGTCGCGTTTACTAATGACGGAATATTGACATTTTCGTTAAAATAAAGTGAATCAAATTTGTTTTAAATGGTATATGATAAATAGAATATTGCATTCGTGCTCATGTATTATTGAATTTATTAAACTCGTTAAGGAACAAGGATAAAATGCTCGCATTTTATCTCTTTTCCTCAACTCGCTAATAAATTCAATAATACATGAACACTCATGTAAGATCCTCTAAGTCAACAATTTATTAAACTCGTTGAGGAAAAAGAATAAAATGGCCGGCAAAGCCTCGCATTTTATCTCTTTTCCTCAACTCGTTTAATAAATTCAATAATACATGAACTCTCGTGTAAGATCCTCTAAGTGAACAATTTATTAAACTCGTTGAGGAAAAGGGATAATATGCTCGCCAAAGCCTCGCAGTTTATCCCTTTTCATCAACTCGTTTAATAAATTCAATAAAACGTGAACAATCATGTAAAATCCTCTATGTCAACAAGTTATTAAACTCGTTGAAGAAAATGGATAACATGCTCAGCAAAGCCTCGCATCTTATACCTTTTCCTTAACGCGTTTAATAAATTCAATGGAACATGAACACTCATGTAAGATCCTCTAAGTCAACAATTTATTTAACTCGTTGACTAAAAGGAATAAAATGCTCGGCAAAGCCTCGCATTTTATCTCTTTTCCTCAACTCGTTTAATAAATTCAATATGAACACTCATGTAAGATCATTTATTTCCTCTACAGTCTCTTCTGTTTTCCCCCATTTCTCTGGGAGGCGAAACAAAATGACCCATAAGTGCTGACGTGTCGTTAAAGGCATTTATTCTTGTAACAGTAATACACACCATGTGTTCATAATTGTTTTATTGCCCCCTGTGATATACTGACTATAGCAGATCAAAGGCGGCCCTTAAAAGGGTGATTAGTAGCTCTTGTTATATCCCCTGACTGAGAAACTTAAGGGGAAAATTAATAATGTACACCGGTCAACAGTTAGTAAATTATTGATATCCCCCAAGGTGTTGAAGACAGAGGACTTCTCTACAATAAGCTCTGAGGGCTACATAATATTATGTAATTAAATGATAGTCCTCAATTATCAAGAATAAATGCCTTTTAACCCCAACACAACAACAACAGCAACATTGCCAACCCCAGCTTACAGTTTATGCCCGGATTCAATGGGTTAGCTCTAAAGCCCCCGCCAATCGGGGCTTGAAGATATATATGGGCTGCATGATGCTTCCACGCAAAGCTGAAACCGACCCGCACACGAGTACTGGTATACTGCTTAGAGGATCTAAGTCTGCACAGGCAAAGCGGAGCGAGTCGGCCCGTCCATGCTTATTAACCCTATTGGTTTCATTGAGCGACAGGGCTTGAGATGTCTTTTCATCTCAATGTCGGGTAAAAGTCCCACAAAATTGGAAGCAACGTCTCCAAAATGACCTTTACAGTGTTGACGGGGACGTTAAACCTCAAATCAAACAAACAAAATGGTGTAGCTCTTACACTTCTAAAGAAATGAACCTCAAAATTGGGGATTACGCTAGGGTTGACGCATTATTGCACAAAACAGTGAATCGTGCAATGTGTAGGCCAATGTCAACTATGAATTAAATTGACCTGCCGAATGTAGAAATTATTATAAATGAAGCTCTTACATTTTCATTGAAATGCAGTTGAGCTTAAAGGTGACCGCTAGTGGTGTCACAAATATTCACGGTCAGATGAACAAACATAAGAACGCAGAAACAGGCGGAGAACTGAGTCCGTATATCTCGCCATGTTGACTAACTATAGATATAGTATACCAAAGACGATGCATCTCTCTCTCTCTCTCTCTCTCTCTCTCTCTCTCTCTCTCTCTCTCTTTCTCTCTCTCTCTCTCTCTCTCTCTCTCTCTCTCTCTCTCTCTCTCTCTCTGGTAGTATTTCACTTCGTAACCAAGGCAAAGCTAAGTTCAACGAATAAATATGTTCTATAAAAGGGTTATCCTTTGGAAGCAAGGAATACACCACAGAAGTGAAAAATATGGAGTGTACATGTTTTCTGGGCCAAACTAGCTAGTTTCGGCCAATTAGGCCTCGTCAGTGACCCTCAGATAATTTCAAAATTCCACAATGGAATCAATGATCCCAAAGGACAAGAAAATATAATCTACACTCTGATGTAGGGCAGTGAGACGTTTAACCGCCGCCACACATTCCCACACGCCAGCTGTAGTAAAGTTAAATATGTTCTATAAAAGGGATATCCTTTGGAAGCAAGGAATACACCACAGAAGTGAAAAATATGGAGTGTTCATGTTTTCTGGGCCAGACTAGTTAGTTTCGGCCAATTAGGCCTCGTCAGTAACCCTCAGATATTTTCAAAATTCCACAATGGAATCAATGATCCCAAAGGACAAGAAAATATAATCTACACTATGATGTAGGGCAGGTAGACGTTTCACCGCCGCCACACATTCCTAACCGGAGTACCCTAAGTTACAATTTTAAATATTAAAGAAGTTATTCCGATTCTACGGAACCCGGGAAGGAAAATGAATTTTGTTTTAATATTGTCTTCACAAGATCTATGTTGTGCATCTTGTGCAGACAAGATAATATCTTGTTTGCACAACTTAATATATTGTGCGCACAAGATAATATCTTGTGCGCACAAGATAATATGTTGTGCGAACTAGATAATATCTTCCTGTGTGCACAAGATAATATGTTGTCCGAACAAGATAATATCTTGTCCGCAGTGCGCACAACGTTTAAAAAAAAATCATGTCCCTTCCCTACGGAACCCGGGAAGGGACATAAATTTTTGTTTAATATGTTGTGCGCACAAGGTATTATCTTGTGTGGACAACATAATTTATCTTGTGCAGACAACACATTATCTTGTGCGCACAAGATAATATCTAGTTCGCACAACTTAATATCTTGTGTGCAAAAGATATTATCTTGTTTGCACAACATAGATCTTGGGAAGTTGTGCGCACAGGATATTATCTTGTTCGCACAAGATAATATATTATGCGAACAAGATATTATGTTGTCTGAACAAGATATATTACAATATATTATCTTTTGCGCACAACTGGCCCACGCCCATCGGGGCTTGAAGAAATAGATTGGCTGCATGATGCTTCCACGCAGAGCTGAATCCCATCGCACACGAGTACTGGTGAACCGCTTAGAGGATCTAAGCCTGCCCAGGCAAAGGGGTGCGAGTTGGACTGTCCATGCTTATAAACCCTATTGGTTTCATTTGGCGACAGGGCTTGAGATGTCATTTCATCGCATTGTCGGGTAAAAGTCCCACAAAATTGGAAGCAAAGTCTCCAAAATGACCTATACAGTGTTGACGGGGACGTTAAACCTCAATTCAAACAAATTGTGCGCACAACTTATATATAAAAATAAAATTCATGTCCCTTCCCGGGTTCCGTTATTCCCGGGTTCCGTACGATTCTGATGTTTTGTTTTAATTTTCTCTGGTTCGTGTAAAGAGAATGTAGATTCTGCGTTGCCAGCTTCATTAAGCGACTGTCAGCCAATAAAAAGCGACGTTACATGATGACATCAGTTTACCTAAAGCGACTTGCAGAATATTACGTTGCACATATGGACGATATCAAATCGGACATCGCGCTACATTCGGAAATGCATCAGAATATATTGAGGATATTTACTTTTTTTAGATGGATATCAAAAGTATTTCATCGAGTGTGT
Organism: Lucinisca nassula; assembly: GCA_963580285.1. Classification (NCBI taxonomy): domain Eukaryota; kingdom Metazoa; phylum Mollusca; class Bivalvia; order Lucinida; family Lucinidae; genus Lucinisca; species Lucinisca nassula. The sequence continues at coordinate 12,452,447 of OY757026.1, forward strand.
TGAAAACATCCGAATCGTCACGAGTGCGAAGAGCACTCGTAAAAATTCGGATGTGTTCACGAGATGAAAGATTTTTGATATCCATCTAAAAAAACAGTAAATTTTCTTTTTATTTTATACTTTTATACGGATATTTACGGTAATTTATAAACCGTATCGTACGTCACAAGTTTGACCTGGCTATGACTTCACAACTGTCAGTTTCAAAACATAAACAGATCGCCATTTTGAGTATAGCATTTTTACAGTTCAAAGAGTGCCTTTCAAGGTATTTTACAGAATTATTTTATCGATTAAATATATGAATTATGGTGAGAAAAAGTAGTCCGGCTGCTACTGTGAAAATAACAAGGTCGTGTAATTTTTCACAGCGTGAAAATATCGTTATTTTCACAGTGTGAAAATATCATTTTTATTTTTTTCAGATTTGCATTGATTTCCCTGCAGAGTATAAAATAAAAATGTTGTCTGTATGTGATTATTTGTTTATTTGTTTGTTTGATTTGAGGTTTAACTTCCCCATCAACACTGTACAGGTCATTTTGGAGACGTCGCTTTCAATTTTGTGGGACTTTTACCCGACATTGAGATGAAATGACTTCTCAAGCCCTGTCGCCCAATGAAACCAATATAGTTTATAAGCATGGACGGTCCGATGCGCACCGCTTTGCCTGGGCAGTCTTAGATCCTCTAAGCAGTTTACCAGTACTCGTGTGCGGATCGGTTTAAGCTCTGCGTGGAAACATCATGCAGCCCGTATATTTCTTCAAGCCCCGATGGGCGGGGCCGTGTATATGTACTTATCAGTCACCTCCTATATTAATTGCATTGCAGCACATTGACCTGATAAACATCTGCTATCTCAGGACAAGTGAGCTTTATCAGGTCAACGTGACATTGCACTTCTTAGAACTGGCAAAACTGAAATAAAAATGGCAAGTAAGTGTATATTGGGATAAACTGATAAATAGAATACCAGATTCGTGTCCTTTGATATCAAGTTTATCAGGCTCGGCTTCGAGAACGCATGTAGAATCGCTCGGCAAGCCTCGCGATTCTACAAGCATTCTCGAAACCTTGCCTGATAAACTTGATATCAAAAGACACTCACCTGGTATTCTCTATAAAATACCTTACCTTGAAACCCGTACAAGTCATCATCAAACTCATCACCCAACAATTCAGCATTTTCAGTTCCAAAAGCTTCATCATCTGCAAAACAACAATAACCTTAACTGATACTGTCAATCCTCTTTATATCGACATTCTTTATAACGACATAACTCGTTATAACGGAAATTTGAATGGAATGACTACTTAACTAAAGGCTTAGCCTCGGTTCCGAGCGACGCGGGCTTCCCTCGGACTGGAAATGCACAAATGCACAGTCATGAAAGGGTCTTGTAATCTAATACTCCAAGTAACAAATGTTATAGATATTAGTTAGAATCGCCTCGTCGAGGCGATTCCAACAAATGAATAACATTTGTTTCTTGGAGTAATAATGGGGAAAGGGGCTTTTATTACCTATCTTACTCCTAACTGGGATTCTTTATAACGGGAAATTCTTTATAGCGGCACAGTAATAGGGAACAAATACTGTTGTTATAACGAGGGCCCTCTGTATTCGCACGGCACATATAATAAAATTCATGCCTCGAGGTACTGTGGAAGATCTGATGCTCTATTGCCGGCGGCCGACGTGCATCAAGTCGTCCACAGTACTGAAGGCTATTAGTTTGACTATTCTCAAAGCTACCATGAAATAACTGTGTTTTTTTCCGAGTTCATTGAATACATTGAAAAAGATACCAATGAATAGTTTCGGCCCCCGGCTTGAAGAAATAGACGGACTGCATGATGTTTCCACGTAGAGCTGAAACCGACTGCATACGAGTACTGGTAAACCGCTTACAGGATCTAAGCCTGCCTGGGCAAAGCGGTGCGAGTCGGACCGTCCATGCTTATAAACCCTATTTGTTTCATTGGGCGACAGGGCTTGAGATGTCATTTCATTTCAATATCGGGTAAAAGTCTCACAAATTGGAAACAACGTCTCCAAAATGACCTACACGGTGTTGACGGGGACGTTAAACATTGAATCAAACAAACAAAAATAAAACCAACGAACAGTGTTTAGGGGATATAGGGATATGATAATTTCATACGTAGAAAGGGTACCACTTTTCAATCATTAACTAGTTTGTACATACAACAAAATATAAAGAACAAATTAACCGCGTTTTTACGTGCATCTTCATAACACTGGTTTAGATATATCAAGGTGAAATGATTGATTAAAAAAATACATTTATCATATGACGTCGCGACTAAGAGTGTAATAACGCCATGAAATGAATTCCGTAATTCACTAGTGGATTAAATATGCAAATTAGTTAGAAAAGCCCCTTTCCGTTGCATGCACGACGTCATTAACGACGTCGCGTTTACTTATGACGGAATATTGACATTTTTGTCAACAAATCGTGAATAAAAATCGTGTTTAATGTAATATGATGAATAGAATCTTGCTTTCGTGCTAACGTATTATTGTATTTATTAAACTCGTTGAGGAAAAGGCATAAAATGCTCGGCAGACCCTCGCATTTTATTGCTTTTCCTCAACTCGTTTAATAATTTTAATTAAACATGAACACTCATGTAAGATCCACTAGGCCAAAGATCGTCCAATAGAACCGTCCAAAAGTAAAAAAAAAAAAAAAAAAAAAGTACTTGACGGTGATATAGTTCACCCAGGTTAAAACTGCGACAGCCAAAAATACATCATAACATTGTATAATTAGGGGACAAGTGTATCGAAAATGGTCATTTTGGGAGGTAAATCGGAGGTTTTACGGTCGGAAATTTCGATTTACGTAAAGTGCGACCGTAAAGCCGACGACTTACCTCCCCAAATGACAATTTTCAATAGTTATACCCATTCTAATGCACATATTCGTGTGTTTTGTTAAAAATTGTACTATTTTGCACAAAGTGGCAAGCGCTGTGAGCTGTGTAAAACCAAATGCCAGCCAATGAAAAGCGACGTTACGTGATGTCGACGGGTTTCCGATAGTATATTGCAGAATAATACTGTCGAAAATCTTCACGCTATCCATTCAGACGTCGCGTTACATACGCAAGTGCATTAGAATGTAGATTTGGTAATGAATGCGGTTTTTCAACGCTTTGTGCCTTTTCTAGCTGCCTCAAGCTGCTAGTCATTGTTTTGTACAATTTTACTATATATACAATAACTGACAGATTGACGCAGCTAATACACTCTAACTTGAAAAAAAAAAGCTGACTGCCGCTGCATTTTTGTTTTTGATTGATTGACTGATTTTAAGTTAAACGTCCCCGTCAACACTGTATAGGTCATTTTGGAGTCGTTGCGTCAAATATTTTGGGACTTTTACCCGGCAATGTGATGAAATGACTTCTCAAGCCCTGTCGCCCAATGAAACAAATATGGTTTATAAGCATGGATGGTCCGACTCGCGCCGCTTTGCCTGAGCAGGATTAGTTACCAGAACTCGTGTGCGGTCGGTTTCAGCTCCGTGTGGATGCATCTTGCAACCCATTATATTTTTATTACCAATACAAAACATCTTTTTTCTGTTTCTGCCAAGACTGACTGTTTAAGCAGCCAGTATGACGTCCCTTGGCTAACTTTTAATGAAATTAACCTTAAGTGTGTCGTCAAACTGTTGTGTTGTCAAGTATCAAGGAAAGGAAGTTATGAAATGTACATACTGTGTAATTTTTATAAATTAACATATTTTGTTTTGTATTTCAAATTTTCCATCACATGTATGATTAAATGAATGTACTGAAAATGGATTTAAGCCGCTAATTGGGAACAAGAAAGGATATGTCATATTTGATGTCTGACTTTTGTTGAATTCGGTAGATGGATTTTGACAGTTTGTACGAGTTTGTGTAAACCTGTGTTGATTTCAGGCGTGAAGAATTCAACAGTGTACAATTTTAGTTGAATTCGACAAAGAGAAATTATGTCATTACGTCAACACTCCTGTACACAATTGATATAGTGAAATTGTTACCACCAAAACCTGGAAATATTCGGATAAAAATTCTGATTTTTTTTATATTTCTGCTCAAAACATAGACTTTTCAGGCTTGAGACGTCACATGAGTCAGATGCCCGATCCGCTAAGACTACGACTATTTCTCTCTGTGTTTTTTCCAGACTAAGTTTCCTTTAGTTAATGACCAACTTTGGACTGTTCAAAAGTGGTCTTCAAGACCACTTTTGAACAGTCACAAAGGTGGTATTACTGAATTACGTGTAATACAGAATTTTTACTGTGTTCAAAAAGTTATTTTCTCATGGTATACCGTTTTGGCATAGGTTAGGTATCATATTTATATATGGCCAAAGAACAAGATCATAGTTAAATAATCCAGATAAACGTAAACTTAGACGAGTATGATGACAAATCAAGGTTTCAAATAACAGAATTTGTTTTTAGTTGTTTTTTTTTTTTTTTGAAAACTAGCCTGTCAGTTTCTACATGTAACCATACTTTTACTTGACAGAGTTAATACATTGGCGGTTAGCCAGTAAATTCCTTATGAAAACACACCTATAATATGAACTTAGGCACAGCCTAGATGCGGACAGGAGCTTTGCTATCGAAATAAAAGGACTGCCTTTTGAGCAAACTCACTCATTTATGTAGTTAATAGTGGTGTAGAACATAAACAATATCGATCGTGCTACCATGGTAACTCAAGTGGTTAGCTAGTTTGTGCACTTACCTCGCAACAAAATGTACCGTCCTTGGGATCGGGACATTAACTGGAGACCCCCCCCCCCCACTCACACACACACGCCACTGTGCAGGAGAATCATCCTCTATGCAGCTTAAAAATCCTTACCGTAATGTCATGATTACCGTGAAGGCGTCCGCCCTGCAAATCTTGAATGTATGTACACCTGCGAATAATGGTAAGTTGTGACCAATCTCAATGATAGAAGATAGGTATAGTTAGTCATACAAACAAGTCCTTGGTTAGGTACAGATGGTATTCGCGGGGACGTACTTTACATTTCTAGCAAAATAAGGGGAGTCAATGGCATCATTCTTCTATGGTGTTTTCACTATTTTGGCAGTAATTTCTGTGTGTCCCTAACTGAGGTTATTTGCAACTTGTCGTCAGATCAAATCAATGGATTTCGAAAGAGGCACCGTGAGAAAGACAGCTTACTCTGACCAAAGTCCAAGACCATGCAACAGGAATATATGAAGGCCAAGAGTTTTGTTTGTTTGATTTGAGGTTTAAATCGATTTAAGCCCCCCAGTGGAAATCATTCCACTGACCGTTCCAAGGCGGTTCTTCTGTGGCGGTTTATTTATGGTGTTGTTTGTTACTTACTGTGTGTATCACTTGTGTCTTTTTATTTTGGATGGCCATATGGCCATTTTGTGGGAAAGTAACTGTCCTTATGGCCTTCCTTTGTTTAGGTTTCCATTATGGTCTGGTCGCTTAATGTTTGTGTTTCTTTACCTTTGGTGTCTTTGATGGGTGGAGTAAGTTAATTGTATCGATTCCTGATCTTTGTTTTACTTCTACTTAACGTCCCCGTCAACACTGTAAAGGTAATTTTGGAGACGTTGCTTCCAATTTTGTGGGACTTTTACGCGACATTGAGATGAAATGACATCTCAAGCCCTGTCGCCCAATGAAACCAATAGGGTTTATTAGCATGGACGGTCCGCCTCGCACCGCGGTTCCGGACAGGCTTAGATCCTCTAAGCGGTTTACCAGTACTAGTGTGCGGACCGGATTCAGCTCTCGTGGAAGCATCATGCAGCCCATATATTTCTTCAAGCCCCTATGGGCGGGAGCTCAGGCCAACAGCTACACACCATCGCTTTTGGCTTTAGCAGGGTCTTTGACAAAGTGCTACATTAATAACTTGAGCAATGTCAAGTCCAGATACAACAAAATAAAATATAAAGCAACCTCTCGCAGTGGACCCAGAGCTTCCTGACCAATAGGGGCTAACCAGACATGGTCAAAGGCTAGTTTTCCAAGATTACCCAAGCCGTATCCGGTGCCCCTCAAGGTGCCATGCTGGGACATTGTTGTTCTGCCCATACATAAATGACCAGTCAGGTCAGGTCTGGAGCGCGCCTCTTTGTTAATGGCAGCCTTTTCCTATGAAGATATCTCAAGCATGACTGATGCTGTAGAACTTCAGAGGGATTTTGACGGACTACAGCAATGACCATAATGGAATAGAGACTGGCAAAAGTATTTTCAATCCAACTAAATGTGTGGAAGTCAGGTTAACAAAATACAGAAACCTGGTTGGATATTTGGAGCAACTTACATTTTCAAGATATATGGCCATGAACAGTTAATCTTATACACTTGAAAGTACCTTGGAATCCTTTATTTTAGAAACATGCCATGGGAACCGCATTTTGATGCGCTGAAAAAGGGCAAACAACAACCTGCCGTTTCTTTGTATGCGATGAACCATAACGGGCTGGACTGAATATGTTAAACATGATGGTAGAGAACAAGATTAGACTTATCCTGGACTATGTCACGTCAGTATGGGACCCACATATAGTAGCCAGCAGCTGGAGACGATGCAACAGCATGCAGCTCGGTTTGTCAGAGGTGGCTAACATACAGCCAGCATTACCTTCCGAGTGATACAATACCTTTGCCGGCAAACTGACAAGCATTGGAGGGCATGATCTATCTCTGGGCTAAGTGGACAGCCATGATTGCAGGTTCTCCGACCCGAAAGCAGTGAACAGCAGATGACACTTCCTAGGGTATATGGACCGACACCTGTCAACTCTCCTTCATTACCACGCCACGGGCATGAAACTTAAGGAGGGAGCGTTTGAGTGTTATGTCTCACCAAAATTTAAGTCATACGGAGACGCGACCTCGGTTTAAAGTCTCATCCTAAAGTCTGGAGAAGCCCGGGATCGATCCATCGACCACTGGTTAACAAGGCGAGTAGGGAAACCACTACACCGCAGAGGCTTCTATCAGACTTAAGGACCAAGACCACACCAGGGATCCTTGAGGGCTCTAAGAGGGATAATGCAAGTCTTCCCTAACTACATAAATATGTTCTATAAAAGGGTTATCCCTTGGAAGCAAGGAATACACAACAGAACTGAAAATATGGAGTGTATATGTTTTCCGGGCCAGACAAGCTAGTGTCGGCCGATTAGGCCTCATCAGTGACCCTCAGATATTTTTAAAATTCCACAATGGAATCAATGATCCCAAAGGACAAGAAAATATAATCTACACTATGATGTAGGGCAGGGAGACGTTTTACCGCCGCCACACATTCCCACACACCAGCAGTGGTGAAGTTAAATATGTTCTATAAAAGGGTTATCCCTTGCAAGCAAGGAATACACCACAGAACTGAAAATATGGAGTGTATATGTTTTCTGGGCCAGACTAGCTAGTTTCGGCCAATAAAGCCTCATCAGTGACCCTCAGATATTTTCAAAATTCCACAATGGAATCAATGATCCGAAAGGACAAGAAAATATAATCTACACTATGATGTAGGGCAGGGAGACGTTTTACCACCGCCACACATTCCCACGCACCAGCTGTAGTGAAGTTAAATATGTTCTATAAAAGGGTTATCCCATGGAAGCAAGGAATACACCACAGAACTGAAAATATGGAGTGTATATGTTTTCTGGGCCAGACTAGCTAGTTTCGGCCAATTAGGCCTCATCAGTGACCCTCAGATATTTTCAAAATTCCACAATGGAATCAATGATCCGAAAGGAAAAGAAAATATAATCTACACTATGTTGTAGGGCAGGGAGACGTTTTACCGCTTTACACTGTTTTTCAAAGGTTTTAATTTATTCTGATGTGAGCCAGAGGTGAAGTGTATCTTGCATCACTGGTGAGTCCGACTGATATGTACTTACAGCAGGCCAAGGCCTGTTGTCCTTGCAGCAGATAGGGGTAGAGGGTGGAGGGGCGTTGTTATACATTTTTATTCGTTCCCCTTTCTCCCTATACCCTCCCCTCCCTTTCTTGACACCTACTAACTTTTCTATCTCTTTTGTCCCTTTCTCTGGGAGACGACACAAAAATGACAGAATAGGGTTGATGTGTCGCTAATCCTGAAACAATTGTTTTAGCTTCACCGCCGCTTTGCGCATAGCACTCCAGTGTGCACTTCATGGGAAGAAAATTAGATATGGTTTCTCAAAGTTAGTATGCAGCATGAACACTTTAAAGCAATGTGAAGCGGCCATGGGTCGTTTCGCCTGTGTAGCATTCCGCCCCAATTTGGTGGGTGGTTTCGCCCATATTTTTATCTAGGCCCTATGGCTAGAGGTAGGGTATATTTTGGTTTATAAAGGGGTCGAGGGTGTGCGGGAGTCGGTTTGCTCTGGCCTATTTATTCAATGTCTGTTTTATGTGCTTTATATTGTAATATCCAACCTATCTATATATCTATCTGTCTTGTCTGTCTCTCTGTCGGTCGGTCGTCGATCTATCTATCTCACCCGACCGTTTATTAATCCATCCCGTTTGTCCCTCCAAATTGGGGCGAAACGACTCACGAGCGAAACGACCCACCTTTAAATTAGAGCGAAACAACTCGGGACGAAACGACCTATTTATTTAGCGAAACGACCCACCAATAGATTAGAGCGAAACAACTCGGGGCGAATAGACCTATCTATCTATCTATCTATCTATCTATCTATCTATCTATCTATCTATCTATCTATCTATATCTATCTATCTATCTATCTATCTATCTATCTATCTATCTATCTATCTATCTATCCATCCATCCATCCATCCATCCATCCATCCATCCATCTATCTATCTATCTATCTATCTATCTATCTATCTATCTATCTATCTATCTATCTATCATGCCTGTCTGTCTGTGGGTAGTCGATTTGTCTGTCTCATCCGACCGTTTATTAATCCATCCTGTTTGTTTCTCCCAATTGGGGCGAAACGACCCACCCTTAAATTATGACGAAACAACCCGGGGCGAAACGACCCACGGGTGAAACGATCCGGATTCCGTAAATCACTAGCATTATGCTTTGGGATTTGGGGATTTGGGGCTCATCATCATTTTGTAAATCTTGGGCAGGTAGAAATCCGTAGGTAGCCAGATAGCACATTGTGGGTATCTTACTATTCGCAGGTCTTATTTTTACCCCTTGTGTAAAGTTGAAACTACTTGGCCAGACAAGAAGCGGTTTCCACTTTACCGAGAAGCTCCGGTAAATGCTTCGGTAACTGCTCCTGTAACTCGTTGGTCCAAGCGCGGTGCTGGATTTTACCGGCTAATCTCGTGACGTAGTTTCGAAACTTTCTCCGCGGCCAAACTTCAGTTTTTGTGTTAAGAAAAAGGAATTGTGTGTCAGGACAACGAATAAAAATATGAGCATTAAAAAAAAAAAAACAGTCAAATAACATTATGGTAATGGGCTTGTGGTCGCGCCGTAAAAAGACAGATGTTTTATGTGCAGTAAAAAAAGTTAACCAGTCCGAGACGGTTGTCTCGCATAGTCTCGCTAAGATTTCACGTGATTTGACCATGAAAAATTCTTTCTTAAGGTAGCCAAACGTTGTTATGACTACGCGTGTACGTCTTAGTCTATAGTCGGACATCTTGCAGATGCCTTGAGGGCCTTCGGCATCTGCTCATGTCCGTACTAATGCATCGTAAAGTTTGCCGCTGAAAAAAAAGGAAATGTTCAGAAGAAAAATTCCGCATGTAATATTTTTCTTATTTCCGCTCCCCAGTGAAATTATTTTCACTGACCGCTCCAAGACGGTTCTTCTGTTGCGGTCTATTTTTTTATGGTTTGTCTTTGAGTGTGTGTATCGCTTATATTTTTGTTTTTGATTGATCATTTTATGGGAAAGTAACTGTCGTTTTGGATCGATGTTTCCATCAGGAAACTGAAGCCACTTCATGTTTGTGTTGCTTTCCCAATAGTGTCTCTGATGGGAGCTGTTGGTTAATTGTATCGATTTCTGATCATTTCCTTCACTTTTGTTTTTCTATCACTTGCCAATGAAGCCACGTCAGGAAAAAAATTGTCTGTACAAAATCCAGCTAACGGTTACACAATCATGTACATGCACTATCGGAGTGCTCTGCAAATGCGCCTACTTGTAAAATCTGACGCAAACATGACACCGATTTTTCTACAATAAAACGACTGGAATCTTCGACTTCTGTTCATCAACTGCGCATCCGCAACTTATTAGAGTCGAACTTTAATAACTCGAACACCTCTGGGACCATGAAATTTTGTTCGCGATACATTTAGGGGTAGTTCGAATTATTGAGGCTTACTCATAGTGCCCTGCCATGAGGCATATTAGGGATCACTGTAGAATATAAGAATCTTATATGGGTGTGAGGTGTGGATGGAAAAATCCGTCCCGAGGGTCACTGTCCGGCATCACGAGGCTTGCCGAGTGATGCCGGACAGTGATCCCGAGGGACGGATTTTTCTATCCACTCCTCACATCCATATTGGATTCTTTTTCTTGCATACCTTCCATTTCTTAGCGCGGAATTTCACTGCTGCAGTCTCTTCGGTTACCAACGTCCGCCATATTGTGTTGACACTGCAGGAATGTAAAGTGACGTCACGGATCGTGCATGACGTCAACCTTAACGACGGCACACACAAGGTCGTAATCAACCAGTGCATTTATCAAACACGCGATTATATTCGATTTGGGGTCGGAACACCAGGGTCAGAACATAAATTTCTATCCCCGGGTAAAATCGGGGATTTCCTTGTCTGGTGTGCAAGAATATAAGAATCTGATATGGGGTTCTGTTGTAGATGAGCATTTCCAACCCGAGGGATGACCTTGCTGAGCGGAACCGAGGCTACGCCGAGGTTCCGCTCAGCACGGTCATCCCGAGGGTTGGAAACGCCCATCTACAACAGAACCTCATATTGGATTCTTTTTCTTGCACAACACCTCCGGTTAGTTTTGACAGCTCGCACATGTATATTGTTTACAAAATAAAAGTAGTGCGGAAGTAGTTCCGGCAGTTGAATAGAATTGAAGCGCATTTATGTTAGTTGCCTGGGTCAGAACACCAGGGTCAGAACATAAATTTCTATCCCAGGGTAAAATCACGGATTTCCATGTCTGGTGTGCAAGAATATCTTTTCGATCTTCCATAAAACAAAGTTATGCTGTGTGTGCTCATTAGAATCGCCTCAATAAGGCGATTCTAATGACTGCACACAGCATATTGACCTTTTCAAGATAACATCAGAAAATAAAATCCATATATTATCCTAATTACATGTAAATGGATATCTTAAGTTTTGGGAAATATTTTAAGGTTCAATTAAGCTGTATCACGAAAAGATGTCTATATAATTTTGATCCCTTTGAACCCCACTTTATATAGTAAAACTTGTGTTTCCGGGGGTATACCTTATTTTTCTTATTTCTGCTCTAAAATATAGATAGTGGGAACTCGTTAGAGCCGCTTCGATGAGGCGGTTCTAACGGGCACCCACAAACTTTGTTTGCAGTGAAAATAAGAAAAATATCACAGATTTTCATAAGAAAAGAAGCCATTTTGGAGATGTGAAAAATGAACTAAGCCACACGGGAGTGTTATCGTAATGTATCCTAATTAAATGGATATCTTAAGTTTTGGGAAATGTTTTAAGGTTCGATTAAGTCGTCTTAATTTCTTAAACGTAATTTATCATATGACGTCGTTGATAAGCAGTGGATAACGTCGTGTAATAAAAATCGTATGACCACACGTGTAATAACACTTTGGCGGGATAAAGTAACGTCATGACGACGTCCATGTCAACAATGCATTTTTCGTAGAAAAATTGTCAAATTACAAGGCGATAAAATCCAATTGAAAGTAGTCATATGATAAAGAGAATCTTACACTCGTGGTCATTTCATATGATATTTATGAAACTCGCCTACCAATAAAAAGACATGATTTGTAAATATAATCAATACATGCAAAAAAGAAAGAGAGAAAAAAAATGAATGAATAAATAAATATATATAAAAAAAAAAAATAAAAAATAAATAAATAAATAATAATAATAATAATAAAATAATAATAATAATAATAAAGGAGAGGGAGTGGAATCTATTCGTGGAGTTGGGGATGACATGCTGCCGACTGCATGTTCTTGAGGAGATAGAAAGGCTTACGATGCACTTTTTTGTCTTCTCAACTGGTAGTCGGTACCATCTCAACTACATCTCCAGAACAGAACCTGCTCATGTATATCGTGCCAACTACATACATACATACATACATACATACATACATACATACATACATACATACATACATACATACATACATACATACATACATACATACACACACACACACACACACATACATACATACATACATACATACATACATACATACATACATACATACATACATACATACATACATACATACATACATACATACATACATACATACATACATACATACATGTAGTAATTTTTATCAAAATGTTTTTCTAACACGTTCCCGCAGACATATATATATATATACTTACAATTGTTCTAGAAATGTTATTGAATCAAATGCACGATATACAAAAAATATGGAGTCAGTAAGGGGCGGAGGAGCTGACAAAAAAAAAAAAAATATGAAATGACCACTCGTGTAAGATCCTCTATATCCGTGTTCGAGTTATCGAACTTTCACTGTGGTACGGCTAGGTGTATTGCATTGTTTGTTTGAATTGAGGGTCATTACGAAACACGCCTATACAAATACATTGAAACCTTTATCGCCGAAAAAAAAAAAGAAAAATTTCAGGTGAAAAATTGTGATATTTTTCATATTTCTGCTCAAAATATAGATTGTGGGTACTCGTTAGAACCGCCTTATCAAATACATTATGGGTACTCGTCAGAACCGCCTCATCGAGGCGGTTCTAACGAGTACCCACAATCTTTATTTTAGAGGAGAAATAAGAAAATTTAGGTGCACCCCTGCAAACCCCAGTTTTACTATATAAAAGTGGGGTTCAAGGGGGTGAAAATTATATAGGCTTGTTTTCGTGATGTTACGTCCTAGGCAACAAAATTTAGGTCATTTTGGAGACGTGTGGGACTTTTACCCGACATTGAGATGACATGACAACCCAAGCCCGGCCGCCCAATAAAATCATTTTTTTTTTTCATTGAACGGTCTGACACACCACTTTGCCTGGGTAGGTTTAGTCCTTCTTACTTGTACATGTAGCGCTTTACCAGTACTCATTTGTGGGCAGTTTCAGCTCTGCATGGAAGCGCCATGCAGCCCAATCTATTTCTCAGAGCCCCGATGGGCGAGGGCGAATGAGTTATTGCATGTCGCTCTTCATCACAAAAACACGCCTTTATAAGTTTGACCACATAAAACCCCACTTTTATATAGTAAAACTGGGGTTTACAGGGATATACATTATACTTCATATTTCTGCTCAAAAACGTGGGTACTCATTAGAACCGCATCGCCAAGGTGGTTCCAACGAACACACACAAGCTGCTTTTTTCAGCAGAAATATGAAAAACTTCCATAAGTTTTTGTCTGAAATTTTTCATTTATTGTTGGTAAAATTTTCAATACATTTGAATAGGAGGTTTTTTGTAATGTTCAAGATGTCATGTTTGTGTCTGTGAGTTGCAAACGCTCTGGCGAAACTGCGCTATGCACCGTCTCGTCTCAGCCTTTGCAGATTATCCATGCGATAAGGGTTCGTTTTCTTCACCGAAGCCCAAACAATATCAATCTCACAATTACCTGATAAAGATCTAGTCTCCCTTTCTTCCGATTCGTCAACTGAAAATTTCAAGGGGAAAAATGTGATCAGTACATGTAAATAATTTTAATTTGATGCGATTTCGTTAATCCAAACAGCTACACCCTTTCTTTATTTTTTCTTTCTTTCTTTCTTTCTTTCTTTTTTCCTTTCTCATGTTTTATTGTGGTATGATTTTCGCGTGCGTGGTGGCGTGGTGCTTGAGCGAGCGAGCGTGCAAGCGAGCGATCGAGCGAGTGAGTGAGTCAGGAGTGTGTGTTAGTGAGTGAGTGTTTGCGGGATTGATGTTTTGGTGGCTTACAGTGGAAGCTGTTGGGAAGTGTGTGTGTGGGGGGTGGGGGGGGGGGGGGGGTGGCGTTCAAGATAAAAATCTTTCACTTACCTGAAAAAGATCCACCCTCACTTTCTTCCGATTCGTCATCTGAAAATGAAAGGGCAAAATGATCACGTGAACAAGTCCGTGAAATGAAGACCCCCCTAAACCCCACTATATATAGAGAAAACTGGGGTTTACGGGGGTATTCATTATTTTTCTTATTTCTGCTCCAAGACATAGGTTGTGGGTACTCGTTAGAACCGCCTCAATGAGGCGGTTCTAACGAGCACCCACAACCTATGTTTGCAGTATTTATAGGTAAAATATCACGGATTTTCACCGGAAAAATGGTCATTTTGGAGATGTGCAAAAAGGCACTTTGCCGCACGGGGGTGTTATCGTAATGTGATCAGTAATTCCCGAGTCCTTATCCGTGTCCCATGCACGCCTAATTTTTTCTCTTTTTTTTCTTTCTTTCAGTCTTTCAGTCTTTCTTTCTTTCTTTCTTTCTTTCTTTCTTTCTTTTCTTTCTTTCTTTCTTTCTTTCGTTTCTTTCTTTCGTTTCTTGCTTTCTTTCTTGCTTTCTTTCTTTCTTTCTTGCTTTACTCTTACTCTCTCATTCCATCATGCATGCTTTGTAAATAGAGTGGTAGCTCTCCCTTTCCATAAATGTTTGACTAATTGACTGATTGACTGATTGATAGATTGATTGACTGCGTGAGTGAGTGAGTGAGTGAGTGAGTGAGTGAGTGAGTGAGTGAGTGGAGTGAGTGAGTGAGTGAGTGAGTGTGTGAGTGAGTGAGTGAGTGAGTGAGTGAGTGGGTGAGTGAGTGAGTGAGTGAGTGAGTGAGTGAGTGAGTGAGTGAGTGAGTGAGTGAGTGAGTGAGTGAGTGAGTGAGTGAGTGAGTGAGTGAGTGAGTGAGTGAGTGAGCAAGCGAGTGAGTGGTGAGTGAGTGAGTGTGTGTCAGTGAATGAGTGAGTGAGTGCACGTTTGGAGGAAGTGTGGGTCTTTAATGTTCTAGTCCGTCCCATCTAAGATACGGAGGGAAAGGTTGTGGAAGAAAAGGGTAAGTGTTTGAGCGAGAGTTAGAGCGAGTGAGCGAATAAGTAAGTGAAATCAGTTTTCGTTCTTACCATAACTATCCTCATCGTACGTTTCAGGATTTTCGTCTCGATCGAACTCATTGAAATCAGCGTCATACAAAGGATTATTTAAACCTGGAATCTCCTTATGAAAGCCATTTATGAAAGGCCACATGTTAGGCTGATAAAACATAGGCTGTTTCTCGACCTCGTCATCATCGTCTTCCGATGCTGTATCCTTGTCGTCGTCAATGTCATCATAGTCATGATCTATATCACTGTCTTCTGAATTGTCCACATCTTGGAGTCCATTTTGATCGTAGAGATTTGTAAGATCAGCTCCGTCATAAAAAATTTCATCATCAGGGTCAAGGTCTTCCTTTTCAGCGTCATCTATGTCACGTTCCTCGTCAAACATGTTAGACCAGTATGGTATATCATCTGCATCTGTCATAGAAGAAATATAACAAAATTCCTATTTTACGACCACCTTTGTAATTGTTCAAAAGTGGTCTTTAAAGACCACTTTTGAACAGTTCCAAAGTTGGTCTCTTACTAGAATACCCTGGGGGTAGTAAACAGAATGCAAGAACAGTCGAAACCTTTTAAATACATGTATGTATTTAAAAGTAGAAGTATACTCAATTTTGTATGATCTTAATGGCGGAATTTAACCGACTTACAATTACACACTCGTACGCTTAAATGGTGTATCTCGTATCACTAGACCTTGCATTTTTCATGATGAAAACAGCTGACATTTTCATGATATCTAGTACAAAATATAGTTCGTGAGCGCTCTTTAAAACAACTGTTGTAACGAGTTGCACCGGTCTATTTTTATTTGCTTTTTCACCGGTCTATTTTTATTTGCTTATGAACAAAATTCAGGAAAGAATGAAACCCTGTCAACCCACTTCTCTCTGTAAATATGGGGCTTAGAGTGTTGTTCAAAATCCCATCACGTCAACAGGTGACCAAGACTGTGAAATGAACACCCCTAAGCCCCACTTTGTATAGAGAAAATGGGGTTTATTGGGGTTAACGTTATTTTTTTTTTTTGCTCCAAGACATAGGTTGTGGATACTCGATAGAACCGAGGCGGTTCTCACGAGCACCCACAACCTATGTTTAGAGTAAAATTAAAGGCGATTATCACAAATTATCAGTCACCTCCTATATTAATTGCATTGCAGCACGTTGACCTGATAAACATCTGCTATCTCAGGACAAGTAAGCTTTATCAGGTCAACGTGACATTGCACTTCTTAGAACTGGCAAAACTGAAAAAAATGGCAAAAATGTAAGTGTATATTGGGATAAGCTGATAAACAGAATACCAGATTCGTGTCCTTTGATATCAAGTTTATCAGGCTCGGCTTCGGGAACGCATGTAGAATCGCTCGGCAAGCCTCGCGATTCTACAAGCGTTCTCGAAGCCTTGCCTGATAAACTTGATATCAAAAGACACTCACCTGGTATTCTCTATTTTTCATCAGATAAGTCACCATTTTGGAGATACGAAGGAATGCACTTTGTCGCACGGGTGTGTTATCGTAATTTATCATATGACGTCGATGATAAACAGTGGATAACGTCGTGTAATAAAAATCGTATGACCACACGTGTAATAACACTTTGGCGGGATTAAGTAACGTCATGACGACGTCCATGTCAACAATGCATTTTTCGTAGAAAAAATGTCAAATTAAAAGGCGATAAAATCCAATTTAAAGTAGTCATATGATAAAGAGTATCTTACACTCGTGGTCATTTCATATGATATTTATGAAACTCGCCGAAGGCTCGTTTCATAAATATCATATGAAATGACCACTTGTGTAAGATCCTCTATGTATCAACTTGTTAACCCGGTGACATGAAACGAAAGTCGTAACGGGCCTGTGAAAAATGTTTTACTGAGCAGTACTTTTGCGTTATCAAGTTAAGTTTTTTACCTTACAGAAACACCCACTTACAATGTATATTTAAATACACCTAGTTTAGTTTTTTATGAGGTTTCACGTCCCTGTCAACATTATTGAGTTTATTTTGGATTTTTTGTTTGTCAACTTTGAATGATTTTTACCCGAATTGCGATGAAATTCCATCTCCAGCCCCGCCGCCCATAGAACCGCTAGGGTTACATGTAATAACTTAATTATCGGGGGGGGGGGGGGGCGGGGGGCGGTCCGACTCGTCAGACTTACTAGGCGCATTACATTTTCTACATGTACATGTAGTACTCGTATTCGGTCAGTTTCGGCTCGGCGAGGCACTACTATTTCTCCAAACCCCATTGGGCTTAAAATATACCTTGTAAGTTCACTCATAATTCAGACGTCCTTATTACTTACACAATTGAGACCACTTCCTCGTACTACTTTCCACACCGGGAATCTAAATCTCACTCAGTCTAACACACGCGCATACACACACGCGAACTCTCACTGTCCCTGTACTGTAGCAATCAAGTATACGACCAAAGCACTGAGGACCCTAGTGGGGCGTCTATCTCCTCTGAGGGTAAACCAGGCCAACACCACGAAAACACGCCTATATAATTTTGCCCCCCCCCCCCCTTGAACCACACTTTTATATAGTAAAACTGGGGTTTCCGGGGGTATACCTTATTGTTCTTATTTCTGCTCTAAAATATAGATTGTGGGTACTCGTTAGAACCGCCTCCATGAGGCGGTTCTAACGAGTGCCCACAATCTATATTTTGAGCAGAAATAAGAAATATATTACAATTTTTCACCGTAAAATTTTCATTTTCTCGGCGATAAAGGTAGAATGTATTTGTATAGGCGTGATTTCGTAATGGTAAGCTAGGACAAAAATCCTGGACTAGGAATTAGCCCTTAGATTAAGTAAACGTTCAGCGGCCTCTGATCATAGTCTACACTGTTTGCCTAACCAAACAAGTATCCAGTCTAAAGTTTACAGATGGGCCCCGTCAAGCGAATTTGGTACTTATCACCTATGCGAGCAGCGAAGGTTCAGGCGAGCCTGCGCATCCGCGCAGTCTCGCCAGAACCTTCGCTGCTCGCTCATACAAGCAGTGACTCAAGAGGAACCTTCAGACAGAAAGCCATATCCCTCGCCCCTCTGAATGGCTGGGCATGCGCAGTTAAAATTTGTCATGACGGAATGCTCGAAGACACAAATTCGCTTGGCGGGGCTCAGATAATCTTTTTACTGTATACTCTGACGTCATGGCTCAAGAATAGCGTGGCTAAAAATAATCGCTCCCATGATTTAGTTTCAATCAGTGGTAGCCACGTGAAAATTAAATAAAAAAAAAAAAAAAAAAACGTTTACTAACTTGGAGTCGATTGACAAACAATCGGAAAAGGATTTGGCTAGACTGGAATTCAAAAGAGTCTTAAAAAACGATACATGTATTATTATTCCAGAAACTACCGGTATCATGCTACATGTACATTATCCAAGTGCTTTGTTTGTTTGATTTGAGGTTTTACGTCCCCGTCAACACTATAAAGTCAATTTGGAGACATTTTTCCCAATTTCTTGGGACTTTTACCCGATATTTAGATACAATGACAGCTCAAGCTCTGCCGCCAATGAAACCAATAGCGTTTATAAGCATGAATAGTCCGACTCGCACCGCTTGGTTTGGGCAGGCTCAGATCCTCTAAGCGGTTTACCAGTACTTACATTGTAGATCCTCTAAGCGGTTTACCAGTACTTGTGTGCGGATCGGTTTCAGCTCTGCGTGGAAGCATCATGCAGCCCATCTATTTCTTCAACCCTTAATGGACGGTGGCTTGGTAAAAGGGCTATCTATGCAGCGTACAAAGTGTTGCTGTTCAGACCGCGCGGATGCCATTACGCAAATACGCCTATAGAAATACATTGCCACCTTTATCGCCAAATAAATGAAAATTTTATGATGAAAAATTGTGATATTTTTCTTATTTCTGCTCCAAACATAGATTGTGGGCACTCGTTAGAACCGCCTCATCGAGGCGGTTCTAACCAGTACCCACCATCTATATTATAGATCAGAAATACGAAAAATAAGGTATCCCCCGGACACCCCAGTTTTACTATATAAAAGTGGGGTTCAAGGGGGTCAAAATTATATAGGCATGTTTTCGTGATGGCATGGTGATATGTGTATTTGCTGTTCATAAATGTCATAAAACTACAGTAAAAATTCTGTAATAAGACCACCTTTGGGGACTGTTTGATAGTCGTCTTCAAAACCACTTTTGAACAGTCCCAAAGATGGTCCCTCACAAGAGGACATTGGATATAGACAACACAAAGAAAATGTAACTATTAACTTCTTAATATCTTTTAGAAGCAGAATTAATTTTCATTTTAGGTGGTCTTAATAGACGAACTTCACATTAAAAAATTCTGTATTAAGACCGCCTTTGGGACTGATCAAAAGTGGTCTTTCTATACCACTTTTGAACAGTCCAAAAGGTGGTCCCTTGACTAGAGGACATTGTGTGCAAAATTCACGAAGAAACAATAACTGCATCCTTCTATATAAGCTTTTTAAAGAAGAAATTAGTCTTAATTTTAGGTGGACTAAATAGCGGAATGGCACTGTACTTGTCTTATTTCCCGACGCGGCGCATGTGTTTGAAAAAAAATGTAACTACCAACCTACCTTCCGGGATTCCACCTGTTTGGAATGGCTGTAATTCCTCCTGAGAAGTATCCGACTTCAGATAGTTTCCGCATGTGCACGTTGCCACGAACACGACCAAAAGACAAGTCTTAAGCATTTTAATTGATCGAAATCCTGGAATAAAGTAAAGTACAAGTGAGCTTAACCGGACACGGTGGCGCAGTCGGAGTTCCCGTATTTTATCCCCGCCGGCCCGCCATAAAATCTTGTGCGCACAAGCTATTACATGTATCTTTTTCGCACACCAAATAGGCAGTTCAGTTTATTCCCAGCGGGCACATGACGTATAGGGTATGTAGCACCAACGTCGATGCAACGTCATTTCGTTGCAAAGACATTGCTATGACCATGTATTCACGGTGTGTGTCCAGTGGGTTATGCTTGAAGACGCCTTTTTATAACACTATGAAATGGCGTTCCAGGCTTAATAGTATCCACGATCTATGTTTTGAACAGCAATTAGAAAAAAAAAAAAAAAAAAAAACTAGAAAAAATAATGCTGTTCATGGCAGAAACAATCAGAAAAATTATCCACATCTTCCTAAAACTAGGCGATTAAAATACTAAACTTAGTCAACAATGCATAACATATTAGAAAATACAGTCAAACTTCAATGGCTCGAACCCCTTTGGGACCATGAAAATTTGTTCGAAACAGCGGTAGTTCGAGCCACTGAGGTTACTGTCAGGAGGCATAGTGGGCTACTTTTAGACATCTTTTAGGTGTTCTATAATGAATATGTATGCTGTGTGTACTCATTAGAAGACAAAAATCTCCTTAATTATCCCGCACTATTTCTTATGTAGTGGATTTCGCTAGGGGCTCAAGAATGGGTTCGACTCATCCATGGTACACGAGCCATCAGTGTTCGAGCCATCAAAGTTCTTCTGTATGGAGATGCTTGGTAAAAGAAAAGAAAACAACATACAGCATCGATTCGTATCACAATACCCTACACTTTAGAACAAGCATATGCATGTAAGCTTTTATTGGCCCCCGCCCATAGGGGCTTGAAGAAATATATGGGCTGCATGATGCTTCCACGCAGAGCTGAATCCGGTCCGCACACTATAGTACTGGTAAACCGCTTAGAGGATCTAAGCCTGTCCAGGAACCGCGGTGCGAGGCCGACCGTCCATGCTAATAAACCCTATTTGTTTCATTGGGCGACAGGGCTTGAGATGTCATTTCATCTCAATGTCGGGTAAAAAGTCCCACAAAATTGGACGCAACGTCTCCAAAATGACCTTTACAGTGTTGACGGGGACGTTAAACCTCAAATCAAACAAATCAACAAACATGTAAGCTTTTACAGTCATAACAGTAGTTACTGAAATAGTAATAACCGGTATGAAATAATTCTGCAAGCCACCTGGCAATAGCGATTTTAACGTACATTCGCTAATAGCAATTTAAACGTAAACCGCTATTGCACTTTCCTAAAATAAATTGAAAGTCCCTTCCAGGGTTCCTTACTGGTATAACAGAGCATGTTTAGTTTGATGTGAATGTAGCCTGTATTACGGCCTCATGTAAACAAATCAGTGTAATGGACACATGCATGCATGCATGCATGCATGCATGCATGCATGCATGCATGCATCCATCCATCCATCCATCCATCCATCCATCCATAACATAACATAACATAACATAACATACATACATACTTACGTAGCGGTTTACGTTTAAATTGCTATTAGCGAATGTGCGTCAAAAAACTATTGCCAGGTGGCTTGCATAGGACGGTTTGACTCGCACCACATTGTCTGGGAAGGTTTAGACCCTCTAGTTGCTTTAAAAGTACTCATATGCGATCGTTTTCAGTTCTGCGTTGCACTACTACGTGGCCCGGTCTATTTCACCAAGCCCCACTGGGCAGGTATGCCAATAATATACAGTCGAACTTCAATGGCTCGAACACCTTTGGGACCACGAAAATCTGTTCGAGACAGGGGTAGTTCGAGCCACTGAGGTTACTATCAGGAGGCATAACGAGATACTTTTTTGACATCTTTTCGATGTTCTATAATGAATATGTATGCTATGTGTACTCATTAGAATCGCCTCATCGAGGCGATTCTAATGGGTACACACAGCATACATTTGCAAGATATAAGGCTAAAATCTCCTTAATAATGCCCCCATATTTCTTATGTAGAGGATTTCGGTAGGGGCTCAAGAATGGGTTCGACGCATCCATGGTAAACGAGCCATCGGTGTTCGAGCCATCGAAGTTCTACTGTATGTAAACTAATGTACTTGCACAAATGTCAATTTTATTTAGAATCGACTCGCCAAGGCACACATATGAAACTTGCCACATAAATATTACGGAATGCTTTGATATTTTTTTTTTGCATACTAAATTATAATAATATTATTTCAAAACAACCTAACAGCGTTTTGTTTGTGTATTCACCTTATTTGCATTATCTGCTGGTTCCTAGTCTGAAGGTTATCAGCGGTGGAAAAACAGGTAACCAGACCCCCTGACCTTAAAAGGTCAGGGGGGGTCTGGTTACCTGTTTTTCCAATATTGACAATGTGCATGCTGGGAGCCAGCAAATAATGCAAATATGGTGAATGAAAACTGAGCTTGCCGTAAGCCTACAGGTATCATACATACTCTACACAAGATACCGAAAAGAAAAAAAGATGCTACCAAACAGTGTAGGCAGAACGCACAAAATGCCTCTTGGAACATATCTGTATATTGTGTGGCAGGCTAAACTACGGAACCCGGTAAGGGACATGATTATTTTTAATATGTTGTACGCACAAGATAATATCTTGTGCGGACTAGATAGTATCTTGTTCGGACAGCATATTATCTTGTGCGCACAAGATAATATCTTGTTCGGGCAACATATAATCTTGTACGCACAAGGTATTATCTTGTTCGGACAACATAATATCTTGTTGGGACAACATATTATCTTGTGCACACAATATATTAAGTTGTACGGACAAGATATTATACAACGTATTATCTTGTACGCACAAGATATTATCTTGTGTGCACAACAAAATATCTTGTTCGAGCAACATATTATCTTGTGCGCACAAGATATTAAGATGTGCGAACAAGATATTATCTTGTCTGCACAACATAATATCTTGTTTGCACAACATAGATCTTGTGAGCACAAGATATTATCTTGTTCGCACAACTAAGTATCTTGTGCAGACACGATATTATCTTGTCCGCACAAAATATAATATCTTGTGCAAGATAATAGCTTGTCCACACAAGATAATATCTTGTCCGCCCAGCTTACCAAGATCTATGTTGTGCAAACCAGACGACGAGGCCGATAAATTGTTCGTTTCAACAGGCGCAACCGTTTACTTCTGCCGCCAGTACCGCAAGAGCAAAAGCTGGTGGACGCAATCGGGGAGCTTTCAACTTAATGTTTTCTATAGGCGACAATAGTAACCTTTTACCTGCTCCCAGAAAAACTACACATACAAAACTTTTCAAACCTTACTTGTTTATAGAGCCATCCTAGTCCAACAAGTTAATGAGAAAAAAAATTCACATGTTGATCGGCTCATTTTCAAGTTACAGTCAACCATGTTTGTTTACCTGCTAGAACGGAGTAAATAAAACCAACATTTTTAAAGAAGTGTTGACCATATAAAATCAGCAAAAATTTCTTCGAGCTTGCAGATATATTTATAAAACGTGCATCATTTTAGTCCCTTATACCTATCATTCTCTCACATTGAAATAAAACGTGGGATATATATCCAATGGAAGCAAGTCTGGTATTTAGAACGTAACTACAAGCTCGGTCCCAAAGTGTATCTGAGTGTCGTTACTTATTTCATGGTATTCAGCGTCATATTTTTTCCGATTCAGGCATGGCCTAAGCAAACAAGGCCAAAATGAACGTCGCATAACGTCAGATATGGGGATTCTATTTTTGTCACGAACTAAAAATAGATCTAACTAGTGTTCGAAACCTAGTTAGGGAATCCCTCTCAAACTCGTGTACCTGTCATCATAAGTGTTCGCTTTTTTGCATAAAATACATTCAATTTTATTGTTTTAAAGAAAAATACCGGCTATATGTATTTTATTTTTGGAAGCATTTTTTCCAGATAGCTCAATAATGCACCTTTAAAGGCGTGTTGACCATATAAAATCAGCAAAAATTTCTTCGAGCTTGCATATATATTTATAAAACATGCATAATTTTAGTCCCTTATACCTATCATTTTCTCACATTGAAATAAAACATGGGATATATAGCCAATGGAAACAAGTCTGGTATTTAGAACGCAAATAATAGCTCGGTCCCAAATGGATAAAACCCGGCACCTCCCAGTATTTAGTGGAATGCTACCATCGCCCAGTTCATAAACCGTCTTTGTCACGCTGGCTTGCTCAGCCGTAGTCCGTTAGGAGGTGCTGTTCTTCTGAGATGACACCAGGCAGCACGATTATCATGGGCAAGGCGTCATATCAGGTTCTTCGTGACTGAATGGGCTAATGTTTATTTTTTCATCACGAAAACATGCCTATATAATTTTGACCCCCTTGAACCCCACTTTTATATCGTAAAGCTGGGGTTTACAGGGGTAAACCTTATTTCGCTTATTTCTGCTCTAAAATATAGATTGTGGATACTCGTAAGAACTGCCTCGATGAGGCGGTTCTAACGAGTACCCACAATCTATATTTTGAGCAGAAATAATAAAATTTCACAATTTGTCATCTTAAAGTAGAAGTAAAACAAAGATCAGGAATCGATACAATTAACTTACTCCACCCATCAAAGACACCAAAGGGAGTGAAACACAAACATTAAGCGACCAGACCATAGTGGAAACCTAAACAAAGAAGGTCAAGGTCACAGGTCAATTTTTTGTGTGAATGTAAAGCTCTTGTCAAAAGGAACCTACATGCAAAATGTGAAGGCTCTATCTCAAACCGTTCAAAAGTTATGACCAAAATGTTACTTTTTTATTTTAAGTAGGTCAAAGGTCAAGGTCAAGGTCACAGGTCAATTTTTTTGGCATGAATGTAAAGCATTTGTCACAAGGAACATACATGCTAAATATGAAGGCTGTCTCTCAAGTGGTTCAAAAGTTATGACCAATGTTATTTGTTTCTTTTATGTAGGTCAAATGTCAAGGTCAAGGTCACAGGTCAATTTTTTTATGAATGTGAAGGTCTTGTCATAAGAAACCTTCAGGCCAAATACGAAAGCTGTATCTCAAACGGTTCAAAAGTTATGGCCAACGTTAAAGTTGTCCACGTACAAACCAACAAACCAACAAACAAACAAACAGACAGGGCAAAAACAATATGTCCTCGCTATCGCTACCGGGGACATAAAAAGTGCGAAATTATTTTAGTGCACTCGCTCTCTTAGGCTGCCTTAATTCAAGTCCCCAACAGTAGAGTAAATTTTGTAACGAGCAATGTTGTTGTTGTTCATAAAGCAGCTCTGGACATCAGATAAACACGCCTATAACTTTTTGATTCCCTTGAAAAGTAGAAGTAAAACAAAGATCAGGAATCAATACAATTAACTTACTCCACCCATCAAAGACACCGAAGGGATAGAAACACAAACATGAAGCGACCAGACCATAATGGAAACCTAAACAAAGGCTGGCCATAAGGACAGTTACTTTCCCACAAAATGGCCATATGGCCATCCAAAATAAAAAGACACAAGTGATACACACAGTAAGTAACAAACAACAACATAAATAAACCGCCAAAGAAGAACCGCCTTGGAACGGTCAGTGGAAGGATTTCCACTGGGGGGCTCAAATCGATCCTACGTGGCCACAATCCTCGCCCTTACCTCCGTCGCGATTTAGACAAACAATCCGTTCAGTCCGCATGAAGGCCTCCTAACTCATCAGTGCAACATCTCCGTGAACACAAAAAATCAAAGAACCACAGAGGTGAGACAACGGTGAGGACTCGACAGCAAGAAACCACTGAAATGCTGGAGCAAAAGAAAACCAACAGTTAGACTCCGATGGGCCCGACCCGAGACAGAGCATCAGGCACCAACCAACATTACCAAGAATTAGATCTCTCTAATTCTCAATAAGCCTTTACGTTTGAGCCGTCATAGAATCTGAGGCCTGACCCACCGGCGTGCAATTAAAGAGGGAAGCAAAGTTGTTAACCGTGATTGGGTTAACTACCATGCATGCAGTCTGTCGTATAACATCCATGTTGTACCCAATCTTTTTTATATCGAAGAATGATTTTACGACTTAGAGATCGAGAGGTACCGGGTTCGATCCTCACATGCGTCATGTGTTGTTTCCTTGAGCAAGAGACTTTATCCACATTGCTCAGTACTGGTTTCTACCCAGGAAAAGAGGGCCACATGGAAGATTAGTACTAGTACTAAATGTGTTACCCTCTATAAATAAGGTCGATTATTATTATTATTATTATTATTATTATTACGAAATTGGGTGCTGAAGTCATTGCGGTTATATATTTTTCTGAATTTATATACTAAGTCACCATAAAAGTCGGGTTCCGATAGACCTTGTTGCAGAAGAGATTTAAGTCCAATATTGAATTTGCAATATTAAATCAGAATGGCGTCTATAAAATTTTGAAAAGGCTTAGCGTAGTTTATGTTACCGATAACCCTGATTAAGGAGTTTAGCCGTTAATAATTTATTACGAGTGTTGAAGTCAGTTACATGACTACACACTCTAGCAAATCGAATTAATTGCGAAATATAAACGCCATAGGATTGCGCACGAGGAACATCACCATCCAAAAAAGGAAAATTTACAATCTCAAAATCAAAGTCATCGCGTTTATCACAAATTTTGCACGAAACAAACCCATCTACAATAGATAGATGTAAATCCAAAAACGGAGCCTCGGTATCAGAAGAATTTGCTTTATTTAACTGAAGTTCTGGGGGGTAAATCTGACTGATCAAACCATCGAAATAGGTATTATCAATACTTAATAAATCATCTAAATATCTAGAAGTGGAGCTAAAAGCTTCAATAATTTCAGATTGGTTATCACTGGAAAGCGACAAAATGAAGTCTCTTTCATAACAATACAAGAACAGATCAGCCACAAGAGGTGCGCAATTCGTTCCCATCGGAAAACCCACAATTTGTCTAAATAACTTAGTACCGAATCTAATATAAATATTGTCAAGTAGAAAGGTGAGGGCATCACACACTTTCTGACATGACCAAAGTGTATAATTCTTATGCTCTTTAGAAGTGCAAAATGCATTTCTGACATTACATGCAAGATAGAGAGAATCTTCTCTGTGAAGTTTTCATTTTTTCGGCGATAAAGGTTACAAAGTATTTGTATAGGCGTGATTTTGTAATGGTTGCTGTTGACGAGAGGAGAATTTCGCTTCGTGGAAAGGATGGTAGATGCCTATTATACCGGGAACGTAGCGAACGTTGTAATTTAGACTTAGCCGTTTGGCGGGGCTCTATAATGATGTTTGCTAGGGACGGATACACAATAAAACGCCCATCGTTCGGCTTAAAGGAGCAGTGCATGCTAGGCGAAACCAAAAATGCCATTATGTTACCTATGATTTTACCACAGCGTGACTGCGATTCTTGCCCTGGATAATGCACATTGCCAATCGGGACATACTATGCAACTGCTGAAACGGGCCCTGAAGTTGGGATTGCTCGACTGAATCCGATTCAAAACACCTGGGACTTTCTTAAGGGAAATGGGTACGCTTTCAGGTGAGGCAACTCCTGCAAAAGTATTTTTGTCTCCCATGTCAACAGGGGTCAACTCTGAAAGGCAAAATAAAATGCTCCTTAGGAGTTACTACTTTCCTTTAAGAGTAGACCCATTTTTCGATCGGACAGGGCTTATAGAAAAGCGAACAGGAAGTCCCGAAAGTTGTCTCCCTTTGAAAATTGGCGGAAAATCGGCCAGGTGTTCCCATTTCCTTTAAACGGCGCTTACGACATTTACGAAAACACGGGGCACTGGCTAAGTGAGAACGTGACGTCATCAAAGTATGGAGATAAGGTCCAAAACTAAATTCGACAACGTTGTTAAGCTGTGATAACACATTTTCTACCAGAAACCCCAAACTGGGACCTTAGCAAATAGTGCAGGTCCAGATAAGACGCCGCAGAACGCGGCTTCTGATCAGGGCCCATACTATTTGCAAAAAGTGCTGCTGTTTTCCAAATAAATTTTAAGGATAACACAACCTGTCAGCCCTAAAATTCTCGAAATGGACTCCTGCCATGTATAAGGAGGAAGATTCCTTTGGGTACAGAAAGGTTAATCCGAATAATGTTATTAAAATGACATTTTGCAATATACTGCTCCATTCAAGACCTTTGAAAGTGGGGGTACACTTTTAAAACCAGCTACATGACTGTATAAAATCTCAACGGTTCAAATAGTTCTGAATTATTTTTTGTTTGTCAACTCTCAATTAAATGAAATGTGTAAAAATACGAAATAAAGTTAATTTCTAAAACGTCATTACTTTTCTTAGAATGTAAAAAAAAAGGGTATTTCATCTCAGCCCATGCATGTTTTTTTCTTTAAACTTTGTATATTAATAACTTAGCATATACAACCTATAAAAATGTATTTAATAAATTATATAAATCAAAGTAGGACTCAGGGGGCCACTCTAACTGACTCCCTCCATGAGCTGGTGTCTGTCTCTAAATATGTGCGTCTTAAATCTTATGTTTTATTTAGTTTCATGATCTGTGAACTGGATTGAATGCAGAACTCTATAGGCATTCCTTTTATACTAAAACAAATTTTGAATTAATTAAAGTTTACATTTTCTGATAAAATAATTATCAAAAATTTCATTTTTTAATTAAAATTAAAAAATATATATATATCAAAATTCAATCCCTAAGATAAATATCTTCTAGTCTTTGTCAAGATTTCATTTGCTAGGAAAACTTGCCATATGTTTCTTCTTTAGTTATGCCAAATGTCATGAAAATCCGAAACCGGTAAGACTGTAGTTTTACACCTTTAATGGATGTAAGTCGTTTCTGCAAGATTTACTATTTTATTGAAATCATCCAAGAACCTTACAAAAAGGCAATTCGTAACACTAACGTAATAAAAATGAGATTATACAAATCAAAATGAATACATATTAAGCTGATCTAGCTTAGAAACTATTAAGATATCATGCATTTCGGATATTTTCCTTTCATTTATACACTATGATCTATCCAAAATAGTAGATAGTAAAACACTAAATCAAAAGGTATTTTAATCAACAAATAAGGCTTAACCGTATATTGATTTTTTAGCAGCAAAATTATTGTGAACATGTGCACTTTTATTTAATGACTTTGCATAAGTCATGCTACTCAAATAGGTGTAAGGCAAGGAGATCCATTATTTTCATTTCCATACCAAGCTGATATGCAAGGACGCAATGGCCAGTGGTTTGTTGTTACTAGTAAAAATAGTTCTGTTGATAAATCCATGGCCAGATTAAGCCTTAGATATACTCTGTCTTTACGAACGCTGGATTATTATCCTATCAAAAAAGCTACAGTAGTTATTGGTTGGTATTTCCAAAAATCGAAAAGTCACTGATATTGAGATTCTGTTGCAAAAGATATCATTAATGGATGAGGCGCAGAAATTTGGTGTAAACAAAGCTGTTGCATGACCCAGAGAAATTTTGCTTTTAGACAGGGAGAGAAACAGTTTCCTTCCTAATAGAACACGTGCATAAATATGTCTCTTCTCTTCATTGGTATTGTAACTGTTGACGTTTCTTTAGTGCCTTATTTTTTCTATTTACTTTGTCAATACAGTGGTTAATTTATCTGAAGCGAGCTTTTAGTATTTTTTTCTGGCTGTAAGACTTTCAACCACTTCTTGAATGTTTCTGATGAATGCAAGTTCACTGTTTTTTAAGCACTGTTCTGGCTTGCTTTTTGTTCATTAATAATTGCCAGTACATTCCCGTGCAATGTATCTCTCAGCTTAGAAAGAGCGTTGCAGTGTTTGGACAGAAAAAAGCATCACAATGTATTTACTGAAAATAATTTAAAATCCTATGAGTAATGCGATAACTACTCACAGATTGAATACTTATTATCAACAGTTTAAATGCTTCTTGATACCTTACATAATGTGCTTTGTAATTACTGCAACAACTGCTGAGATAGGTAAATGAAGTGAAAGACCTATACAAATATATAAACACAATCATGATCACATAAGTTTTGGAACACTGACAAATGTACGACCATGTGAATTCTAAAAAGCAAATTCAAATGGCTTTGGAATACAGCTTCAGGAAGCCGTTTGATTTCGTTCATAGGGGCTATACAAAAAGATAGATTGGCTAGTGCCTATGCAGATACAAATTCTGAAAACTTAATGTCCAGGAAAAGTAATCTCAAGTGCTATTGATTTTCCCCAGAGTAAACCTTTCATTTTAAATGGACAGTTAGGGTTAAATAAACAAACAATAGTTTGACTTGAGAGTCATTTATCTCGAGTCGGATAACAAATCTCACAAAATCTGAAGCAACATCTAAAGTGACTGGTATGTTGTTGATTTGGATGTTAAATCTAAACATCACCTTAGCACCATTACCAAATTAGACAAGAAAGACAGAAAGAAAACTGTGCACATGATTACATGGGTGCGTTTGGTGACGTTTGTCATAAAAACCTTTGCGGTATAGTACTGTGGACAAAATAGTTTGTTCCATAGTGGGCACATTTACCGAAATGGATGTTTTGAAATAATACTTATAATTATGCTATGAACTACTTACACAAACCATACTATACTATAGCCATCCAAATTGAAAGCAATAGTAAAGTATTATTAAACAGCATGACCAAATCATGATAATCATATAATTTCACATTTTGCTGAATCAGGACTATCAGTATTCAGTCTGTTAAAACTCAATGTTACAGGTCCTCAATTACCATCAATATTCATCAACATGTTTCTGAGATATGCGGGTACTTTTTATGCTAAAATGGTGTCTTGACAAAAATTGGAACATGGTAAAAATGCATATAAAATTGTAATGAATACAAAAACAGGAGCTGAAATATGGGGACACCATCAAAGAAAACGGAATGCCCGGCCACTATTACTAGACATATGAGGTCATTCATAGTATCAACTAACTCACCAATTATGGCTTTAATTCATAAAACATAGCAGCATTAGATATATGAAACTCTGAATACTGTAGACATGTTTATATGAGAGTACTCTCTCTAGTGATAGAGACTTCATAAAATATGTAATAAATTTACTACGGAAATAAAATTTAAAAAGTGAATGCATCGTAATTATAATGGTTATACCCAAGGCAATTATTGTGCATAATTTCATCAAAATCCAAGCGTGGGCAGAAACCAATGCAAATTTCCTATACCTTGAAAGACCCCCTTTCTAGATCACCGATTAGAACAATTATCTCTAGTATGTGTTCAAAATTGCCCAGTAAAAGTATGGCTATGCAAACTTCCCGGCTCCACATGACCTAAATAGTACTTACAGGACCGTAAAACACTAAACCAAACCAAACCGAAACCAAAATAAAGAAAATAAATGAAATCACTATAAGAACCTACCTGATATCCCGTGCAGCTAAAATATGTTTATCTTGTCTGAAGATGTTGCTGTCGCAGCTAGTGTTACATAAGTATCATGTTTGTAATAATATCTCCGGTATGCATATACCCTGGACAAAGTTAAGCTCAAAATATCACAATGACTGTCTGTATTTGTAGCAAACAAGTTACCGTAAAAATCCTAAAAATCCGTTTACCTTGAGGACTTGCTGTAATTGTCCTAAAATTTCAACAAACTTATTCCATGATCCAGCATGCAGACGGAATGCAAACAGTGTAGACGCTGATCAGACTGCTTCTTCAGGAACAGTGAGCAGGCTGATCTTGGTCTGCACTGTTTGCTTAGGCCTATGCGTCCCAATACTTAGTATCATTACGGAAAGCGGTCACGGCCATTCAGCCTATAAGCAGCCATTTATCATATGACGTCGCGTCTGAGAGTGTAATAACGCCATGTAATATTTTCGATAATCCACTAGTGGATTAAATATGCAAATTAACTAGATACGTCCCGTAACGTTACATGTACGAGGTCCTTAACGACGTCGCGTTTACTAATGGCGGAAGTTTGACATTTTTGTAAAACAATCGTGAATAAAATGCGTTTTAAATGTCATAAGATAAATAGAATCTTGCATTCGTGCTCATGTATTATTGAATTTATTAAACTCGTTGAGGAAAAGGGATAAAATGCTCGGCAAGCCTCGCATTCTATCCCTTTTCCTCAACTCGTTTAATAAATTCAATAATACATGAACACTCATGTAAGATCCTCTATTTAGCTTGATCAGCCTGTTTGAAGTTTGCGGAACCCATTCTTGTATCCCATGATCGCCTTGATGTGTCAAAAGTTTCTTGTGCTTTTTTGTTGTTTGAATTGTGGCGATTTATTTATGTTGTTGTTTGTTACTTACTGTGTGTATCACTTGTGTCTTTTAATTTTGGATGGTTTACCTCTCCGTCAACACTATTTAGATCAGCTTGAAGACGTTGCTTCCAATTATGTGCGACTTTTACCCGACATTGAGATGAAATTACATCTTAAGCCCGACCGTTCAAACAAACGGATAGGGTTAACATGTATTTGCAGGGACGTTCAGACTCGCCTCACTTCGCCTGTGCAGGCTTAGACCCTCTAAGCGGCTTACACGTACTCATGTGCGGTAGGCTTCAGCTCTGCGTGAGACACCATGCAGCCCAATCTATTTCTCCAATTTATGGCGTCACTCGTAGATTCCTCGACGTTAGACGGCGAAACGTCCCTTTCTCGCATCAAAAAAATTACAAAAATACTTAAATGCACGTGTATCATTCTATTACAGTGGCAAAAGGTTGTGAGAACTTGAAGGAAACAACAGCATTTTAGCCGATTTTCAGCGTGTTAGAATCGAAATAGATCAGCTCTAGTCTGTGGGGGACGCCTATTAGTCCTGATGTAGGCGTCTCTTGCCTGATGCCTCCAGTTGAGCTGACTCATGATCTGCGTCGGTCGTAGTGTGCTCGGAGGTGGATGTGCTGTGTTTGCCGGGACTTGTCCATCATCCGTTTCGGTTTCAGAACTTTTGGGTTGAGACACGCTGATGAAGATTAAATATCAGAAAGGTCTCTGTGCCACTAAATTTGGTATAGTTACGCTTTAATTACAACTGACCTCCCAATACTCAACAAATCACAACTAGAGGTGATGTGTTTCTAAAATCAAATGAACATCCTTGAAAACCACAGCATATATATATATATATATATATATATATATATATATATATATATATATATACACGAGAAACGCCTAATGACATTGCGTACGTTTTTTTTTGTTTTTTTTTTTTTAAAAAAAAAAAAAAAAAAAAAGAGCACCAAACTAGAAGGCTAGATGCCGGACATCGCTCGACGCTCGACCGCCCGCCGTCGCTATTTAAGAAAAATAGATCTCTCTTAAACGAAATCATGCATCAAACAGGTGGGATGTTCGTGGTTATAAATACATTTTCTCACATGTATTCAGAAACAAAGACTTTTGATACATGCACTCGTTAGAACCGGTTTTAACACGCATCAACAATCTATTTTTGCATATCATTCATTGGGAAGGACGTAACTTAATCTCTCTCTCTCTCTCTCTCTCTCTCTCTCTCTCTCTCTCTCTCTCTTGTATTTTTTTTCTGTATTACTTTCAGCCACATCCACTCACGTAATGTAGATATTATACATATTGAGTTTACAGGAGATGATAATTATAAGCTTCTAGCTTACTCTCAAATCCTGTACTATACTGTTGTAATTGTTGTGAAATGTTAGTTTGTACAGAGAAAGTAATAAATATTGTTTAAACCAATCTATTTTTGCAGCGGATATAAGCAAAATAACACACTCTCTGTTCTGCGACATGAAAGAGTGAAAAGGGGCACACAAGTGCGTTTTATAATCGGGCATAGATAAGATACTGTTTACAGCTTTTACACAGAAATGACAGGAAATGGTATGCATTCAGTCACCACTTCAGGATCACATGAGGAATTAGTAGAGTTTGGTTGCTGTTAGTTTTAATGTACCTTCCCCCTACGTTATTATAGCAACCAACCAATGCCCACGAAATAAGTTACTGGTTCAAGTGTTCTGCAGCGCTTTAGGGTAAACTGAGAACCAGTCAACCATGGTTCAACCCAAACTTTCCTCGCTGGTTGAACAGAAGAAACTAAACTGACGTCATGTCCTCTAACCAAATACAGTTCGATCTTACTTTAATCACAGATTGGTGACCGCGATTCTTACATCGAACCCGCACATTGAAATATTAACCTGATGGGATAGAGATTTAAGCTACATGTATTTGTGCAAGGTATGCGGTCAGACATTGGATACTGTGGTCATCACATTTCTATATGTACAATAAAATCCCGCTATTAGGATCAGCTGAATTAAAGGCTTATTCTTGCTTTTAAGAAACATACAGTGAAACCTGCCATAGTGGCCACCTCTATTAAGCAATCAACCTGTCTTAAGCAAGCAGGATTACCGTTCCCAGCAAAGGCATATGCATTATGATTCACCGGTAATAAGCAAGCACCTGTCTTAAACAAACACATTTTGGGTATCCCTTATGTGCTTGCTTAATACAGGTTGGACTGTATTGTAACGTTTCAAGTTTTCTTTTTTGTGTATTCTACGCCCAGTGTCCTCTAGAACAAGTCTGCCTTTGGCACTTTTCAAAAGTGGTCTTAAAGACCACTTTTGAACAGTCCCAAAGGTGGTCTAATTTAGGAGTTTTACTGTACATCCTAAAACAGCGCGCCTAAATAACTGTGTTATATTTTTTGCAACAAATCACCGCAAGGAAGAGCGTGACGAGTGACGTCATTAAAAATGTCAATATATGACGTCACTAGTCGATTTCCTTGACGTTGGGCAGTGTAACGTCACTTTCTCGCATCGAAAACGTTAGAAAAGGATATAAATACATGCGTTTCAGTCGATAATTATAGCGGGATTTCTTCCAACAATGGCGAAAAATTGTGAGATTTTGAAGGAAACAACAGCATTATTGCCAATTTTCAGCCTATTAGAATCGAAATAGATCAGCTCTAGTTTGTGATTTGTTGGGTAATATATCACAGTTTGTCGGTCAGTAATAAGTAGACAAATCACGCGCGCTTCCCGCTCGCGATTTGATCTACTTTACAACTGACCTCAAACTGTGATTCATTACTCAATAAATCACAGTTACAGCTGATCTATTTCTTAATCAGTATTCCTTCAACTGCGAATAGTATGTCTTTATTTTCATTATCAGTTTATGGTTTCTAAGTGATTTCCAGTTTTTATTTGTTACTTTCAAACAATAAAACCGACCAGTAGGATGATACATTACATTTGTATATTGTTTTGTCAAACTATCTGCAATGGCTTGGCAGTAAATACTAGTTTTTACTTGTTCCCAGATCTATGGAAACTCTAAGTTGCCATAGCAACCAAACTAACGACAAAGAAACTTCCAACACCATTAAAAAGTCGCAGCATCAAACAGAATTTACATTCATGGGAATAAGTTTTTTGAAAGAATTATTATTCTTGTTTTTTGTTGTTGTTGTTGTTCTTCTTCTTCTACTTCTAAGTTTTTTTTTAATAATTCTTATTGTTGTTGTTGTTATTCTTCTTCTTTTTCTTCTTCTTCTTCTTCTTCTTCTTCTTCTTCTTCTTCTTCTTCTTCTACTTCTTCTTCTTCTTCTTCTATTCAATCGCTATATTTTTGTTTCAATGGCAGCTTATTGACAAGAGGGCCATGATGAACCTTTATTCGCCCACCTGAGTCATTTAAAGCAATTTGACCTGATTACTTAGTCTTTGACCCGACAAATGACGCAAAACTGTGACATCTAGAGAAAGAGAGCAAGGTTAAAAGAAATATGACCTAGTTGTATGACACTTACCATAGTAAGTTGAATTACATATCATCAAGTCAGACATCTGGCAATGTGTTAAAACGATTAATGCCAAATTGTAGCCTCTAGAGACAGAAATCTGACATTATGGCCTTGTTTTGACCCTATGTAACCAGTATTTGAATCTGACAAAGATATCATTAAGACAAGGTTTGAACAAAATTTGACCTTGGTTTTGATTCGTTATGACATACATTCTAACTTGATATAATCAGGTCAAATATTTTTGCAAAGGGCTACGAAGACTGAATAAATATTGTGGTGTCTAGGGTGCACACAAGGTTTTAACAAAATATGACCTAGATTTTGATGGGAAATGACCCATATTTTAACTTGACTGAAACATCATCATGTCAAGTTTTTAGAAGATAGAAGCACACAAGGTTTTAACGAAATCTGACCTGGTGACCTAATTTTTGATCTGACATGACCCATATTCCGACTTGATTGTGATATCATTAAGTCAAACACTCTGAGATTTCATTAGGATTGAAGCATACCTGTGGCCACTAGGGTGTACACAATGTTAAACGAACTTTGATCTAGTGACCCAGTTTTTTTTATCCCACATGACTCATTTTCGAACTTGACCGAGACGTCATCAAGCCAAACACCCAGGTGAAGATTCATGAAAATTGAATCAAAACTGTGGTCTCTTGGTTGTACAAAATGTTTTTTGTTTTTTTTTTTGTTTCGAAATTTGACCTCGTTTTTAATCCGACATGACCAATATTCAAACTTATATCATCAAGTCAAACATTCTGGTGAAGTGTGAAGTATCATGAAGATTAAAGCAAAACCGTTGTCTCAGAAGTGCACACAAGATTTTAACGAAATTTGACCTAGTGACCTTGTTTTCATCTGACATGACCCATATTCACACTTGACTGAGATATCATCAACTCAAACATTCAGGTGAATTTTCATATAGTTTGAAGCAAAAATGTGGCCTCTAGGGTACACGCAAGGTTTTAAGGAAATATAACCTAGTGACCTAGTTTTTGAACCTACATAATCCATTTTCAAATTTGATCAAGATATCAACAGGTCAAACATTTCGGTGAAGTTTCATGAATATCTAAGAAAATCTGCGGTCTCTTGGGGGCGCACAAAGTTTTAATGAAAGTTGACCTAGTGACTTAGTTTTTGATACGACATGAACCTTATTCGAACTGGACCGAGATACCATCAGATAAAACATCCAGGTGAAGTTTGATGATGATAAAAGCAAAGCTGTGGCATCTAAGGAGCACATAAGGTTTTAACGAAATCTGACCTAGTGACCAAGTTTTTTATTCGACATGATCCATATTCGAACTCGAATGTGAAATGATCAAATCAAATATTCAGATTAAATTTCATGAATATTGATGCAGACTGTAGGGTGCACACAATGTCTCAACGAAAGTTGACCTAGTGACCCATTTTTGTATCTGACATGACCCGTATTCGAACAGAGATATCATCAAAACAAACATTATTGTAAAGTTTCATAAGGATAACATTAAACCTGTGGCCTCTAGATGTTGCACAAGGTAATGTTGACGACGGACGACGTACGACGCACGACGTACGACACTCACTGCACGAAGGACGTACGACGGATACAGGGTGATCGCAATAGCTCACCTTGTGTACTTCGTGCTCAGGTGAGCAAAAAAAAAAAAAAAAAAAAAAAGAAATTGCACCAGAATTAAATTAAAAAATATTTACACAGTATATTCTGTACATGTAATGTTTATTGACACCATCTTCACCTAATGATAATAAGGATCGCTTCTCAACATGATGGAGATCCAAGTTTTCGAATGCAAAAAGTGTAGGTATACTGCGTTGTGGTTCTTGCACATGAAATGCATTTTCAACCTTGCAATTACGAGCAATATATCTCAATGGTGTTGGAGTAGTGACCATTACAAGATTATAATGTTAGGGGAGAAAACTAAAAAAAACAACAACAACAAAAAAAAAAAAACAGGGAACTCAGAATTGTGGTTCTTGCACAACCTGCTCAACCTCATGTACATCTGCACCAAGTACCATCAATGTGTCTCAAAGGGTATTGGAGATATGATTATCACAAGGCGTTCATACCGTTATATTGGAAGGGGAGCTTACTCAAATTCCATAGCACCCAGAGTTGTTGTTCTTAGGTACAAAGCGCCTTCTAAACCGTGTATACAGTTGTGCCGAATACCATCACTATATCTCTAAGGGTATTGGAGTTATGGCCATCATAAGGTTATATTGTCAGGGGAGATAATTGAAAAACCAGGGCACCCAGAGTCGTGGTTCTTGCACATGACACACAGGCTTAACCTCGTGTGCAAAGTACCATCAATATACCTCAAAGTCTATTTAATGTACGGCCATCACAAGGAAGTCACTCTTTTTATTGGAAGGGGAGATAACTAAAAACACGGCAACCAAGTTGTGGTTCTTGCGCACGACACAACGTCTCAGCCTTCCAGGTACCATCAATATACAAGTATCTCAAAGGGTATTAGAGTTATGGCCATCACAATGTAGTCATTCTATTTTGTTGTAAGGGGAGATAGATAAAGAACTATGGCACACAGAGTTGTGGTTCCTGCGCATGACACGCCGCCTCAGCCTTGTGAACAATTGTGTCAAGTACCATCAATTAATCTCAAAGGGTATTGAAGTTATGACCATCACAAGGTTGATTCTACGGACGGACGGACGCCAGGCTGACCTAACCTATTCGGTCGGGGATAACGAGCAGAATATATGAAATGATATGGCTGATTAAAGATTACTCAAGGAAAATTTCTTTATTCAAAACACTAAGCGTTCTATTTGTGAATCTTGGAAAGCGTTAGGTATAAATGTATTCCGCATCTTGTCGGTCGTTTAAATGAAGCTGTAATAATATGGTAGTTTAAATCGGGCTTGGATATATTGGAAGGCCACTGACGAGGCCTAATTGGCCGAGACAAACTAATCTGGCCAAATGAATGTTTACACTCGACATATCTCAGTTATTCAGTGTATATCTTGCTTCCAAAGGATGAACTCTTATACAACTCATTGGCTATAGCAGGTGTTAAAGGACTGCTTGATGACCGTTATGGTTTACTCTTAGACACCAGGTAAGACAATTTGTAGTTTTAGCTTGGGATAGAGTGAGTGAGTATTTGAGTTTTACGTCCCACCAACAGCTAAGGTCATAAGGAGACCGGACCTCGGTTTATAGACCCATCAGAGAGTCTGGAGAAGCCCGGGATCGATACTGCGATATCTGGTTTACAAGGTTAGTAGCGTAACCGCTACACCACGGAGGCTTCTAACTTGGGGTAGAAATTCTGTTTTAACCCAGATGTTCTTATCCAAAATCAAACATTCTCCGGTGTTTGATAAATGCACTGGTTGAATTCGATCTCATATATTTCGTCGTTACGGTTAAACGTTGACGTCAAAACACGTTACGTGACGTCACTAAACAACACTGTAGTATCATCACAATATGGCGGACGCCGGCAACCGAAGTTACCGCAGTATTAAACATCCACGCTCAGAAATGGGGGGTATGCAAGAAAGAGAATTATACATACATGTATCAGGAAAACATGCCTATATAATTTTCACCCCATTGAACCTAACTTTTATGTATTAAAACGGGGGTTTATAGGGGTTAACGTTATTTTTTCTTATTTCTGTTCTAAAAATAAAACGTGGGTACTCGTTAGAACCGCCTCGATGAGGCGGTTCTCACGAGTAAAAGCAATCTATAGTTTGAGCAGACATAAGAAAAAATCACAATTTTTTATCTTAAAATTCGTTTTTCTGGTGGTAAAACTTATAATGTATTTGTATAGGCGTATTTTCGTAATGATGAGTGTGAGGGTGGGTAGACATCACGTTAACAAGTCCGTGAAATGAAGACCCCCCTATACCCCACTTTATATAGAGAAAACTGGGGTTTAAGTGGGTATACATTATTTTTCTTATTTTTGCTCCAAGATATAGGTTGTGGGTCCTCGTTAGAACAACCTATGTTTGCAGTATTTATAGGAAAAATATCACGGATTTTTATTAGAAAAATGGCCATTTTGGAGATGTAAAAAATGCACTATGTCGCACGGGTGAGTTATCGTAATGAAAATCCGCCCCTCGGGATCACTGTCCGGCACCCTAACACCCATGTAAGATGCTTATAATATTTTTGTGCGTGTCTCTTCTTTAATAGTTTCCTTTATGGTGATTTTTTTTTTTTTTTGTTTATAAGAACAGATATACATGCGTCATATAAGCATTTAAAACTAAACTAAAACAATCAGTATTTGTTTACATGTATATAGTTAAATTTTGTATCAAGTTCTTTAGCAATTTGTCAACACAATTTTCCAATCGAATCTCCGTGCCGTATCACCACTAAGAACACCAACATAGAATAAGAACGCACTGAAACGTTCTGGGACGAAATGTCCCTGTTTTGAAGCCGGTTTGGGGTGAAACGTCTCTGGCGCGAAACGTCCTGTTATATTCATCCGCAACGTCATCGATGCTTTCATTAATAGAATGTAGATCTTCTATCTTCTACACGGAGAATCCCTGCGATAAAACTATAATAATATTATTGTTGAAGAGTAAGCTGGAAGAATTATGCTTTTGTTTGTTTGATTTGAGGTTTAACGTCCCCGTCAACACTGTAAAGGTCATTTTGGAGACGTTGCTTCCAATTTTGTGGGACTTTTACCCGACTTTGAGATGAAATGACAGCTCAAGCCCTGTCGCCCAATGCAACCAATAGGGTTTATAAGCATGGACGGTTCGACTTTGCCTGGGCAGGCTTTGATCCTTTAAGCGGTTTACCAGTACTCGTGTGTGGGTTGGATTCAGCTCTGCGTGGAAGCATCATTCAGCCCATATATTTCTCCAAGCCCCGATGGGCGGGGCCCTCAGAAGGAATATGCGCTCATGAAATTAAATATCAGAAAATAGAAATTTTAATATTTAGCATTACGAAAACACGCCTATACAAATACATTGCATATTACCGCCTAAATAATTACTATTTCCAGATGAAAAATTGTCAAGATTTTCTCATTTCTGCCCCAAATATAGATTGTGGGTACTCGATGAGGCGGTTCTAACGGGTACCCATAATCTATATTTCAGGTCGAAAATAAGAAAAATAAGGTTTACCCCTGTAAACCGCAGTTTTACTATATACAAGTGGGTTTCAAGGTGTGTGTGTATGTGTGGGGGGGGGGGGGTCACAATTATAAAGGCGTGGTTTCATCGCCAGTTTCATTTGTCATCTCGAAACCATGCCTATATAACTTTGACCCCAACCACTTGAACCCCATTTTTATGTAGTAAAACAAACTGCGGTTTGTATGGGTAAACCTTACTGTACTTATTTCTCCTCTAAAACATTGATTGTGGGTACACGTTAGAACCGCGTCATGATGGGTACCCGTAAGAACCACCTTCATGCGACGGTTCTAACGTGTACCCGCGATCTATGTTTTGAGCAGATATAAGAAAAATATCGCAATTTTTCATCTTAAAATTTTCTTCTTTTTTTTCATGGTAAAATTAACACTGTATCTGTAAAATAAAAATCAAAAAAGAGTTCCTTTAAGAGCAATGAAAACATTCATAAGAAAGAAGATGGGTCATACTACGTAGTTTCGGCTAATAAAGCCTCATCAGTGACCCTATAATGATCCGACAACGAAAGCCAGAGGAAACATACTGCAACTTCGCGAATTTCGAATAGGCAGTCGATTCAAAGACTGATATAAATCAAAATGGGGTCCAAATAATTAAAAACCTGTCTAGAATATGAGTCTAAACCAATAATTTATTTCTGAGTTCTCAGAATATTCACGCTGATCTCAGAGGACCAAAAGCCCGTTTTCGTAATGTAGATTTTGTTTGA
This sequence comes from Lucinisca nassula, assembly GCA_963580285.1. Classification (NCBI taxonomy): domain Eukaryota; kingdom Metazoa; phylum Mollusca; class Bivalvia; order Lucinida; family Lucinidae; genus Lucinisca; species Lucinisca nassula. The sequence goes on from OY757026.1 coordinate 12,494,341, forward strand.
TTTGAGGTTTATAACATAGCAATTATGCCTTCGGCTCCGGGGCAGCTTATAGCTTGGTAGACCTCTGTTGTCCGTCCGTCGTCCGTCCGACCACCAGTTTCAAATGTCTTCTTCTCTGAAACCACAGTGCAATCACGCATCACGAAAACACACCTATATAATTTTGATCCCCGTGAATCCCACTTTTAGATAGTAAAACTGGGGTTTCCGGGGGTATACATTATTTTTCTTATTTCTACTCTTAAATGTACATTGTGGGTACTCGTAAGAACCGCCTCGATGAGGCGGTTCTAACGAGTGCCCACAATCTATATTGTGAGCAGAAATAAGAAAAATATCACAATTTTTACCTTAAAATTTTCATTTTTTTTCGTCGATAATGGTGGCACTGTATTTGTATTGGCGTGTTTGCGAAATGGACAACACGTCCGTGCGAAATAGTGCATTGTTTCACATCTCCAAAATGGGTCCTTTCTGATTAAAATCCGTGATATTTTTCTGCTTTTTACGGCAAACACAGGTCATGGGTGCTCGTTAGAACCGCCTCATTGAGGCGGTTCCAATGAGGCGGTTCCAACGAGTACCCATAACATATGTCTTGGAGCAGAAATAAGAAAAAATAATGGTTAACCCCCAATAAGCCCAATTTTCTCTATATAAAGTGGGGTTTAGGGGGCTGTTCATTTCACGGACTGGTTCACGTGATGCCAATTTCAATGAAATTTCATATGCAGCTTCCGGACAATGAGGGAATGAAGGTTTGCACAAATGGATCAGATCACGTGACCAAGATGGTCGCCATGCCAAACTATGGTAAAAACCTTAAAAAATCTTCTCAAAAACAACTGGCCGATTGACTTCAAACTTGGTATGTAGTATCGGGTGATTGAGTAATACCGAGATTGCAAAACTGATGACCCTATGTTGACCTTGACCCAAGGTCACTTGGCTTGCAGATCCAGTGATATTTCAAAATACATGCACATTTTCTCTGAAACCACTTAGCCAATTTCATTTTCATATGCAGCCCTCTGACATTCATAATGATAGCATTCCTATATAATTTTGATCCCATTGAACCTCACTTTATGTAGAAAAATGGGTTTTACAGGGTAAATCTTATTTTCTTATTTCTGCTATAAAACATACATTGTTGGTACTCGTTAGAACCGCATCAATGAGGCGACTCTAACGAATGCCAACATTTTATGTTTTGAGCAGAAATTAGAAAAATATCGCAATTTTTACCTTAAAATTTTCATTTTTTTTCGGCGATAATGGTGGCACTGTTTTTGTATAGGCGTGTTTGCGTAATGGACAACACGTCCATGTGAAATAGTGAATTGTTTTCACATCTCCAAAAATGGGTCCTTTCTGATTAAAATCCGTGATATTTTTCTGCTTTTTACGGCAAACACAGGTTATGGGTGCTCGTAAGAACCGCCTAATTGAGGCGGTTCCAACGAGTACCCATAACCTATGTCTTGGAGCAGAAATAAGAAAAATAATGGTTAACCCCCAATAACCCCAATTTTCTCTATATAAAGTGGGGTTTAGGGGGCTGTTCATTTCACGGCATGGTTCACGTGATGCCAATTTCAATGAAATTTCATATGCAGCTTCCGGACAATGAGGGAATGAAGGTTTGCACAAATGGATCAGATCACGTGACCAAGATGGTCGCCATGCCAAACTATGGTAAAAACCTTAAACAAATCTTCTCAAAAACAACTGGCCGATTGACTTCAAACTTGGTATGTAGTATCGGGTGATTGAGTAATACCGAGATTGCAAAACTGATGACCCTATGTTGACCTTGACCCAAGGTCACTTGGCTTGCAGATCCAGTGATATTTCAAAATACATGCACATTTTCTCTGAAACCACTTAGCCAATTTCATTTTTATATGCAGCCCTCTGACATTCATAACGAGAGCATTCCTATATAATTTTGATCCCATTGAACCTCACTTTATGTAGAAAAATGGGGTATACAGGGTAAATCTTATTTTTCTTATTTCTGCTATAAAACATACATTGTTGGTACTCGTTAGAACCGCCTCAATGAGGCGACTCTAACGAATGCCAACTTTCTATGTTTTGAGCAGAAATTAGAAAAATATCGCAATTTTTACCTTAAAATTTTTATTTTTTTTTGGCGATAATGGTGGCACTGAATTTGTATAGGCGTGTTTGCCTAATGGACAACACGTCCGTGCGAAATAGTGCATTGTTTTCACATTTCCAAAATGGGTCCTTTCTGATTAAAATCCGTGATATTTTTCTGATTTTTACGGCAAACACAGGTTATGGGTGCTCGTTAGAACCGCCTCATTGAGGCGGTTCCAACGAGTACCCATAACCTATGTCTTGGAGCAGAAATAAGAAAAATAATGGTTAATCCCCAATAACCCCAATTTTCTCTATATAAAGTGGGGTTTAGGAGGCTGTTCATTTCACGGACTGGTTCACGTGATGCCAATTTCAATGAAATTTCATATGCAGCTTCCGGAACGGGCCTCCGTGGCCTAGTGGATAAGAGCGCTGTCTCTTAGTCATTAGGTCTCTCACCGCCGTAGGTTCGAGCCTCGCTCGGGCCACGTGTGAGACGCCAAGTTCTGCAACGGAAGGTCAGGTGTTTTTTCTCCGGGTACTCCGGTTTTCGCCCACCTCTGATTAACGATCGGCTCGATATGAGTGAAATAATCTTGAAAGGGCCGTAAAACCCAAACCAAAAAAAAAAAAAAAAAAAAAATGCAGCTTCCGGACAATGAGGGAATAAAAGTTTGCACAAATGGATCAGATCACATGACCAAGATGGTCGCCATGCCAAACTATGGTAAAAAACTTAAAAAAATATTCTCAAAAACAATTGGCCGATTTACTTCAAACTTGGTATGTAGTATTGGGTGATTGAGTACTACCGAGATTGCAAAACTGATGACCCTATGTTGACCTTGACCCAAGGTCACTTGGCTTGCAGATCCAGTAACATTTCAAAATACATGCACATTTTCTCTGAAACCACTAAGCCAATTTCATTTTTTATATGCAGCCCTCTGACATTCATAACGAAAGCATTCCTATATAATTTTGATCCCATTGAACCTCACTTTATGTAGAAAAAATGGGGTTTACAGAGTAAATCTTATTTGTCTTATTTCTGCTTTAAAACATACATTGTTGGTACTCGTTAGAACCGCCTCAATGAGGCGATTCTTACGAATGCCAACAGTTTATTTTTTGAGCAGAAATTAGAATACATTCGCAATTTTTCATCTTTAATATTTTTTTTTTTTCGGCGGTAAAATTTACTCTGTCTTTGTATAGGTGTGTTTTCGTAATGGGTGAACGAAAATTTGTTCGAATGGCAGCCCCAGGACATTGAGGAAAAACAACAGTTTTCCAACGGTGCAGGAGAAAGAGGGCCGCCATGCCCACATTTGGTAAAAACCTTACAAATTCTTCTTCTCCAGAACCACTTGGTCAGTTGTCTTGAAACATGGTATTCCTCATCAAATGACTGAGTGCTACCATCCAATTTTGTTTAGTCTAATTTGTAAAATTAGCTATGCTGTTATTATATTTAATAATAAATTATGCCAAAATTATATTCATACACACGATTAAATGCATACACATGAATATGTACGTTCATGTACATGAGCCCCGCCAAGCGAATTTGTGTCTTCGAGCATTCCGTCATGACAAATGTTAACTGCGCATGCCCAGCCATTCAGAGGGGCCAGGGATATGCCTTTCTGTCTAAAGGTTCCTCTTGATTCACTGCTTGTATGAGCGAGCAGCGAAGGTTCTGGCTAGACTGCGCGGATGCGCAGGCTCGCCTGAACCTTCGCTGCTCGCATAGGCGTTAAGTACCAAACTCGCTTGACGGGGCCCACATGTATATTGTATCAGATTTGTAGAAGGTGTTTGGAAAGTGAAGTAGCTGGAACAAAGTTAAATTATGAGTCTAATTAGAGACTTCACGGATCGCGCGAGACTTCTATTATAAATTGTGATAAGCGAAAAAAAAATTCCGTGTTTCAAAACCATATAATATATATGTTGTGCATTTTTTCCACATCTCCAAAATGGCAATTTTTCTGAGGAAAATTCGTGTTTTTTTTTAATTTTATACACTTAAAACATATGTTGTGGGTGCTCGTTAGAACAGCCTCATTGAGGCGGGTGTAACGGGTACGCACAACCTATGTCTTAGAGAGCAGATATAAGTGAAATTATGTATACCCTGTAGATCCCTGTTTTCTTTTCTAAAGTGAGATTTAGAGGGGTTGTTGTTAATTTCACGAGTTTGTTCATCTAGAGGCTGGACTTGCATGCTGATCTGAGTATTTGCAGGCCGCCCACTTCTTTTTTTTTGTATACTTAGCAGTGAAATCAGTGCATATCAGAAATAAATAGAAATGCTATTTACACTGTGAAAATATATATCTGATATTTTCACACTGTGAAAATTAGCGCGATTTTGTTATTTTCACAGTATCAGTCCGGAATGATTTTTTTGTGTGCAAAGTCATATACAAAATACAATTTAAAAAAAAAAAATCTTTTTTCCCCCTGTTTTCGATAAATACCAAATATATTTTATCTCGTGTGTTGAGAACATTAGAATTTTCAGCCGTGCTTCGCACTCGTGAAATTTTCGAATGTTTCCAACATATTCGAAAGCACGAGTGAAAACATGAAAATTTTCACTCGTGTTACGCACTCGTGACTTCTTCTGATGTTTTCAACATACTTGAAAGCACGAGTGAAAAATCAGATGTTTTCAGCACACTCGATGAAATAATTTTGGTAGCCATCTCAAAGGGGTCCGCTATATATTATAAGTTTTGACGTGCACCGACCCAGTGATAGTTTGATAAACACCGGAATCAGTTTTATGCGCACGGAAACTTGAGCGTCCCCTGGCGACTTTGTTGACATGGAGCAAAACATCGATGACGATAAACTACCGACCATGGATAGAAGTAATATAGTGGATGTAGATGTGATATGGAAGACGTTAGGACAGACGGGCAGGTTTCAGATCAGACAACTGATTGTTATGTTGGTCAGCATATGGTCTTGTGGATTTCATGTATTGTCGATTGTCTTCATAGGTACTTTGTTTTTTCTCTAACGCCCACCTGCACTTTAAACAACAGCAACAACAACAGCAAAACAAATGTTCATCAAGAAAGCACGCCTATGTAATTCTGACCCCCTCGAACCCCACTTTATATAGTAAAACTGGGGTTTTCAGGGTTAAACCTTATTTTTCTTATTTCTGCTCTAAAATATAGATTGTGAGGCGGTTCTAACGAGTACCCACAATCTATATTTTTAATTTTCACCTTAGATTTTTTTTTTCTTCGGCTTTAAAGTTTATATTGTATTTGAATAGGCGAGTTTTGTAATGCTTTTTTTTTCTCTATTTAACATGTATTCTTTAGAACAATAGGCAAACTTTTTTTATGTCTGAATTTTACGGAACCCTGGAAGGGACGTGCAATTTATACGTAATATGTTGTCCGCACTAGATATATAAAATTATTGTGTTGTCCGCACAAGATACACGTACACATGTATTATGTTGTCCGCACAAAATATTATCTTGTGCGCACAACATATTGTCTTCTCAGCACAATATAATATCTTCTTCGCACAACTTCATATCTTCTTCGCACAACATATTAAAACAAAATGCATGTCCCTTCCCGAATTCCGTAAACTAGTGATGAAAACATAAAACCTACGACATACTGTACAGATTCCCAAAGTAACAATATTAAGCTTCAAACTTGTAATAAATGCTGATATAATGATACTTCTCGGATAAAAATGGCCTGCTATCACCCCAATTCAAACATGGCGGCGAGTCTAGCATAACATGTTGTAACTTTGCAATCACTTTCAGTTTTCAGACTGACTGTTTTGATTTTCGAAGACCTTCTCTCATGTTGCAAGCAGAAAGAACGTTACAAGCAATTTCCCTCTTAAACGATTTCCAAGGCCTTATTTGATGTGAGGTTTAACGTCTCCTTCAACACTATTCAGGTGAGTTCGGAGACATTTCTTACAGTTTTGCGGGACTTTTACCCGACACTGAGATTAAATAACACCTCAAGCCCTACCACCTTTGCAGTGAACCTGTGCTCGTGTGCGGTTGGTTTCAGCTCTGTGTGGAAGCATCATGCAGCCTCGCCCCGACTGGCGGGGTCCACATATTTTTATAATGCTACCCACCGATGTTTGTTGGGGGAGGGTATCGTATTTTTTTCGGATCCCATATCCGTCGGCGTCGGCTTAAGCACTTGTATCTCCTGAACAGATAAGTGTATTCTTTCCAAACTTGCATGGTTACATCACCTGGTCACTAGGATCGGAAAAAAGTGATTAGGCTATGATCAAGTGAGTGAGTGTTTGAGTTTTACGTCCCACCAACAGCTAAGGTCATATGGAGACGGGACATCGGTTTCAAGACTCATCCGAAAGTCTGTGACTGTCTTCAAGGTCACAGACTATAATAAACTGTCAAAGGCTCTAAAATATCTTCTAATAAAATACATGGATTTCAGTCAAAATTGGAAGTTGGATTTTTGTGAACCTGGACTATTTTCAAGGGGACAGTTTCCCAAAGATTATTGTCAAATTTGGACCAAATATAGCTTGACTGTATGGGGCGCCCTTTAACTATTAAATCCGTATTTATAGATATCCATAATTATTTATGGATATCCATAATTCCAATTATAAATATCCATAAATCGATTTATGGATATCCATTATTATTTCAGGATATCCATTATTATTTATCGTATCCATAATTCGAATTATGGATATCCATAAATCGATATCTAATATTATTTAAGGATATCCATAATTAGAATTATGGATATCCATAATTAGAATTATGGATATCCATAAATCGATCTGAATTAATGATATCCATAAATCGAATAATGGATATCCATTATTCAATTTATTGATATCCATAAATCAAATTATGGATATCCATTATTCGGCCGATTTATGGATATCCATAAATCAAATTATGGATATCCATAAATCGAATTATGGATATCCATAAATCGATGTATGGATATCATAAATCTTGATCGAAATATGGATATCCATAAATCTAATTATGGATATCCTCAATTCGAATTATGGATATCCATTATTCGGCTGATTTATGGATGTCCGTAAATCGAATTATGGATATCAATAATTCTCCTCTGCAAACAAACCTAACGAATAGTGACTGCTCCCTTTACAATAAAATAAAAAAAGAAAAAACTCGACTATTCCCGCCAAGTTTCCGATTTAGGTGTATAATAAAAGCCGGGATGGAGGTGGAGGTAATGTAGGGTATGCTTAGTTGTGGCCTATTTTGTGGAAGAGGCAGAGCTGAAACCGACCCGAACACGAATACTGGTAAACCGCTTAGAGGATCTAAGCCTGCCCAGGCAATGCGGTGTGAGTCGGTCCGTCCATGCATATATACCCCATTGGTTTCATTGGACGACAGGGCTTGAGATGTCATTTCATCTCAATGACGGGTAAAAGTCCCACAAAATCGGAAGCAACGTCTCCAAAATGACCTTTAAAGTGTTGACGGGGGCGTTAAACCTCAAATCAAACAAACAAACAATGGTGTGGGAGAGATATGTTTTGATTTGAGGTTTAACGTCCCTTTCAATACTATTTAGGTCATTTGGAGACGTTGCTTCCACTTATGAGATAAAATGACATCTCAATCCCTGTCGCCCATTGACTCGCACCCCTTTGTTTGGACACACTCAGATCTTCTAAACGGCTTACCAGTACTACCAGCTCATGCAACTATGCCCCCGCCCATCGGGGCTTGAAGAAATAGATGGGCTGCATGATGCTTCCACGCAGAGTTGAAACCGACCCACGCACGAGTACTGGTAAACCGCTTGGAGGATCTAAGCCTGCCCAGGCAAAGCAGTGCGAGTCGGCCCGTCCATGCTTATAAACCCTATTGATTTCATTGGGCGGCAGGGCGTGAGATGTCATGTCATCTCAATGTCGGGCAAAAGTACCACAAAATTGGAAGCAACATCTCTAAAATGACCTTTACGGTGTTGACAGGGACGTTAAACCTCAAATGAAACAAACAAACAAAGCGCATGCAGCCAAATCTATTTCTCCAAGCCCCAATGGGCGGAGGCCAGGAGGCCTTGGACTCCATACACCTCAAGTAGAGTAATTTATGGATATAGTTAATACTATATAAGGAACAATGCGCATTTTTATCCAGAAAACATGCACGGATTGCCTGTTTGGATCATTACAATCCGACTTTCAGTGTCCTTAAGTGAGCAGTCCTCGTAGAGGTGATTCCAAAGGGACCGGATCCGTTGGCCGGAATTTCCAGATCTAACGGCACGTTCCGATATTTAACTGCACACATGGCATCTTGAGAACAGTCGCTGGTCTTAGGGAGAAATCATTAAACCAAAAGCTTTGGTGGCGATTATGGATATCCATAATTCGAATTTTGGATATCCATAAATCGATCTGAATTAAGGATATGCAAAAATCGAATTATGGATGTCCATAATTCGAATTATGGATATCCATTATTCGGCAGATTTATGGATATCCATTATTCGGCAGATTTATGGATATCCATAATTCGAATTATGGATATCCATAATTCGATTTATGGATATCTAAAAATATGGATTAAATAGTAAAACGGCGCCCCATATGACTGCACCCTATCTCCAGAACAACCTCATTAATTGTCATTACGTTAACACACCCTAGCGACATAGTGCATTTCATCAAAACTCCAAAATGGCTACTTTATTGATGAAAATCCGTGATACCTTTTCTTATTTATACAGCAAACATAGACTGTTGGTGCTCGTTAGAACCGCTTCATGTTTGGTCTGATATACCACTGCAACCTACCAAAGATATTGGTGAATTTGTCTTCATTCTCAAGGTCACCAACTCCCATTGACCGTAAAACCTTATATCCTAAATAAATTGCTAATTGAGGTCAAACTCGGTACATTATGTTGCTGCAACATACTAAAGACTTTGCTGACCTTGAAATAATTCTGGGCGATCATGGTGTGGGTTATCTATTGCCATTTAATGACCTTGGCCTCATTTACAAGGTCGCAATCATGACATGAACAAGTCCGTGAAATGAAGACCCCCCCACCCCCTGAACCCAACTTTACATAGAGAAAACTGGGGTTTACGGGGGTATTCATTATTTTCATTATTTTCTGCTCCAAGACATAGGTTGTGGGTACGCGTTAGAACCGCCTCAATGAGGCGGTTCTCACGAGCACCAACATCCTACGTTTTGAGCATATATAAAAAAGTATGAAGGATTTTCATCAGAAATAATAGCCATTTTGGAGATGTGAAAAATGCACGTACGGGTGAGTAATTGTAATGTCCACTATATTGGGGAACATTTGACCGTTATGGCCGTTAACATTTTCCATTAACCATTTTTTGGCCCTTTCTTCCTTCTCTTAATGGAACATATGGATGAAACTACAGATAAATAGAGAATACCAGGTTCCTGTCTTTTGATATCAAGTTTATCAGGCAAGGCTTCGAGAACGCTTGTAGAATCGCGAGGCTTGCCGAGCGATCCTACATGCGTTCTCGAAGCCGAGCCTGATAAACTTGATATCAAATGACACGAATCTGGTATTCTATTTATCAGTTTATCCCCTTGTACATTCTTAAATTAACAATCTACAATCAGTTATTGATGGTCATCAGTGCGTCCCAGCATTCTTGAGGTCGATATATTTAGTATCAGCTGACCATATTTTCCTATGCTATCTTTTTCAAGTATTTTTTTTTTCTTTTTTTTTTTTTTCATTTTTTCCAGTAACAATGACATTTTTGTCATTTTTCCAGTAGTCCGGTTCATTCATAAAAGTGCAAAGTGATAAAGCTCACTTGTCCTGAGATAGCATATCTTTATCAGGTCAGTACGTTCTAATGTAATATATATAGGGGGTAACTGATAATAGACCACTAAATGAAGCATGGTCTGGCAAAGGACAACTACACTGACCATCCTTGATCTTGAGTTATGTGCTTCGTGGAGACGGTTCTAACAAGTTTCCACAATCTTTATTTTGAGCAGAAATATAAAAACTAGCAGTTTTTTTATCTGAACATTTTCTGTTTTTGGTGATATAAGTCTGAGTATATTTGAGTAGGCATGATTTCGAAATGAAAAAGTATTATCAGACAGGCGCGTGTAATTATCTTTACTCCAGGTATAAGATTATTTACAAGTTCTTAAAAACTACATGTACCGTTTCTGTATGTGACAAGAAGAAGTGGAGGCAATGATCAGGAATCGATACAATTAACCCACAGCTCTCATCAGAGACACCACAGGGAAAGAAAAACAAACATGAAACAACAGACCCCAACGGAAACACCAACAGCGGAAATCCAAAAAGACAGTTAATTTCCCATAAAATGACCGATGGGCTATCCAAAATAAAACAACATAAGCGACACAAACACCCAAAGACAAACCATAACAAAATAAACCGCGACAGAAGAAGCGCCTTTCAACGGTCAGCGGAAACGAATTCCACGGGGGGGGGGGGGGGAGGGGGGGGCTTAAAACGATTTTACGTGGCCACAATCCTCGCCCTTACTTCCGTCGCGATTAAGACAAATAATTTGTTCAGTCCGCATGAAGGGCTCCTTATTTATTTAGTTCAGTAAAAGTAACCACTTGTTTGGAAAAAGCTGCCTAGATAGCCAATTGGCCATTTCGTGGTAAAGTATCTGTCCTTTTGGCTTTCCGCTAGTGATGTTTCAACTAGGGTCTAGTAGTGCCATATTTGTGCTTTCCCTGGACGTCTCTGATGGGAGCTGTGGGTTAATTGTATCTGATCATTGTCTTCACTTCTATTTTAGTCGGATTGTGATTTTGTTGCTTGTTGCGGACTGAACAAATTATTTGTCAGTCTTTCCCTTTGGTGTTTTGATAATTATAGGTTATTGACTTTATATTGTGAAATATTCGGCCCAAGTTCATATGGCGAAGGACGCACGAGCTTGCGAGTGCGTCTCCGCCATATGAACGAGGGCCGAATATTTCACAATATAAAGTCAGGTTATTGACTTTATATTGTGAAATATTCGGCCCAAGTTCATATGGCGAAGGACGCACGAGCTTGCGAGTGCGTCTCCGCCATATGAACGAGGGCCGAATTTTTCACAATATAAAGTCAATAACCTTTTTATTATATATCCAAAACTTTAACTCTATTAAAACTCAGGACTGCCTGGCATAGAAATCTGAATATACAATGATAATATATACTTTTAAGTAGCTTAAAATAGAAAATAATGCAGCTCGTTTGATATCTTCCTACACATTGCAAAACCACGCACAATGGCGCCAAAGTCAATATGACGTTAACGTCGTTTGATGTGACGTCATTAAAAACATCGACGTTTGCCAACGCAGAACGCCATTTTTTCCTGAGTTTCCGTTTAGTTTCTTTCAAAGTACTCCTGATTTACTGAAAGAAAGTTTTGTAAATCTTTACAGATTGCAGGTAGGTCATATTTGTTAACATAAAATGCGCTTTGTGCTCTGTGTCACAGCCTGCATTCGTTTTATTTCTTCGTTCACTCAGTCGATTCGCACGACAAGATGGCTGCCGAGTGCCATGATTCAAAACTAGGAAAATTTGAAAGTAGTCCTATTATGCACGAGACTCCTTATCTCCGGGCAATATCAACTTGACTACGGGCAATATGGAAAAATATTGACCGGTATCTTCTGTACAAAGTAAACGGGACATTTTCTGGGTATATAATAAGCTTTAGTATTGTTATCTATTTAATATGTGGCAAAGAGTTTTATAAAATGAGCTTGCTGCAAAATAACATTTGACATTTCCGAGACAATGCCGAGGCAAACAGTTTTTAAATACATGTATGAAATATTCGTGAGTCTTGAGCTTTATGGGATAGTTGAATACAGTTGTATATGCTCATTGATATTGACAAGATCTAGTTCCAAGGTCCTGAATATTGTTACCTGGCATTTTCTGCTGTTTACCCGACGCAATATATTTACAATTATGAAGTGGCCATACGCATTGACCCGTTGAAAATATGAATATGGCCATGGACGTGTGAACGAGATGGCTAATGTAAAAAAAACAATGCTTCAGCTGAAGTGCACGACACGCCGGATGCTTTTAGCTATATGAGTGTTACCATATATGGGTATGGCGGCCATTTTGGTCATGTGACCTCGACCTAAAATGGTTCCCCCAATAAATGCGCCTTATCGTAAGGAGCAAAAATATATCTTATACTTTAGTACTGTATTCTGAATCCTTTGCAGGATAAAATGCATTCTCACGTTTTCCAATACAAAAGCATATGTGTCAAACTTTGACCTAGGCACAAAGAAGGTCAAGGTCAACCCACGGTCACCATTTTAGCAATTTATGATGGGCCTACGTCCCAGATGCCATTTATCAAGTTTCGTGGAAATCTGCCCAGTGGTTCTGGAGAAGACTATTTTTGAAGGGCTTTTTTACCATATATGGCTTGGCGGCCATTTTGGTCATGTGACCTGGACCCCATGAGCAAATTTTGGTTTCTCCCATGCCATAGAAGCTGGTTATGGACGGGCAGACCGACTGAAGGTTGTGGGTACTCGTTACAACCGCCTCAATGAGGCGGTCATAACGATCACACTCAAGCAATATTTGCAGTATAAATAAGACAAATACCACGGATGGTCATCATAAAAGTAGCCTTTTTAGAGATATGAAATACGAGAAAAAGTATGTCGCACGGTTGTGTTTTCGTAATTAGTATAACTATGATAGCAGCAGTATAACTAGTCTTGGCTCTCTGCAAAGACTCAGAACCAATTACTAAGTCTGAAGTATGATCAGTCTGAGCTGCGTGCTATAAACCCACCAGTAATTTTACTGCCCTTTCCAAGTCGGTGCTTTTGCAGTGGTTCTTTCAGGTTTTTTTTTTCGTGGTTCTGATTCTTAACCTAATTATACAAGTTGTTCTGTTGATGATTCTGATTCTTTCTCCCTTTCTGGTTGTTCAATTAGGGGATAACTGTACTGAAAATTGTCATTTGGGGAGGTAAATCGGAGGTTTTACGGTCGGAAATTCCGTTTTACGGCGACGTGTTAGCGGAGCCGTTAAACGTAATTTGCGACCGTAAAACCGCCGATTTACCTCCCCAAATGACAATTTTCAATACAGTTATCCCCATTCTAATGCACTGTTTCACTTGTTTTGTTTAAAAAAATGTTCATTTTGCCCAAAACGGCAAGCACAGTGAGCTGCGTAAAACCAAATGACAACCAATGAAAAGCGACGTTACATGATGACGTCGGATTTCCGACAGTATATCGCAGAATATACTGTCGCAAATTTTTGACGTTATCCAATCAGACGTGGCGTTACATACGCAAGTGCATTAGAATTGATTCTCGTTTGTCCTTCTCGTTTAATGTTTGTCATGTTGGTGATTCTGATTCGCGATCCCATTATGTATATAGAGGATCTTACATGAGTGTTCATGTATTATTGAATTTATTAAACGAGTTGAGGAAAAGGGATAAAATGCGAGGCTTTGCCGAGCATTTTATCCCTTTTCCTCAACGAGTTTAATAAATTGTTGGCATAGAGGATCTAACATGAGTGTTCATGTATTATTGAATTTATTAAACGAGTTGAGGAAAAGGGATAAAATGCGAGGCTTTGCCGAACATTTTATCCCTTTTCCTCAACGAGTTTAATAAATTGTTGACTTAGAGGATCTTACATGAGTGTTCATGTATTATTGAATTTATTAAACGAGTTGAGGAAAAGGGATAAAATGCGAGGCTTTTAAAACGCATTTTATTCACAACTGTTTTACAAAAATATCAATATTCCGCCATTAGTAAACGCGCGCGACGTCGTTAAGGACGTCGTACATGTAACGTTACGGGACGTATCTAGCTAATTTGCATATTTAATCAACGAGTGGATTATCGAAAATAATACATGACGTTATTACACTCTCATTTGGGTTTGGATATTCTGAGCCACCAGCTGTTTGGGGAAAGAGCTGCTAATCGGTTTACCTATGGATTGTTTGGTTTACAGTCGTCACTCCATGTTTCGACTTCTTTCCCTAGTGATATTATAGGAACAATTTGGGATCTGATTGTATCAATTTCTGATCGTTTCTTATTTTAATTTTAAGTGCTCTGTTTTTTTTTTTTGTTTTTTTTTTTGTAGGAAATTAGTGCTGTTTGGAAACATTAGTACTAACAGCATAGTACAGGGGTGTAGTTTAGTTTAGTTTAATCATATTTTATTGCAACCACAAAGCAAATGGTTTGGGCCACAAGTTCTCAAAACATTAGTGGCTATTTAATTATATATGAACAAGAAGGACAACATAAAACGCAGAATTATATCAGATAAATAAACCAACAACTAAAAAATAAAGAAGAAAAAAGAAAAAAAAAATGCGAATTGCATGTCGTCAAGAAACCCAGGGGCTGCGGCATATAGAAGTGTTTCAATATGAGATAAGTTAAAATAGGAATTTTGCTAAATCTCCCAGTGTTTTTGATAAACGTTTTCACGGCATTAAAAATAATACCATTATCTTGAGCTGATAATGTATCATCACCAGACAGCGCCTTATTTAAATTGAGCGGATGAAATTTCCGTGTCGACTGAAAGAAAGTAATTCGCTCTCTTGTAAAATTGGAACAAGCAAAGAAGAAATGCTCAGCATCCTCGCTAACATCTGAGCAGTTGCAGTTAGGACTTTGAGCCAAGTGATTTGTATACAAATCGTTTTTCAGATTACTACAATTATTTCTTATTCTGGTGGGCAGTACGGAAGTGTACCGTTCGCCTTCCATGAAATAGGTTGGAACGTAAGTGTTTGAAAAAAAAATCCTAACTTGATATTTAAAAGAATTTAGACTAGGTGTTTCTCGAAATAGAAGATGGGATGCACGGCCGTCGAGAAATTTCAGTCCGAGTATTGGGAATCGTTATGTATACTCGTTCAATTAAGGGTTCGATTAGGGCTGGCTAATCGGAGCTGTAAAGATAATCGATTATCATTCCTGTCATTGCGATTGATAATCGATTAGTAATCACTGAAGATTTGTCATAATTTTGCCTGTCTGGCTTTCTGTCTGAGCATGACTCCTACCATATGCTGTACTTTGCCATATATATTTGAACGGACAGACCTGAGCAAACAGTGTAGTCCCAGATGCTGGGTCTGCACGGTTTGCCACTCGTACAGCTGTTTTAGGCACAACTTTGGGTAGGAATTTTTTCTTATTAAATAATCGATTGCAAGCAAATCAATAATGATAATCACTTAGGTGGAGTTTATCGATTGATTAATCGATTTTCCTATTAATCGTGCAAGCCTTATGTATAGGTGACAACAACAGAACCAGATCGCAGTTTCATAATACTCGGGTAACAGTACTATGTATGAAGTCGTATCGGGAACAGATTTCTTCAATGTGGAAAGCACAATTTGTCTGCTTTATCATTTCATTCTTTGAGACTCCAAGTCCAACACACCAATAATCGAACCATTTTCTATTTTGCTGAAAGTACAGGGTTTTACGTTTCTGTTTCTGTACCCACCTCGATGTACCTATTAGAAGTAGAAGTAAAACAAAGATCAGGAATCGATACAATTAACTTACTCCACCCATCAAAGACACCAACGGGAAAGAAATACAAACATTAAGCGACCAGACCATAATGGAAACCTAAACAAAGGAAGGCCATAATGACAGTTACTTTCCCACAAAATGGCCATATGACCATCCAAAATTAAAAGACACAAGTGATACACACAGTAAGTAACAAACAACAACATAAATAAATCGCCACAGAAGAACCGCCTTGGAAGAAGAACAGAAGAAGTCGTATCGGGAACAGATTTCTTCAATGTGAAAAGCACAATTTGTCTGCTTTATCATTTCATTCTTTGAGACTCCAAGTCCAACACACCAATAATCGAACCATTTTCTATTTTGCTGAACGTACAGGGATTTACGTTTCTGTTTCTGTACCCACCTCGATGTACCTATAAAAAGGAGAAGTAAAACAAAGGTCAGGAATCGATACAATTAACTTTCTCCACCCATCAAAGACACCAACGGGAAAGAAATACAAACATTAAGCGACCAGACCATAATGGAAACCTAAACAAAGGAAGGCCATAAGGACAGTTACTTTCCCACAAAATGGCCATATGACCATCCAAAATTAAAAGACACAAGTGATACACACAGTAAGTAACAAACAACAACATAAATAAATCGCCACAGAAGAACCGCCTTGGAACGGTCAGTGGAAAGATTATAAAGTCTAGTCCTCTCAGTCATAAAGTTAAAATTTAGGTCAGAGTGTACAGCGTAGACCGAAATCAGACTACGTTTAAAATTACCAGGATTTTGTTATATTGCTCACAAAACTAGACACAATGGAATAACTAGTGCCCGTCGTGCACTGTAACAAAACATTATGCGTATATATTTACATACATGCTTCACTTTTGATGTTGAGCACAGGGTCTGGAATGTTATTACACTCGTTCTTTACCATTGCTCGTCTCATTATTTAACAGCTACAGTTAATCTAGGTACTGCTCGAAAGGGCATCTAAAGCGAATCCGCCAAGCAGGCACACGTCGCTAGGGCAACGTCAAATCAACGTCGGTGCAACGTCATGACGTTGCACCGACGTTGATATGACGTTACATAATCGTTACATAATCGTCATGACGTTGATCCGACGTCGATGTGACGTCACAAATACGTCATGTGCCTGCTGGGCGGTAGCGTCAATCTCATCAAAATGTACCATTCAAGAACAGTTATCAAAAACAACCGATAATCTTATCATCACTGCAGCAGTCTAATGCCCTTCATAATGGTGCAGAATATATTTTCTAGCCCTTTGAGATCATTGCAAGACTTACATTAAATGCAGTGTCTGCACTAGGGTTGCGCGCGAGGATTGAAATTTCATTAACTCTGGAGTTGAAGCGCACACCCACATCCCTCCCCTGGCACACCCACACCAGTAGATTTACTACTGGCGGTCCAAAAATAGAAGTGAATGCAATGACCCCAACAGAGACACCAAAGGGAAACAAACA
Source organism: Lucinisca nassula (assembly GCA_963580285.1). Lineage (NCBI taxonomy): Eukaryota > Metazoa > Mollusca > Bivalvia > Lucinida > Lucinidae > Lucinisca > Lucinisca nassula. The sequence continues at coordinate 12,511,574 of OY757026.1, forward strand.
CAAACATGAAATAACTACACTTTACTGGAAACATCCATAGCGGAAAGCCAAAAGGACAGTTACTTTCCCACAAAATGGCCTGTTGGTTATCCGAAAAAAAAATATATATATATATATATAAGCGATACACGACTTTAAAGACAAACCATAACAAAGCAAACCGTTGCTGAACACACAAATCAAACAACAACAGAGATGAAACAAAGATTATGACCGACCAGAGAGAGACCATCAGGCACCAACCAACATTACATAAAATTAAATTCTAATTCTCAGTAAGCTTTTATGCCGGTACCGTTATAGAATATGAGGCCTGACCCAACGGCTTGTGATTGTACAGGGAAGCAAAGTTGTCATCCGTGATTGGGTTAACTACCATGCATGCAGTCTATCGTATAACATTCATATTGTGCCCTAGCTTTTTATATCGAGGAAAGGTTTTATGATATACAGCGCTGAAGTCATTGCAAGTATATATTTTTCTGAATTTATATACGAAGTCACCATAAAATTCGGGTAAGGCGGTCGTTCTTTTGCAAAGTCTTATATGTTGATTGGCTTTGTGCAGTTGGTTCATGTTTCGTTTGTTTTTGTGTATGTTTCCATACCACTTTCTTTAATTCTTGCAAATTCACAAACTGAATGTCAAACGGTGTAGATCCTGATCAGATGGTTTCAGAAACTATCTGACCTGGAATTACACCGTTTGCAAAGGTAGGGGTTGTCGTGAACAACAGGATAAGGTAAAGAAACACAAAATCGGAAAATGTGATTAGGGCAGAACATTTTTCATTACCACGTCCTTTCCAGATGTGCAATGAAAATTGTAGTTTCCTTATAATTCTATTAGTATGGCATTAAAATACAGTAATTATAACTCATATTCATTTCTAGGCTATCGTCCTGAATATACATGCAACGAGGAACCAGCCAACGCGACGTTATACAACAATTCAAGTACATGGAAATCTTACGAATCATGCAAGATAAAGAGTTACATCAACAACAGCGGAATAGTAAGCACAACGGAGACTGCTTGCACAGATGGCTTCAATTACAGTATTCCGAAAGATAGAACGTTTGTAACTGAGGTAAGTTATATGCTGTGTAACAGTACATCTTTCCGCTATAAAAATATGGAAACTCTATTTCTGTAGAAAAAAATATTTATTACTTTTATAAAGCTGGTATGAATCAGCGAAACGAATTTCGGTCTCAAATCAAATCATTCCTTGACGGACCATTAAGGATAGACCACAGCATAGTAACTTCTCTGGGCAAATTCAAGGCTCCACCACATAATAAAACTCTGCTAAATGACCTATACCAAAACTATCATGCTTGCCCTAGAACTCCAGAAGGTAGTATAATGGAACATTCTAGACCCCAATAAATAGTTCCAGGCCCTTCCGACACAACACCCGGAGGTTAATGTACTTCGCAGTATGAAGCTGCGAGTCTACTTTAATATGCAACTGCTGCAAATGCCAGTGTGCGCCGTATCCCAGAACACCCATTAGATTTCAGTTGTGTGGGCTGCGCAGAGATCGCAATTGTATTAATGTTTAAAATTGTAATTTGAGAGATGTCAGCGTAGGTTGATCGCTTTTAGGTACAGATGCATTTAAATTTAAGCTTATTGATCACAACTGTTTTTGATGTAATTGCAATATTCTTGCAGAATTTTCTTTTGTGTGTGTGTGTGGGGGGGGGGGGGGGGTTGGGTGAACCGAAGGTGACATCTTTTTCTACACTCTCATTCATTTATTTTTTACTTGATTAGATATGTATATATTTAGTTGCCTATATATTTCTTATGTATATATTTATTATTGTTTATTCAAAGCTGTAGCAGTTTTAAAACTTGCGCTTGGTGTATGCAACGTTCTGCCATAATTGATGTTAAAAGGCAAGCTATCGCTGTGGAGAATGAACAAGAATAAGCCCAGAAGTAAAACATTTGGAACACAAGCTTTGATTTCTTTGCTCTCGGAGGGAGAATGGAACAGGCTGGAACTTAGGGAATGTCAAACATAGTACTTTCGGGCGTTCTCAGGTTGACAAAATCAATCCAACCAAGAATTATAATCACATGTCCTTTGTTACCGCAGTTGAGTTTTGTGTAAAAAAATCAACAAATTAGATTAGGAGACCTTGATGTGGACTGAAAAATTATATGTATTAATCGCGACGGAAGTAAGGGCGAGGATTGTGGCCACGTAAAATCGATTTAAGCCCCCAAGTGGAATTTGTTTCAGTTGACCGTTCCAAGGCGATTCTTCTGTCGCGGTTTATTTTTGGTATGGTTTGGCTTTGGGTGTTTGTGTCGCTTATATGAATTTATTTTGGATAGCCAATTGGCCATTTTATTGGAAAGTAAATGCCCTCTTGGCTTTTCGCTTTTGACTGTTTCCATTAATGTCTGATGTTTCATATTTGTGTTTCTTTCCCTTTGATGTCTCTGATGTGAGCTGTGGGTTAATTGTATCGATTCATGATCATTGCCCCCACTTCTATTTTCTCATTTTGTCATTGGGGAACTTTGTTTGCTATTCCGCTGACATATGACTAGTATAATGTAATTTTTACCATCGATGCTTTTGGTTTTTGGCATATTCTGGGATTTTTTTTTTTTGGCATTCCGATTAGACTTGTTACCTTGTGTCTGGATGAGCGTTACTGCACCATGCATTTACTCTTATAAACATAGTCCCTTATGCTTTCCGTGCTGACATTACATTAGTATTCAAAGAGTTTGCTGCTTTGTTCGCTTCCTTCCTTTTTTGTTGATGTTTACCTATATATAAGTGGAGGCAGTGATCTATATATCTATATAGAAGTGGAGGCAATGGTCTATATATTTATATAGAAGTGAAGACAATGATCAATGGAGTTTGTTGCCACCGCTGATTGGCAAGTGGCTTAAAATAAGTGAAATAATCTTGAAAAGTCTGTAAACGCCCTGTCTTATTATCTATTGTTAACCACGAAAAACACTCAACGTTAGTTCGACATAAATTATGTTTTAGACTGGACTTCAGTGGAACCAATGTTCATATTTTCTATCATTATTGTACAACATATTTTTTTTTTTCAGTGGGACCTGGTGTGTGACACCGCAGAGTTGGCGGAACTTTCTCAGACTATGATGATGCTAGGCCAAGCTTTCGGTGCTTTCGTTTTTACTGGTTTGTCGGATAGATTCGGTCGAAAACCAGTGAATATATTCTCTCATCTAGCTCTGTTCCTTGTTACTCTTGGCACAGCATTTGTTCCATCATTTTTAGGATTTGCTGCACTACGCTTGATCACTGGCATTTTTCAACAGGTGTAGTATTATACGGAACCCCAGAGAGGACATGTTTTTTTTTTAATTTGTTGTGCGAACAAGATTATAGGTTGTGTGCAGAAGATATTATCTTGTGTACAATATATTATCTTGTGTGCACAAGATATTATCTCGTGTACACAAGATATTGCATAAGATATTATCTTGTGCGCACAACTTAATATCTTCAGCGCACAAGGTTATCTTGTTCTCACAGCAAATTATCTTGTTTGCACAACATACATGTCGATCTTGTGCGGACAATATAATATCTTATGCGTCTGATCAAATTGTGCTAACAAGATAATATTTTGTGCGAACAAGATATTAAGCGTGCGAACAAGATATTAAGCTGTGCAAACAAGATCATATCTTGTGCGTACAAGATATAATCATGTTGTCTGCACAAGATATATGTTGTGCAAACAAGATACTATGTTGTGCAAACAAGATAATATGTTGTGCGAACAAGATAATAACATCTGCGCACAAGATAATAGCCTGTGCGCACAAGATAATTCGCACAACATATTAAAAAAATCACATGTCCTTTCAAGCGTTCCGTAGTATTAGTATCCGCATGATTATTAAATTGATAGATTCCACATTACGAAAACAAACCTATTCAAATACATTGTAAACTTAATCTCCGAATAAAGAAAATTTTCATAAAAAAAGGTGATATTTTCTTTATTTCGGCTCAAAATACAGATTATGGTACTCGTAAGAACCGCCTCTTTTCTATGTTTTAGAGAATAAATAAGAATTACAAACTTTACCCCTGTAACCCCCAATTTTATTATATAAAAATGGGGTTCACTGGGGTCAGAATTATATAGGGCGTGTTTTCGGGATGAACTCCTTTTAACGTGATGGTGGCATTAGTGGTAAATTTTATACTTCAGTAACTCAAAAGCTTCAACATTTACTCCTCAATCTGTTTTGAGGTTTTGATTTCAGTTAAAATATAAGAAAAAAAACGAAGTTTCAACTTTACGAAAACATGCCTATACAGATACATTGTACCGGCCCCGATAGCTCAGTTGGTAGAGTGTCCGCTCCGGGGAACGGGAGGTCTCGGGTTCGATCCCGGGCCGCGACATACCAAAGTCGTTAAAAATGGTACTAGCTGCTCCTCGCTTGGCACTCAGACTTACGGGGTAGAGCTAGGACTGGTCGATCCAGTGTCAGGATAATGTGACTGGGTGTGGTATCATGTAATGTGTCTGGGGCATGATACTTCAGTGAGGCAGCACTATAAACGTGAGCATTGAGCTCCCTGTCGCAACCAGACACCGTCGTGATATGACTGAAAAATTGTTGAAAGCGACGTTAAACCCGAATTCACACACACACAGATACATTGTAACCTTTATCACCGAAAAAATAAAAATAATAAAAAAAAAAATGATATTTTTCTTATTAAGCTCAAAATATAGATTGTGGGCACTCGTTAGAAAAGTAGAAGTAAAACAAAGATCAGGAATTTATACAATTAACTTACTCCACACATAATAGACACCAAAGGGAAAGCAATACAAACATTAAGCGACAAGACCATAATGGAAACCTAAACAAAGGAAGGCCATAAGGACACTTACTTTCCCACAAAATGGTCATATGGCCATCCAAAATAAAAAGACAAAAGTGATACACACAGTAAGTAACAAACAACAACATAAATAAATCGCAACAGAAGAGCCGCCTTGGAACGGCCAGTGGAAGATTTCCACTGGGGGCCTTAAATCGATTTTACGTGGCCACAATCCTCGCCCTTACTTCCGTCGCGATTTAGACAAATAATTTGTTCAGTCCGCATGAAGGCCTCCTAACTCATCAGTTCACATGTCCGTGAACACAACAATCAAAGAACCACAGAGGTGAGACAACGGTGAGGACTCGGCAGCAAGAAACCACTGAAATGCTGGAGCAAAAGAAAACCAACAGTTAGACTCCGATGGGCCCGACCAGAGACAGAGCATCAGGCACCAACCAACATTACCTTGAATTAGATCTCTCTAATTCTCAATAAGCCTTACATCATAGTGTAGTTTATATTTTCTTGTCCTTTGGGATCATTGATTCCATTGTGGAATTTTGAAAATACTTGAGGGTCACTGATGCGGCCTAATTGGCCGAAACTAGCTAGTCTGGCCCAGAAAACATGCACACTTCATATTTTCCAGTTCTGTGGTGCATTCCTTGCTTCCAAAGGATAACCCTTTTATAGAACATATTTACGTTGGAGCCGTCATAGAATCTGAGGCCTGACCCACCGGCGTGCAATTAAAGAGGGAAGCAAAGTTGCCAACCGTGATTGGGTTAATTACCATGCATGCAGTCTGTCGTTTAATATCCATGTTGTACCCAATCTTTTTATATCGAAGAATGATTTTACGAAATTGGGTGCTGAAGTCATTGCGGTTATATATTTTTCTGAATTTATATACGAAGTCACCATAAAATTCGGGTTCCGATAGACCTTGTTGCAGAAGAGATTTAAGTCCAATATTGAATTTTGAAATTAAATCAGAATGGCGTCTTTAAAATTTTGAAAAGGCCCATCTTCTTTCTTATGAATGTTTTCATTGCTCTTAAAGTAACTCATTTTTGATTTTTATTTGCCTTCACTGCAGCTGGTGTTGTGCCGTGTGGCGGCCGTAAAACGTCTCACCGTACATCAACCATAGTGTAGTTTATATTTTACTTTTGGTCTTTTGAGATCAGCGTGAATATTCTGAGAGATCGGAAATACAGTTTTGGTTTAGACTCATATTCTAGACAGGTTTTTATTTTTTGTGGACCCCAGTTTGGTTTGTGTCGGTCTTTGTATCGACTGCCTATTCGAAATTTGCAAAATTGCAGTATGTTTCCTCTGGCTTTCTTTGCCGGATCATTACAGGGGTCACTGATGAGGCTTTATTAGCCGAAACTACGTGATATGGCCCATCTTCTTTCTTATGAATGTGTTCATTGCTCTTAAAGGAACTCATTTTTTGATTTTTATTTGCGTAGTTTATGATACAGATAAGCCTGAGTCGCCTTATTGGTGCGGTTCTAACAAGTACCCACAATTTATATTTTAGTGAAGAAATAAGAAAAATAAGGTCCTTTCTCCATTTTCGCGTAACTGAAATTCGACTTGCCTGGTGACGTGATTGATGTTTTCGGAGTATCTTGAAAACGAAAGTAGAAAAAAGAATGACCGGGAAAAGCCAAAATCAATGATTACAGCCTGTCTATGGGATCAAGGGGAACAGTAATTAACAATTAAGAAAACAAAACAGGAAGACAACATTCAAATTTTCGCGAGTGCGAAGCAGGATTACAAATTCGGATGTTTCCAACCCACGAGATAAAATACTGTTGGTATCCGCCAAAAATACTAAAGTTTCCTTTCATTAAATAATTTATAAGGACACTTACAGTAATTGATCAATAGTATCCTACGTCACAATTATGACCTAACTGGTCACTTTTAAACCATAAACAGATCGCCATTTCGAATACAACGTTTTTTACAGTTCCAAAGGGTGCTTTCAATGTATTTTTATTATTTTACAGGTTTACTTATCGATAAAATATGATTTTTGCGCGAAAACAAATAGTCCGGGTCTATATTTTAGAGAAGAAATAAGCAAACTAATGTTGACCCATGTAAACCCAGATTTACAATATAAAGTGTGGTTTTACGGGGTCAAAATTATACAGGCGTATTTTCCGTGATACATTGAAGGTGACTTTACTTGACCAATAGATATTTGTACGAGACTCGGATTAGTACGAACTGTTGCCTCTGTTACATTTACGAAAGTGCGTACTGTACATTATATTCTTCCCAATTCAGGGCGTTGGGCTGACAATTGGTATAATAAATTTGGAACTGTTTCCAAAAGAGATCCGAGGGTCTACGGAAGTTCTTGGACTTGTTTTCTGGACAACCGGAATAGGGTTAATCACACCCTTAGGGTACATCTTCAAGGACATGTCATGGCGAAAGTTACAGATAGCCTTTGCTTGTTTCTCGGCATGGTCGATTACCCATTGGTGGTAAGTGTAAACAGTTTGAACTTTCATTCCAAGAAGTGAATCCTTACCAACTTATATTATGCACCTGTCTTCGAAAAATTGACTACGGGGAATATGAAACATTATTAAATACCCATAAAATGTTACCTTTACTTTGTACAGAAATTAACGGTTAACAGTTTTGTCGGGCCACGAGCAAAGTTTAAGTGAACTTGGATCAATACGATATCACACCCGTGCGACAGAGTTCATTTTTCACATTTCCAAATTGGCTACTTTTCTGATGAAAATCCATGATATTTTTCTTATTTGTACTGGAAACATAGGTTGTAGGTGCTCGTTAGAACCGCCTCGTTGGGGCGCTTCTAACGAGTACCAACAACCTATGTCTTGGAGAAGAAATAGAACAAAATAATGTATACCACCGTAACTCCAGTTTTCTCTATATAAAGTGGGGTTTAGGGGTGTTCATTTCACGGACGGGTTCACGTGATGTCCTTTCGTGTTCAGAACGTTAAATTATTTACTTTTATTACTTTTATCTACAAAATTTTCTGATCATTATGTGTCCAAAAAAACCTGGTTTGTGGGCTTTAATTGAACAAGAGAACAATCGCACGCAGTATTCCAAGTAAAAGCGACAGAGCGCTCTTGACGTTTCAACGTCGCCACCGGGCAATAATATTGATAAAAAAACATGTTTTTTATTCACTTAGTGACCATGTGTCGTGACGTGCGTCAGTGTATTCATTAAGACATAAGACATAATACAAATTTAATTTGAAGTCGGACAGTAAACAATGTAACATTAGCTTTGACTAGCTATTCACTGATTTACAAATAATACACAACACACAATCACATTTCCCACAAACATTTAAACAATAGCACAGACACATTAGACCACAGAATATATATATATATATATGTATAGGATACATATATGCGACAGTTGATAGATTAAATCTATATTTTTACCTAAAAACATCACGCTGATCCTCATGCTGTACGGACAGTCCCCACTCGCTGGAAATTAGCACGACAAAAATAATATCAACGAAATATTCAATAAATAAATAAATAAATAAATTAATAAATAATAAATAAATAAATTAATAAATAAATAAATAAATAACGTTTGGCATTGCTTGTATTGGAGCTGTCTGTGTTACAGACGGCCAAGGCAATCTTCCTACGATATATTGGTTACCTAAACTTCATAAAAGACCATATGAAGCACGGTTTATTGCAAATGCAAGCACTTGTACCACTAATAACTCTATAGATTATTAACTTGATGTTTTAATGGCAACAAATTCATGTGATAAAATATTGCGACAAAGTCTCTGAAAGATCTGGTCGAAGTCTGTTTTAGTCTAAAAAATCTAATGGATTTTTAAATAAGTTGAAATGCAGACGTTTATGTCTACTTATTATTTTTTCCACCCTTTACACTACACTTCCTCATACTCTTATAAAAGAAAAACTTAATGATTTGATTGAGTGGACATTTCATTGGAAAGATTCTAACTATCTTGCATATAATGTAAGAAAGGCTTTTTATCACTTCTGAAAAACATACAAATTAAACTTTATGGTCATGTCAGAAAGTGTGTGAAGCTCTCACTTTTCTACTTGACAATATTTACAAAAGGCTTGGTACTATGCTAGTCAGACACGTTGTGGGCATTCCGATGGATACTTATTGCGCACCCCTTGTTGCTGATGTGTTTTTGTATTTATATGAGACTTCATGATGTCCCTTCCTGCCGGAAACCAATCTTAAATCATTGAAGCTTTAAGCTCGACTTCCAGATATTTTGATGATAGATTTAATATTGACAAGACCAATTTTGATGGTTTGATCATTCAAATTTATCACCCAGAACTTCAGTTAAATAAAGCAGATTCTTCTGATACCGAGGCCCCGTTTTTTGATTTTCATCCATCTATTGTAGATGGGTTTTTCTATCTCTGGTAGGGCCCATCGGAGTCTAGGTGTAGGATTTCATTTGCTCCAGCATTTCTGTGGTGTCTTGCTGTAGAGCTCTCATCGTTGTTTCAACTTTGTGGTTATTTGATTTTTTTGTTTAAGGGGATGTTGCGATGATGAGTTTGGAGGCCTTCATGCGGACAGACGAAATTATTTGTCCTCATCGCGACGGAAGTAACGGCGAGGATTGTTGCCACGTAAAATCAATTTAACCCCCCCCCCCCCCCCCCCCCAATTCGCTTCTTCTCTCGCGGTTTAATTTTGTTACGGTTTGTCTTTCCTTTTTGTGCCGGTTGTATTATTTTATTTTGAACAGCCGTTTGACCGTTTTGTGGGAAAGTGACTGTCCTTTTGCACTAATGAGTTAGGAGGCCTTCATGCGGACTGAACAAACTATTTGTCTTAATCGCGACGGAAGTAAGGGCGAGAATTGTGACCAGGTAAAATCTATTTAAGCCCCCATCGGAATTTGTTTCCGCTTACCGTTCCGTGGCGGTTCTTCTGTCGCGGTTCATTTTTGTTATGGTTTGTCTTTGGGTGTTTATGTGGCTTGTATTATTTTATTTTGGATAGCCTATTGGCCATTTTGTGGGAAAGTAACTGTCTTTTTGGTTTTCCGCTATTGATGTTTCCACTAGTGTCTGTTGTGTCATGTTTGAGTTTCTTTTCCTTTGATGTCTCTGATGGGAGCTGTGGTTTAATTGTATCGATTCCTGATCATTGCCTTTTCTTGCTGTCGAGTCATCACCGTTGTCTCACCTCTGTGGTTCTTTGATTTTTTGTGTTCACGGAGATGTTGCACTGACGAGTTAGGAGGCCTTCATGCGGACTGAACAAATTATTTGTCTAAATCGCGACGGAAGTAAGGGCGAGGATTGTGGCCACGTAAAATCGATTTAAGCCCCCCAGTGGAAATCATTTCACTGACCGTTCCAAGGCGGTTCTTCTGTGGCGGTTTATTTATGGTGTTGTTTGTTACTTACTGTGTGTATCACTTTTGTCTTTTTATTTTGGATGGCCATATGGCCATTTTGTGGGAAAGTAACTGTCCTTATGGCCTTCCTTTGTTTAGGTTTCCATTGTGGTCTGGTCGCTTAATGTTTGTGTTTCTTTCCCTTTGGTGTCTTTGGTGGGTGGAGTAAGTTAATTGTATCGATTCCTGATCTTTGTTTTACTTCTACTTTTCAACACTCGAAATAAATTGTTATCTGCTAAACTTCTTAATCAGGTTTAACGGTGCCATAAACTACGCAAAGCCATTTTTGATATTGTACAGACGTCATTCTTATTTAATTTAAAAATTCGATATTACTTTTAAATCTCTTCTGCAACAAGGTCTATCGGAACCCGAAGTTCATGGTGACTTAGGATATAAATTCAGGTAAAAATATACAAATGCAATGACTTCAGCACACAATCATTCTTCGATATAAAACGATTTGGTACGACAGACTGCATGCACGGTTGTTCACCCAATCACGGTCGACAACTTTGCTGCCCTCTTTATTTGCACGCCGGTGGGTCTGGCATCAGAATCAATGACGGTCCAAGCATAAAGGTTTACTGAGAATTAGAGAAAATCTAGTTCAATGTAATGTTGGTTGGTGCCTGATGCTCTGTGTCTGGTCTGGCCCATCAGAGTCAAACTGTTGGTTTTCTTTTGCTTCAGCATTTTGGTGGTTTTATGCTTTCGAGTCCTCACCGTTGTTTCAACTCTGTGGTTGTTTGAGTTTTGTGTTCATGGAGAGGTTGCACGGATGAGTTACGAGGCCTTCATTCGGACTGAACAACTTATTTGTCTAAATCGCGACGGAAATAAGGGCGAGGATTGTGGCCACTCAAAATCGATTTAACACACCCCCACCCACCCAGTAGAATTCTTTTCACTGACCGTTCCTTGGCGGTTCTTCTGTCGCGGTCTATTTTTGTTCTGTGTGTTTGTATCGCTTATATTATTTTGTTTTGGATAGCCAGTTGTCGATTTTGTGGGAAAATAGCTTTGCTTTTGTCTTTTTGCTGTTGATGTTCCATTAGAGTCTGATGTTTCATGTTTGTGTTTCTTTCCCTTTGGTGTCTCTGATGGGAGCTGTGGGTTAATTGTACCAATTCCTGATCATTGCCCCCACTACTGATTTACATATTCGATAAACACGTATATATTGAAACCATAAGCAAATATTTTAGAATGTTTAAGACTAGAAGGACGTTTGATTAAGATCAGTACAATAACTCCTGATACAGTACATTCGCCGCAAATCTTTTTGAACCCGTTCAACCAGCGGTCTGGTTCCTTTGGTTCGTTGCATTTCCTCACATGACCCAGCGCCACATCCCGCTACCAGGCATCACAATAACGCGGCGTACTCACCGCGGATCCGCGGCGGATCTACCGCGCTTGTCTTATCAACCTATGAGAAAATTGAATACAGGTAACGCGACAATCAATTTTATACCTGTATAACGCCGCGGAAGTACCGTGAATATCCTGCACTACCCCCCCCCCACCCCGCCCTCCTCCTTACCAGATCGTCGCATATCCGCGGTGGTAATCATTAATTCATTGTTTGACTTAACAGAGAAAATAAACATTAGCCACGCAGCAACAATGTGTGTGCAATCACATTAATTCACTGTTCGCCAATATGTTGAACAGTTAACATTAGCGCTGTAATAACCTTAAATGGGTAACCGCATTAATTCTCTGTCGGGTCTTGGGCGAAAATAATTATAATCCTTCTCCCCGTAGCAACACCCTATGTTAAACCATACAGTGATCAATAAAAATAAGGTTGGACAATACAGGGAATCTGCTATGTGTAAAGTAGAAGTTAAACAAAGATCAGGAATCGATACAATCAAAGACAACAAAGGGAAAGAAACACAAACATGAAGCGACCGGACCATAATGGAAACCTAAACAAAGGAAGGCCATAAGCCCATTAATTCACAGGTGGTCCAAAGAAAGAAAGAAAAGAAGAAAAGAAACAAAAAAAAATCTTAGCTTCACAACACTCTGGTAAATGCAACCACGTTCAAACACTGTTAGCCCAAAGATTGAAAACTATACATAAGCTCTGCGATAACCAAATGAGCCCCGCCAAGCGAATTTGTGTCGTCGAGCATTCCGTCAGGACAAATTTTAACTGCGCATGCCCAGCCATTCAGAGGGGCAAGGGATATGGCTTTCTGTCTGAAGGTTCCTCTTGATTCACTGCCTGTATGAGCGAGTAGCTAAGGTTCTGGCGAGACTGCGTGGATGCGCAGGCTCGCCTGAACCTTCGCTGCTCGCACAGGCGATAAGTACCAAAATCGCTTGACGGGGCCCACATTATTTCACTATTGGACCACCCAGTGAACAAGCAAAAGCAACAACAATTTTTCATTTTCCGCACAATGAGGGAAGAATGAACCTTGTTCATGCGATCACATAAATACGCTGTAGAAATATCAATAAACAATGACACATCAACAGCCTGATATATGCAGTCACACTATTGCACTGACGTGACATTCAGGTAAAATCTTAATATAAGCGTCACATTTACCTTTTTAATTTACTAGTGGACAATCGAGGGAACAATGAACATTATCGCCGTAGTAACCATTTATGTGCAACCGTTTTGGTATTTGATGAGACCACAGAGCCATCGGGAACTCTAACGCCGCATAACAATATTGCACCGTTGGATCACGCAGAAAAAATAACGTTACAGCAAACTTTTTAATTTACAAGTGGACAAACTTTAGCGTCGCAGTAACCATGTATGTGAAACAACCTCATTACTTCGTTGTTGAACCTCGTTTTAGTGCCGCAGTAACAGTTTATATGAAACCATATTAATTCATGGTTTGCGAGACTGAAAAAAACAATCAACGGAGGTTTAATAGCAACATTTAATGTACAAACACATTAATCCACTAATAGAAGGAAAAAAAATAGTAACGATTGCAGCAACCTTTTAGATGCATCATTTACTTTCAGTTTTGCCGTAGCAGTATTATAGCGCCACTGCAGCCAATTCTGAGCAAAGAAAAATATAGTTCGCTATAAGAAAAGGATAGCAAAAAATCGTTCGGCAGCATTTTGTGTGTTGTTCTAGCATGTTCGACCGTATTGGAAAAAATAAATATCAGCGTCGCAGCAGCATTGCATGCGCACCATCACGAATACACGCCTATATATTTTGACCCCCTTCAACCCCACTTGTATATGGTAACACTGGAGTTTACAAGGGTAAACCTTATTTTTCTTATTTCTGATATTAAATATAGATTGTGGGTACTCGTTAGAACCGCCTCATCAAATTGTGGGTACTCGTTAGAATCGCCTCGATGAGGCGGTTCTAACGAGTACCCACGATCTAAATTTTGAGCAAAAATTAGAAAAATATGACAATTTTTCGGCTGAACATTGTCATTATTTCGGGGGTAAAATTTACTATGTATTTGTAAAGGCGTGTTTTCGTAACGCTTCTATTAGCGGAAACATTGAATAATACCGCCGTTATACCTGTTTATGTGCGACTACATTGATTCACTTTTGGTCCGACGAGGGGAAAGAAAACATTAGCGCAGCAGAAAATGGTTATTTGAAACCACATCAATTCACTATTGGGCCACTTAGTAAGACACACACATTAGTTCCGCAGGAACACAAAATCACATAAATTTACTGTTAGACCATACAAGGAACACTCATATCCTCCACAGCAACGTTTTAGCCACATTTTTCCATAGTGTAACCTATTCGCATGCTAGGAAATAGTGCATTCCATTCTGACAGAGGATGTTGCAATGTTGCAGAAGTGTTTAAACAAGCATACGTACTCACTGTTGGGCCGTAGAGTGTGAAATACGCATTATTTCCGCAGCAAATTTTCACGTGCTACCATATTAATTCCATGTCGGTAAACAGACAAAACAATGTCCATTACCGGGGCATCAAACATTCATTTGCAACCGCATTAATTTACTATTCATGGTGGGGTTTTGTTTTAAAGAAAATAAAAATACCAAAACTATTTGCTTAAATGATAATTTAACCAGATGGTTTATCGCTACTGTCATCAAATATCTCCACTAATGACTCTGCTCACAACAGATGGCATTACTCCCTTTTTCTTGCACACCAGACAAGGAAATCCGTGATTTTACCCTGGGATAGAAATTTATGTTCTGACCCTGGTGTTCCGACCCCAAATCGAATATAATCGCGTGTTTGATAAATGCACTGGTTGATTACAACCTCATGCGCGTCGTCGTAATGCGTGACGTCACTAAACATTCCTGTTGTGTCATCACAAAATGGCGGACGTCGGTAACCGAAGTGACAGCAGCATTAAAAATTCGCAATAGAAATGGAAGGTATGCAAGAAAAAGGATCCAATATGGGTGTGAGGGGTGGATAGAAAAATCCGTCCCTCGGGATCACTGTCCGGCATCACTCGGCAAGCCTCGTGATGCCGGACAGTGACCCTTGGGTCGGATTTTTCAATCCACCCCTCTCACCCATATAAGATTCTTATAATCTGGGAGACTACTTTTATTCAATAAAATAGAAGTGAAAGCAATGATCAGGCATCGATACAATTAACCCAAAGCTCCCATCGGAGACACCAAAGGGAAGGAAACAAATAAAACAAAACAAAAAAAAACAACAAAAAAAAACATGAAACACCAAGACCCTAATGGAAACATTAATCTGTCAGTTCTGTTTGAAACAATTGCCCTGACAATACTTTTACTTTTCCACGTAGTAAAACGTTTGAAACTTGTTATATGAATTTTCTTTTCACCTCGGGTGTTTACTAATTAATTGAATTTTAAAAATAGGCAATTTTAAAATAGGCTTCTAGTTACATCTTATTAACCGTCTAATCAGTATTACCTAGAAATTGCTTAACGTGTCATCATAGTATCGGTCTCTCCGTGGTATTTTATGGCCACAGTCATACGAAACATGTGGAAATGTGATACCCCACTTACCAGACTTTGATATAGTATTAGTCTGGAAGGGGGTTTGGACATTTTGCTAAGAGAAACACGACATGTTGGTCACACAGGGAACAGTAAAAAAGATGTAGAGGCAATGATCAGGAATCGATACAAGCAGCCCATAGTTCCCATCAGAGACAAGAAAGGGAAAGAAACACAAACATGCAACAACAGACCTAATAGAAACACTAACAGCGGAAAACCAAAAGGACAGTTACTTTCCCACAAAATGGCCAATAGGCTATCCAAAATAAATTAACACAAGCGACACAAACACCTAAAGACAAACCATAACAAAAATAAATCGCGACAGAAGAACCGCCTTGGAACGATCAGCGGAAACTAATTCCACTGAGGGGCTTAAATCTATTTTACGTGGCCACAATCCTCGACCTTATTTCCATCGCGATTTAGACAAATAATTTGTTCAGTCCGCATGAAGGCCTCCTTACTCATCAGTGCAACATCTCTGTGAACACAAATAATCAAACAACCACAGAGATGAAACAAGTGTGAGGACTCGACAGCAAGAAACCACTGAAATGCTGGAGCAAAAGAAAACCAACAGTTAGACTCCGATGGGCCCGACCAGAGATAGAGCATCAGGCATCAGCCAACATTACATTGAATTAGATCTCTCTAATTCTCAATAAGCCTTTACACTGGAACCGTCATAGAATCTAAGGCCTGACCTACCGGCGTGCAATGGAAGAGGGAAGCAAAGTTGTCAAACGTGATTGGGTTAACTACCATGTATGCAGTCTGTCGTAAACCTAAAAGATGTTGCAACTGTTTATATGCAACACACTAATTTATTGTTGGACAATAGCGGAGCAATTAACATGAGCGCCCCGGCAACATTTTATATGCAAAATCATTAACTCATTGTCTAAACAGTGGGGAACAAACAACATTAGCGCCCCAGAAACAATATATGTGCGACCACAATAATACACTATAATTATGCCCCAACTTCGAAGAAGTTGGAGGGGCATATTGCTTCTGCTTCGTTCGTCCATTCGTCCGTTCGTTATGCTTTTCATGCATAGCAAAACTTAAGAATTAATAATACTAGGGTTTTGAAATTTCATATATGGAAAATTAGGCGACGCGTATTTTTTTCTCATCCAGATTATGCCTCTTTCAAGAGTTATTGCCCTTTGAAATTTAAAAAAAAATCTTGTCAGCATAATAACTAAAAAAATATAGGAGCTAGAGCCTTGAAAGTGAGTGAAAAAAATGGTGGTGATGAGCAAATGACCTGATTATCTTTTGACTATATTCTGAAAAATACTTCATGAGTTATGGCCCTTTGTCACTTTGGGTATATTTACATTGTACCTCTATGGGCTTTGTGATGCATTACTTAACTTTATAACCAGGTATGCTAGGGTTTTGAAATTTTATATATGGATTCCTCATAGAAAATCGGGATACGTGTAATTTTTTTTCTAGTCCGGATTGTGCGACTTTCAAAAGTTATTGCCCTTTGAATTTTTTTTGGATATAATCTTGTCGGCAAAATATCTCAAAAACTATCCGAGCTATAGCCTTGAAAAGTGATGAGTAGATTGGTGGTGATGATTAGATGACCGGATAATCCTTTGACCAACTTCCGGTAAATACTTGATGAGTTAACGCCCTTTGTCACTTTGGGTATTTTTACATTGTACCGCTAAATGCTTTGTGATGCATAGCATAACTTTATAACCGTGTATGCTAGGGTTTTGAAATGTTCTATATGGATTTCTCATGGAACATTATGAGAAACGATTATTTTGTCTCGTCCGGATTATGCCCCTTTTAAGAGTTATTGCCCTTTGAAATGTGTTGATAAAATCTTGCCAGCAAGATCTTAAAAACTATAAGAGCTAGAGCCTTGAACGATGGTGAAACTAGAGCTGGTGTTTGTAAAACATTATGCCTCCAACCATATGCTTGACCCTAAATGCCAAATTGTGATATTTTGCTGACAAGATTTTATCAAAAAAATTCAAAGGGCAATTACTCTTGAAATGGACAAAACCCGGATGAGAAAAAAATACGCGTCAGCTAATTTTCTATTAGGAAGCCATATATGAAATTCTAAAACCCTAGCATACACGGTTCTTAAGTAATGCTATGCATCACTTTTACCATACATTACAATGGACAAAAATTACCAAAGTGACAAATGGCCATAACTCACAAAGTATTTTTCGGAATTTCGTCAAAAGTAAATCAGGTCATCTGCTCATCACCACCAATCTATTCACCAACTTTCAAGGCTCTAGCTCTTATACATTTTGTGATACTTTGCTGACAAGATTTTATAAAAAAAACACTTAATGAGTTATGGCCCTTTGTCACTTTGGGTATTTTCCATTGTGCCTCTATATGCTTTGTGATGCATAGCTTAACCTCATAACCGTGTATGCTAGGGTTTTGAAATTTTACATATGGATTACTCATGGAAAATTAGGGGACACATATTTTTTTTCTCATCCGGATTCTGCCCCTTGCAAGAGTTATTGCCCTTTGAAATTTTCTGATAAAATCTTTTCAGCAAAATATCTCAAAAACTATAAGAGGTAGAGCCTTCAAAGTTGATGAATAGACTGGTGGTGATGAGTAGATGACCTGATTAGATTTTGATTAAATTCCATGCACACATGCATCCTCGTGCATGCATGCAGTCACACATTCATGTATAAACATACACACATATTGTACATGCATACACACACTGACACATGCATTTGGTTATGGCCCTTGGCAAATTGGACATTTAGGGGCAAGCCTATGGTTTCGGGCATTGTGTTTAACAAACACAAGCTCTAGTTTTACAAATCATTTATTTGCAACCGCAATAAATCACTGCAAGCAAAATAATGAAAATAACACATGTGGAGGATACTTGATTTTTTTTTCAGTGTAAGATCGACCTTCATTTCACTTAATATTACACCTCAAATTATTAAAAGTAGAAGTAAAACAAAGATCAGGAATCGATACAATTAATTTACGCCACCCATCAAAGACACCAAAGGGAAAGAAACACAAACATTAAGCGACCAGACCATAAGGGAAACCTAAACAAAGGAAGGCCATAAGGACATTTACTTTCCCACAAAATGGCCATATGGCCATCCAAAATAAAAAGACACAAGTGATACACACAGTAAGTAACAAACAACACCATAAATAAACCGTCACAGAAGAACCGCCTTGGAACGGTCAGTGGAATGATTTCCACTGGGGGGCTTAAATCGATTTTACGTGGCCACAATCCTCGACCTTACTTCCGTCGCGATTTAGACAAATAATTTGTTCAGTCCGCATGAAGGCCTCCTAACTCATCAGTGCAACATCTCCGTGAACACAAAACATCAAAGAACCACAATGTGAGACAACGGTGAGGACTCGACAGCAAGAAACCACTGAAATGCTGGAGCAAAAGAAAACCAACAGTTAGACTCCGATTGGCCCGACCAGAGACAGAGCATCAGGCACCAACCAACATTACCTTGAATTAGATCTCTCTAATTCTCAATAAGCCTTTACGTTGGAGCCGTCATAGAATCTGAGGCCTGACCCACCGGCGTGCAATTAAAGAGGAAAGCAAAGTTGCCAACCGTGATTGGGTAAACCCAGATTTACAATATAAAAGTGTGGTTTTACGGGGTCAAAATTATACAGGCGTATTTTCCATGATCCATTGAAGGTGACTTTACTTGACCAATAGATATTTGTTCGAGACTCGGATTAGTACGAACTTTTGCCTTTGATATATTTACGAAAGTGCGTACTGTACATTATATTCTTCCGTGCAATAAAGAGGGAAGCAAAGGTGCCAACCGTGATTGGGTTAACTACCATGCATGCAGTCTGTCGTATAACATCCATGTTGTACACAATCTTTTTATATCGAAGAATGATTTTACGAAATTGGGTGCTGAAGGCGTTGCGGTTATATATTTTTCTGAATTTATATACTAAGTCACCATAAAATTTGGTTCCGATAGACCTTGTTGCAGAAGAGATTTAAGTCCAATATTGAATTTTGAAATTAAATCAGAATGGCGTCTATAAAATTTTGAAAAGGCTTTGCGTAGTTTATGGTACCGATAACCCTGATTAAGTAGTTTAGCCCTTATTCATTGGTTTATTGAAAAGCACAAAGTTTTCTTCGGTTGCATTAATTCGTTCGGTATTTACTACCCAATTAAGATAGGGCTGGCAAACAAAAAAAATGTTTTTATTTACTTGTCGAGTCTTTAATCTGTGAAATGTCTGCAAAGTGTGATGTGAACTTTTTCGTTACAGGTTAATTGACGAATCATTGCGATGGTTAATAGCCAATGGTAAAGTTGATAAAGCAAAAGCAGTGCTTCAGAAAGCATGTCTGTTGAACAAGAAAAACTACAATGAAGTTGCAACTGTCAGTGGATTTCTAGGTATTTACCAATAAGCTGAGACAATTCATATTTTAACGAGGAGTTAATAGTTTAGTAAATATCATTTCATTTAATATTCGCGCTTTGAGTGTATTAAAGGTTCTGGAGCTTGTGAACAGTTTTAAGATTAATATACATCACGAAAACACGCCTATATAAATTTGACCCCCTCAAACCCCACTTTGATATAGTACAACTTGGGTTTACAGGGGAAAACCTTATCTGTCTTATTTTTGCTCTAAAATATAGATTATGGGTACTCGTAAGATCCGCCTCGATGAGGCAGTTCTATCGAATACCAACAATCTATATTGTGATCAGAAATAAGAAAAATATCACACTTTTTCATCTTAAAAATTTCATTTGTTTAGAAGATAATGGTTACAATGTATAAGTTTTGGTAATGGCCTAATAATGGTCGCAGCTAAGATTGACAGGACGGGGCAATTCAGGCTTTGCCCATGCATGCCAAATTCACCCAATTCATAAAAGGATTCGTTAGGATGCCTTTTGTATACCTTTTGGAAGCGGTCTAAATTACCATATACGACATATTTAGTTGTGTTACAATTATATACACATAATAAGGTAACTTTGTTCAAATGTTTGTTAATACAATATGCCAAAAGAAGGACCATACGATATGTCCTCGTCGTCGTCCGTCATCCGTCAACACTTTCAAACAACCTCTCCCCTGAAGCCATTAGGCTGATTAAGCCCTGATTCATCTTTAGTATCCTTAGGGTGGGGAATTGGAAGTTTGTGTTTTTATGAAAATATCTCGTTAATTTTGGTTGCTATGGCAACTTAGAATTGAGAAAAAAGCATTAAACCTTTCGCTGTTGCGGATAATTTAACTAAACATTTATAGAAATGTTCATTTCGAAATCTCCTATCTTTCGTATGATTTTAGGCCTGCCATAAAAATATAAAAAGCACCTAAGACACCATATACTCTTTTAGAATGTGACTGTATGGCATAACACCATAATTCAGCCTTTGCAGGTTATGTGTTTTAGCTCACCTGAGCGAAAGGCTCCGAGGGAGCTCAAAGGATAGGCAGTTGACCGTCTTCGTCGTCTGGCGTCAACACTTTCAAATGACATCTTTTCTCTAGCAACTGGACCGATTCAGCCCAAGTTTCATCTGTAGCATCCTTTGGCTGGGTACTTGAATGTTTTTGTCTTAATGAACATCGGCTTACTATTGTAGTTGCTATTTGAACTTATGTGTTTCCATAGACTTATAATGGGTAAAATAGAAAAAATGGCATTTACTGCCAAGCTTCTGCAGATATTTTAACTATTTTAGCAATTTTTATTGACATATTCATTGAGTAAACGTCTTTCAGCCATATGCTCTAATACCAACCTTGGGGTCCCCCAGGATGTACTTAGGCCATGTACCATCCCCTCCACTTCATAACATTCCATATATCACAAAAACCATACCGACCCCCACCCTAAACCATATGCATTCTTGTTTATTATTATAAGACGCATTCAGTGACACCAACCTGGGGGTCCCCTGGTACGCGTCGGGACAATGCCCTACCCCCTCCACTTTGTAAAAGGCCCAATATCTCAGAAACCTTTCAAACCCCTACGCTAAACCATATATATCCTTGTTCCTTATGATAAGACACATTCAATGATACCAACCGAACGGTCTCCAAGGGTGCGCCGGGGCAATGCCCCACCCCTCCACTTCACAAAAGGCCATATGTATGTAAACCTGTTCAGAGACCCACCCCTAAACCATATAAATGCCTGTTCCGTATAATAAGACGCATTCAGTTGCACCATTCTGGAGGTCCCATTTTAGTCCCGGGTCATGTTCTGAGCCATGTCCCACCCACCAACTCCATACAACTCCATATTAGAATGCGTTCAGAACCCTAATGCTGGCCCCCGCGCATATGGGCTTGAAGAAATATATGGGCCGCATGATGCTTCCACGCAGAACTGAATCCGGCCCGCACACTAGTACTGGTAAACCACTTAGAGGATCTTAGCCTGTCCAGCAACCGCATTGCGAGCCGGACCGTCCATGCTAATACACCATATTGGTTTCATTGGGCGACAGGGCTTGAGATGTCATTTCATCTCAATGTCGGGTAAAAGTCCCATAGAATTGGAAGCAACGTCTCCAAAATGACCTTTACAGTGTTGACGGGGACGGTAAACCTCAAATCAAACAAACAAACAGAACCCTAATGCATGTATATTCATTATTCTTATGATAAGACTCATTCAGTCACACCAACCTGGGGTCGTTTTGTGCTAGGGGAATGTGCTGAGGCCATGACCGCCCCTCAACTTCATTTAAAGCTATATATCTCAGACACAATTAAGATCCCCACCCATAAGCATATATATATTTTTGTTCCTTATGATAGAGTCCACATTGTTTCTCATTTCGACATGATGTTCGTTTGGGATACTTTATAATCGATAAATTAAAAACATACATGACTGCCGGTTGGCGGTGCCCACCTAAGCTCTGGTGTGCATAGTGGGCCGCCTGCGAGTGAGTGTTTGAGTTTTACGTCCCACCAACAGCTAAGGTCATACGGAGACGGGACCTCGGTTTAAAGACTCATCCGAAAGTCTGGAGAAGCTCGGGATCGATACGCAGTCCCTGGTTTACAAGGCGAGTAGCGTAACCACTATACCACTGGGGCTGCTATTGGACCTCTTTTCTAACTTAAATTAGTTAAAGACGTTTTCTATGTTTATGAATGGAGTGTATCGGACGGTTTATTACAAAAATAAAAACTATCAAAATATAAAACAAGGAAAATAAATAAAATGCGGGGCTTTGCCGAGCATTTTATCCCTCTTCCTCAACGAGTTTAATAAATTCAGTAATACATGAGCACGAATGCAAGAATCTATGTATCATATGTTTTTAAAACGCATTTTATTCACGATGGTTTACACACATGCCAATGTTCCGCCGTTAGTAAACGCGACGTCGTTATGGACGTCGTATATGTAAAGTTTCGGGACGTATCTAGCTAATTTGCATATTTAATGCACAAGTGGATTATCGAAAATAATACATGGTGTTTTTACACTCTCAGACGCGACATTATGTGATAAAATGTCTTTTGACTCTTTGTACATATTTTATAGAATGGGAACAGGCATTGAAGCAAGACAGACCAGAGGCGAGCATTCCATTAGCAAGATACAGCAACGCTGAAACAGCTTCTGACACAACTAAATGCGACTCGAATGGCGATAATAAAATTTGTCACTTGCCATTACAAAAACCTGCAAAAGTGAAGAAATACACTCCGATAGATGTCGTCAAATCGAAACGACTACTCATGACGTCACTTATAATGTGGTTTGCTTGGTATGATTTGTTTTTTCGAACGATTGTTTGATTTCATTATATCAGGTGACCGTCACAACATGTTTAGGATTAAGCATAGGTCATTATTTTTCTTTAATTGTTCTGGCTAACTTTCTTATTCTCTTTGTGACAAAATATCTGTACAGTGCATCGGTTCTGACACCGCAATGGACAGAGTGCCGTTTTCATCAACTGGTGGCTGTGCCCTAACGTACGGATTGCGGCCGCGTACAGTCAATTTAAAATAGAAATGAAGGCATATATAAGCCCCCTAGTGGAATTCGTTTCACTGACCGTTACAAGGCGGTCCTTTTGTTGCGGTTTATTTTATTATTTAATACTTATTGTTTTGGATAGCCAATTGGCCATTCTGTGGAAAAGTATCTACCCGTTTGGCTTTCAGCTATGTATGTTTCCATGAGGGTCTAGTTATTTCATGATTTTGGTGTCTGTGATGGGAGCTGGGGGTTAATTGTATCGATTCCTGGTCACTACCTTCATTTCTATTTTACATGAGATCTGGATGATGTGGTCAATCCGATGTTTCCTAACCTCAATATTTCTTGCACAAGGCCTGGGGCAAGTTGTTCAAAGCATCGTAAGCGTAACGAGCTCGTTAGTGGTCATATTGTCAACTGTCCTAGCAAGTATAATATATACAATTTTGGTATTTTTGCTGAAAAAATGTGAGCAGCTTTTGCATTTGCTCACATTTTTCAGCAGAAATTCTAGCATATTTGCCATACTAAATGATAAAAGTTTTAACGATACGCTAACTAACGACGTCGTTAGTTTTGATCAACTGACCTAAGGTCTCTGGTCGGGCTCATCGGAGTCTTACTGTTGGTTTTCTTTTGCTCCAGCATTTTAGTGGTTTCTTGCTGTCGAGTCCTCACCGTTGTCTCACCTCTGTGGTTCTTTGATTTTTGTGTTCACGGAGATGTTGCACTGATGAGTTAGGAGGCCTTCATGCGGACTGAACCGATTATTTGTCTAAATCGCGACGGAAGTAAGGGCGAGGATTGTGGCCACGTAAAATCGATTTAAGCCCCCCAGTGGAAATCATTCCACTGACCCTTCCAAGGCGGCTCTTCTGTGGCGATTTATTTATGTTGTTGTTTGTTACTTACTATGTGTGTCGCTTGTGTCTTTTAATTTTGGATGGCCATATGGCCATTTTGTGGGAAAGTAACTGTCCTTATGGCCTTCCTTTGTTTAGGTTTCCATTATGGTCTGGTCGCTTAATGTTTGTATTTCTTTCCCTTTGGTGTCTTTTATGGGTGGAGTAAGTTAATTGTATCAATTCCTGATCTTTGTTTTACTTCTACTTTACTCGTTTTACAATGGATACGATCACCATATGCATTGAATATACATGACACCTTATGTACCACTTAACAGTCAATCTAGTTATGCTAATCACAATCGACAACATTATCACTGAATAAAGACGTATAAATCTAAAATGGAAACCACATCATGTCAGTTATACGAGTTGGAATGGATGGAGGGTGAACAATTTTTTTAGATTCTGTATATTTTGAAACTGTCGGCATTATCTGGCAAAAACGGTGGCTAGCTCAGAAAGTGAATATCATGGTGTCCACGTTTACTGCAGACAAAAACAGAAATACCAAATCTTATGCAATTGTAATGTTTTTTTTCCGTCTTGTTGAAAACAGCTGCTACGCAATGTAACTAAAATAAAGAAAATTCCTACTAACGTAAGAGTTAAGTAAAGTAGAAGTAAAAAAAAAAAGATCGGGAATCGATACAATTAACTTACTCCACCCATCAAAGACACCAAAGGGAAAGAAACACAAACATGAAGCGACCAGACCATAATGGAAACCTAAACAAAGGATGGCCATAAGGACAGTTACTTCCCACAAAATGGCCAAATGGCTATCCAAAAAAAAAGACACAAGTGATACACACAGTAAGTAGTAACAAACAACAACATAAATAAACGGCCACAGAAGAACCGCCTTGGAACGGTCAGTGGAAAGAATTCCAATGGGGGGGGGGGGGGGGGTGTGGGGCTAAAAATTGATTTTACATGGCTATAATCCTCGTCCTTACCTCTGTCGTGGCATACACTAATTTTGTTTAGTCCGCATGAAGGTTTTCTAACTCATCAATGTAACATCTCTGAGAACATACAAATAAAAAAAACTACAGAAATGAAACAAGGTTGAGGACTCCACAGCATAAAACAACAGAATTGCTGGAGCAAAAGAAAACCAACAGTTAGACTCCGAGGGGCCCGACCAAAGACGGAGCATAAAACCTAATTTGATGCCAATGAAAATGTAATGTACAGACGGACACATAGATAAAATACATTACTTCATCAGATTTAACTACTTACCATTGCAGTTCAGCATGCTATATCTGCAAACGCACCATTGTTAACTTACACCAACAACTGTGCCGACATTGGAACTGCATCAAGTTGCCCAACATCATTGTGTCGCTTATAGTTTCTTGCCCAATCCTGAGGGTCACTGATTAGGCCCAATTAGCCGATACCCAACTAGTCTAACATGTCAGCATTTCAATTAATAGACGTCATAACCCCAATTATCAGTTATCCCTATATATTGCATTGTAACGCATTGACCTGATAAAGATATGCTATCTCAGGGCAGGTGAGCTTTATCACGTCAACATGACATTGCACTTTTATAAATGAACCCGACTACTGGCAACATGTCAAAAATGTTATTGTTACTGGAAAAAAAATGGAAAAATTACTTGAAAAAAAAACTATCATAGGAAAATTATGGTCAGCTGATACTAGATATAGCGACCACTAGAATGCTGGGGCGCACTGAGAATAATCAATAACTGATCGTTAACTGCTAGTTTAGGAGTGTACAAATGGATAAACTGATAAATAGAATACCAGATTCGTGTCATTTGATATCAAGTTTATCAGGCTCGGCTTCGAGAACGCATGTAGAATCGCTCGGCAAGCCTCGCGATTCTACAAGCGTTCACGAAGCCTTGCCTGATAAACTTGATATCAAAAGTCACGAACCTGGTATTCTCTATATCTAGGCTAAGCAAAGCATATGTATGCAAATGAATCACTGCCCGTCAAAACTAAATGCACCGTTATTATATGGCATAGCTTCAATAGTAATCTTACATGCGGTTGGCCTTGAGTCACCCAGGTTGCAGAGAAAATACACAAATCACCATTGTGCTATAACAGGCCTAATCTTTGGGAAAAAAGGATTGTAACTGGAAGCAAGGCTTGGATTTGTATTTGCTGCGGACATTAAAAAAAACATGAGGTGTTAGGGTAATTAGCTATTCAAATTGAATATCTTCAGAATCAAACAAGACAGAGGTTCTAACTTCGTCTATAGTATGATATAGTCGAAAACGCCGTTTTGAGCAGCAATATGAAAATATAAGTTTCTTTTTACCTGAAAACTTTTATTTTTCATTTGTAAATGTTCAAATATTTTTAAAAATGCGTGTTTTTATAATGGATTGAGAATTATTATTAATCCAATTTATATTCTTGAAGAATGATGGGGAAGTTACATTTGACCTAGTATCAGATTAAGTGCACTATATGAATAAATTTTTATGCCATTTTATTGCTCGAAAGTACTGTTGATGATAGCATTTCATTTTGTTTTTCTCTCCAGGATTACCAACAGCCTTACCTACTATGGAATAATGTTAATCTCAGCCACACTGGCTGGAAACCGGTTTCTCAACTTTTTTCTCGGTTCCATCGTTGAGTATCCGGCTGCATTCCTAGAATATCTCTCTATCAACAGGTCGGTATAAAAAATTGTTTAACCAAATTTGAGGTCATCATAAAAACGCGCCTACACATTACGATAAGACATCCGTGTGACAAAGTGCAACTTTTCACATCTCCAAAATGGCTACTTTTCTGATGAAATCTATGATATTTTTTGTTATTTTAACTTAAACATGGGTTGTGGGTGCGCGTTGAAACCGCGAGGCGGTTCTAAAGAGTACCCACAACCAATTTCTTGCAGCAGAAATAAGAAAAATAATGTATATCCCGTTAATCTCAGTTTTCCCTATATAAAGTGGGGTTAATGGGGTGTTCATTTCACGGACATGTTCCCGTGATACTAAGCTTGACCCATTAAACACACTTTTATATCGTCAAACTGGGGTTTACAGGCATTTACAATATTTTTTTATTGCTGCTAAAACATAGATGGTGGGTACTTGTCCGCGGCGGTTCTAACAGGTTCCCAATATTTTTGTTCCGAGACGACATATGAAAAAAGGGGATTTTTATCTGAAAAGTTTTAGATTTTATTAGATCGTAAAATTTTCAGTATATTATAAAAGGCATGTTTTCCTAATGAAACACGGGTGAATATCAGTCTGTTCGAACATTAAACAAACAAGAGAAAACAGCTGCGCTATTAATAAAACAAAAATACGCTATGCGAAAAGTAAAGGACGGGTTACAGTTTAGCCATTTTTGTGCCTACGATGGCTCTGGATGAAACTTATATGCAATATAGCCCAACATATGTGCGTTTATATGACAACAATATTTAATTAACTATGACATGTGCAGTCATGTGACTTCCGTTTTTCTACAAGTGGGGTAAGTGTCAGTATTTGGTGATTTGCCAAAGTAATATGACATTTTTTAACAATTAACCGCATTAAAGCGTGCTAATCTACATATCCATATCATAATCTATGTTTCTTGTATCCCGTGACACCATATTATGTACAGTATGTGCATAAAAAATTATATTGTGTTGAAGTTATATGTATTTAGTATAATATGTTAGAAGTGCTTAATAATACGGAATGTATTTTCGATTCTCAAATATATATTTAAAATGTTGGCAGAAAGACAACAACAAAACAATATATCCTTACAACATACAGCAGATTTGATTGGATGTTGGTGACCTTGACCTCATTTTTCAAGGTCACAGCAACCCCAAAACAGTCAAGTTAGGCCAAATATGGCTTGTCTGTACTCTATCTCAATATCGAATTGATTAATTTTAATTAAACTTGGAACAATATATCATTACAACAAACCGGATATTTGAATAGATTTTGTTGACCGTGACATTTTTTTTCAAGATCACAGGCCCCACAAAACAGTCAATTTTGGGGCCAACAATGGTTTGTTTGCACTCTATCTCATTAAAGAATGACCAATTTTCGTCAAACTTACAATATATCAATATAACATACCGCAGATCGGGTTAAATTTTGGTGACCTTGACCTTTTTCAAGGTCACAGGCCCTCATAGACAATCAATTGTGTGCCAAAAATGGCTTGTCTGCACTCTATCTCATTTATAAATTGCTTAATTTTAGTCAAACTTAGTACAATATAACATTACAACATGACGCAGATTTGATTATATTTTGTCGACCTAGACCTTTTTCAAGATCACATGCTCCCAAAACTTACTGTGTATATCATTTGTGTCTTTTAATTTTGAATGGCCAAATGGCCATTTTGTGGGAAAGTAACTGTCCTTATGGCCTTCCTTTGTTTAGGTTTCCATTATGGTCTTGTATTTCTTTCCCTTTGGTGTCCTTGATGGGTGGAGTCAGTTAATTGTATCGATTCCTGATCTTTGTTTTACTTCTACTTTGACTGCTCAATTTCTCATAAACAAATTGATTAATATTATTCAAACCTGGTATAATATATCATTACAACATACCGCAGATTTGATTAGATTTTTTGACCTTGACTTTTTTCAAGGTCACCCTCCCTCCCCTTAAAAAAACAGTCGTTTTGGGGCTAAAATGGCTAAGGATAACCCTTTCTACAACTTATTTAACGTCACTGCAGCTGGTTTCTCGAAATGCGTGGCGGCCGTAAAAAGTCTCCCTGCCCTACATCATAGTGTAGTTTACATTTTCTTGTCCTTTTGGAATTATTAATTCCTGTGTTGAATATTGAAAATATTTAAGGGTCACTGATGAAGCCCAATTGGACAAAACTAGCTAGTGTGACCCAGAAAACATGTACATTCCATATTTTCCAGTTCTGTTGTGTATTCCTTGCTTCCGAAGGATAACCCTTTCTGCAACATTCTGTCTGCACTCGAAGGCCAAGGTCTCCCGAAACCTGTTCTGTTAGGGCCAATAATGGCTTATCTGTAACCTATCTGTAACCTATATCACATAAGAATTAATGAAAGTTGGTCAAAATCGGTACAATATTTAATTGCACTTTACCAAATTTGTCTGGTGATCTGAGCTTTTTAACTACTGTTTCTTTAGGGTCATAAGCTCCTACAAAAACTGTCAACTTTTGAGGCTGGTTTGCAGCTTATATTTTGTTGGCGTTAATCTAGTTATTAAAGTCAAATGGGTGTTTAAGATACATTTATGGTGAGGGGACATTGTTTTCCTCTGAAAATATTTTTATTTATAACACTATTCAGGGTACGTCTGCAGAAAATAAGAAATGTTACATACCCTATAAACAATATAAGGCAGAAACCGGTAATGGAAGGTAAACATTAATGCATGTCATACAAGTAACATGCACAGCATGTGACAGCAGTTACATGATAGTCCTTTAATTCATCAATGAAAAGCATTCCCGCTTGCCCAGCAAGGAATGATGGTCGTGCTCATACAGATGGCCAGCCGCTGTCCTTCTGTATATGTAGACTATATTGACTTTTTTTCTGTACGAGTATTCACAGTACTTTGATTACATTGATTTTCTCACCTTATTTTATCGATTAAAGTTTATTTTTCAACATCCTCCACGTCGTTGACCGCCAAAACATCAACATTTTTGAAAGCATTATTGTTTCTGAAATAAAATGGTGTGTAGTTTTCTCTGGTTAACAATGTGGACGACCATTCAATTTTCCTTTGAACACCACAGGGGTA
The DNA here is from genome assembly GCA_963580285.1 of Lucinisca nassula. NCBI lineage: Eukaryota > Metazoa > Mollusca > Bivalvia > Lucinida > Lucinidae > Lucinisca > Lucinisca nassula. Next base: position 12,541,617 of record OY757026.1, read on the forward strand.
TTCACTTTTTCCATAGGCGCAATGTTACACATGACCAGCAGCGCATGTATTCAACCGGAACTTTTGTTACGAAAACGCATGAGGATAAAAAAGTAAATATTTGTCCAACAAACCAGAGACATTTGGTCACTTTATGAGTTTATTCTGATCAGTTTTTTGTTGACTTCAAGAATTAGCTCTTTCAGTAGGCACTTTGCAATAGAAAACTGTATTCCGTCCTTTATACCATAGTTTCAGCCATAAGTTTCAAAAACAGACACCAAAATAGTCATTCATTCATTCGATTCATAAAACAAAATATCACTGAAGGAAACCGTGCAAAAATCCTTTTAACGTTGGGTTGGGGTCTTTCGTTTTCCACTGCCGAACTGGATTTCTGAAAAAAAGTTTCTAAGAGCTCTTTTCAAAACAAATACACTATACTTTATATTTCAGTACCTCGAACCCTTATTATACCCATTGAAAAGTAATAACACCGACATGACATGTCACTCTTAAATCAAGCTGTTCCATCCATAATCCTTAGACTAACTGTTGTTTCAAGATCTTTCAAAAAATGTTCATTTGTACTCATATCAGCACCCAATAAGGATCCTAAAAGGAAAGGTTAAAATCGCTCTCGTCAGCAAAACTCCGGTCAAATATGTAAAATAGCTTCCGAGATATGGGTAAAGACAACATAAAAGAAAAATAGTAAAATGCTGTGTTTACAAACAGTGATTGCTTAATCTCTTAAGGATATTCGGGAAACAACATTTATCACTAATTAGATCGCTTATTTAAATTCATAAAGTGTTTAGATTTGTCAGATATACCATAATGGCAATGTACTAACTATACTGAAAGAAGCGAGGAATTTCGTTCTGAAACAACTTTCTGAAATATTTAACGGGCCTTTGAAAGATCCATTCGTATTAAACAAATTACTCAATCTTAGTAAATAACACCTGTTTAGTAATTTCAGCTAATTTGCAGGTAGCCCTCGATCATGCCTCTATTGCTAAAGTGGGACAAATCTGGAATGTTTTCATCCATTTTTACCTCAGAGATGTCAGTTATAGATTGCGCGGTAGTGGTCTGTAGGCTCCCTATCCTAGCTCGGTCTCATGCGTCTAATAGCATGATTGACGGTGCATGCACCCAGACGATTTTCGACGAGGCAGTGGAGACAAAGACGCGTCGTATACAGTCGTCCCGGGTAACACTTCGTCGACGCTTGCGTTCCAGAAATGCATGCTTTTGGGGTAGAACTGTTATGGTCTTAGGATAGTGTAAAGTTACAGTTGAACGTGATAGGGCACTAAGAAACAGAATTTTTTGCCCGGGCAATATCCGACTCCAGCTAGCCAGAGTTGGACGTGATTTTTTAGCTGTAAGGGCGAGTCATAACAAAAATAAACCGCGACAGAACAACCGCCTGACCGTTCCAATGCGGTTTTTCTGTCGCGTTATTTTTGTTATGGTTTGTCTTTGAGTGTTTGTGTCGCTTATATTATTTTATTTTGGATAACCTTTTGGCCATTATGTGGGAAAGTAACTGTCCTATTGGCTTTCCGCTGTTGGTGTTTCCGTTGGGGTCTGTTGCTTCATGTTTGTGTTTCTTTCCCTTTGGTGTCTCTGATTGGAGCTGTGGATTTATTATATCGATTCCTGATCATTGCCTATACCTCTATTTTGGAACGGTCAGTGACTCGAATTCAAATTGGGGCGGAAATCGCTTTTACCTGGCCATAATCCTCGCACTTACTGCCGTCGCAATTTATATGAATAATTTGTTCAGTCCCCACGGAGGCCTCCGGACTCATCAGTACCAAATCTCCGTAAAAACAATTCAAACAACCACAGAGATGAGACAACGGTGAGGACTCAACAGCAAGACACCACTGAAATGCTGGAGCAAAAGAAAACCAACAGTAAGACTCCGATGGGCTCGATCAGAGACTGAGCATCAGGCACCAACCAACATTACATAAAATTAGACTCTCGTGCAATTAAAGAGGAAAGCATCGTTGTCAATCGCGATGTCGTAAAAGATTTATGTTTCACCCGATACTTTTTATATCGAATAACGTTTTTACGAAATTGGTTGCGAAAAAGTCTCTGTTTACGAAAAAATCTCTGTTTCTCAAAAATATGTGTATCCACCAAGAAAAAAAGTTACCAATACCAAGGTATTTACACTTTATTCAGAAATGACAAAATGTTCAGCTGCGTGTTGTTCTATGTTAGTAGTAGTTATTGAAGGTACTCTTGCTTTTCAGAGATGTTATTAAAGTGTCAGGTAATGCAGTGTAAACAAGCAATTTGTCATATTCAACTAGATGTATCATCGTAAATTTAATGTCATTTTTTTTTTTTTTAGGTTTGGTAGAAAACCAACGATGATCTGTTTCCATGCTTTATGTGGCTTGGCATTAATCATTGCTACCGTATTTGCAACAACATCTGGTAAGATCGTTTCATCAGTTTGTATTGTAACATGAAGCAATTTATAAATTGAGTTGTATTTATTTATTTTTATATTCTCCAAAAGTATATAAAACAAGTTCTAGCAAAGTGTATCATTGATTGGGCTTTTGTTAAAATAACATCAGTTAGTCAGTCTTTTGTATCTTGACAACATTCTGAAAAGAATTCGGAAAAGAATTCAGACCATGTAGTTATATCGAAACCCCGCCGTTACTTTTTATCATATGACGATGCGTCTAAAACTTAAACGACGTTATGTAATAAATTCGTTAATCCACTAGTGGATTAGATATGCAAAATTGTTAGATACGCCCTATGTACATGTACGACTTCCTGAGCGAAGTCGCGTTTACTAATGACGGAATATTGACATTTTTGTAAAGCAATCGTGAAAATGCGGTTTAAATATCATATGATAAATACAATCTTGCATTCGTGTTCATGAAGTATTAGTTTATTAAACACGATGAGGAAAATTGATAAAACGTTAGGCGAATCCTCGCATTTAATCCCTTTTCCTCAACGCGTTTAATTAATTCTAAAATACATGATTATTCGTGTAAGATCCTAAATTTATTTCTGAAAATTATTTTTTCTTTATTACATAATATATTTTGTTTTTATCTTCCATTCCTTTTACGTACTAGTAGAACTGGAGGCAATGATCAGAAAACGATACAATTAACCAAAAGCTCCCCTCAGAGACACCAAAGGTAAAGAAACACAAACATGAAACAACAGACCCTAATGTAAAACATCAATAGTGGAAACCAAAAGGACAGTTACTTTCCCACAAAATGGCCAATGGGCTATTCAAAATGAAATAATATAAGCGACACAAACGACCAAAGAAAAACCATAACAAGCATTAACCGCGACAGAAGAACAGCCTTGGGAGAAGCCTCCGTGGTCGAGTGGTTACGCTACTCGCCTTGTAAACCAGGGGTCGCAGGTTCGATCCCGGGCTTCTCCAGACTTTCGGACGAGTCTTTAAACCGAGGTCCCGTCTCCGTATGACCTAAGCTGTTGGTGGGACGTAAGACTGAAACACTCACTCACTCAGAACCGCCTTGGAACGGCCAGCAGAAACTTATTCCACTTGGGGGCTTAAATCGATTTAACATGGCCACAACCCTCGCCCTTACTTCCGTCGCGATTAAGACAAATAATTTATGCAGTCCGCATGAAGGCCTCCTAACTCATCAGTCCAACATCTCTGTGAGCACAAACATCAAACAGAGATAAATCAACGGTGAGTTTTGGCCAAAAAATGTGCGGACGTATAGACCAATGAAAAATGCCGCTAAACTTTATTCGCAATTACAGCTGTTTTAGTTTAGCTTGCAATGAAACATAGAGGTAAAGGCAATGATCAGGTTTGAGAGTGTAGCTATTTCTTAAGATTGTGCATAAAAATAAAGAAAGTCTATAAATCTAAAAATTTATGGACCCACGTGTCTATAGAAAGCAATGAAAATCGTTAGAATTTTCAAAGATTCGGAAATCGCAGAAAATGTATTATATAAACGTCATCGTGACATGATGAACTGCATACACAGAGGGATTTTTCTCGAATCTGTTGTCTAATTTCCGAGTATTTATATAAAACGGCTACGAAAGATATTCTTGTTTAGGTTTTCTCCCTTCATGTACTTTACAACAAGTGTGCCAAGCATCGGGTGACATGTTTCATTGTTTATAGTGTAAGGGAGAAAACCTGAACTACACAATATAATTATTTAAGTTCTTTAATAATTAATCAACAAGACAACAGATCATACTCAGTTATCAGCTACATGCATATTATTATGTAATAAAGGGGGTTGCGTAACGCTTGTTTGTTTGTTTGTTTGATTTGATGTTTAACGTCCCCGTCAACACTGTAAAGGTCATTTTGGAGACGTTGCTTCCAATTTTGTGGGACTTTTACCCGACATTGAGATGAAATGACATCTCAAGCCCTGTCGCCCAATGAAACCAATAGGGTTTATTAGCATGGACGGTCCGCCTCGCACCGCGGTTCTTGGACAGGCTTAGATCCTCTAAGCGGTTAACCAGTACTAGTGTGCGGGCGGATTTAGCTCTGCGTGGAAGCATCATGCAGCCCATATATTCTTCAAGCCCCGATGGGCGGGGGCTGTACGCGATTTTCGATTTTTTTGAAAATTCTTAGGATTTGCATTGCTCTCCATGGACACGTGAGTCCATAAATTCAAAGACTATCTTTATTTTTATGGACTGTCTTTAGAAATAGCGAAACTCTCAGACCTGATGATCGCTACCATAAAAATAAGAGTTACTTACCCACAGTGTATCACTTCCTGCAACCCGAATAAGTTCTGAAGTTAGATACTTTGGAAGCAAAGAATACACCAAATAAACGAAAATAGCAGACTCGGTTTTACTGAGTCTGTTCATGACCAGTACTGAAGACTGAACAGTTCAGTGAACACCTAATTTCAAACGAGATGGGATTGATTTTATACAATGTATATAAAAAGTCAATGTATATTATAAATCTATGCCAGTCTCAAAACAAGTTCGTTTCCTTGAAAAAGAAATCCAAAACCATGGCAATAGTTTGGTCATGCAAATGAATTTGCTACTGAATGGACGCTATTTGCAGATAATTAAAAGTTATTGTTCCACATTGTTCTTATCACCGTCTCCAATTGAAGGAGTTGGGTCAAGTGTGCATTGGTAATGTTTTGTACAAACATAACTTTTGACACACAGTACACAAGATAAATTAAAAACAGGCAATGAGCTTAAAACTATCACCGAAACGTAAAAATACCTTAAATAGCCTAAAGTGGTTCACAAAACGATGGACCTGTACAGTCGTTTATGACTTCATTATGCCTCAAACTTTAAGTACACAACTTGGACATAATTTGTTCTTTCTGTCTTTTCATCTGGCTGCGTGTCCGCTCACTTCTTATTTATGCTCTTGCTATGATTTCATATGGATTTGGAATGAGCATGAAAATACGTGAATCCACTTCCTTACTATATCGACGGGTTTTCCATAATTGATTTTTCCCCACTCACATGCCCTAACATACATAGTTGTTTTGGATAGTGATGCTGATAATGACACTGTCATATTCAGTATACCTTTCAGCTGACAAAATGTGAAGCTTGGGTGCTTTTGGGATGGGAGGTGGGAGTATTTGTGTTTGTCCGATATGATTTGGCTTATTCTCCTTCTTCGACATTGCAATTTGCTGCTCTTGGTGCCTTATCAACAAATCATCTGGAGAAGTTTAAACTGGAGCAGTGGTATATACAATCGGGCTTCTTGGACAAAAAAGGCAGGGCTCGCCCCATCCACCTGGCGGGCGCCAACCCATGTCAGATGTATACCCGACGGGGTTCTGGGACAAGAACCATGTAGAACCCGTCCCATCCCCTTGGCAGGGCACCAACCAGTAGCAGCATGGAGGCCGAATACACCATCTAGATGGGGCCGCCCAGCCTCGCAGCCCCTTTTCCTCCGCGACAACACATCAATCATATAAGAGCCCGACCCGAGAACCGCTCGAGGCCAAGGGACGTCTGGGTTCGTCGAGACGCCTATCAGGGTTAGGGTCCTAGAGGAATAGTGTCCAGCACCCATGTCACTTTTCTATTTTTTTCAGTATTTTGATTGCTTGTATAACCTTTTCTGGGGGGTACAAAGTTTAAAACCTGGAATCCAATGGAATCAAATCACATGTGGTTAAATGGAATCAGGCTGGACTTAAACGGAGTGAAAAGACAGTGGGGCCAATCTTCAAGGAATGGAAACCGTTGGGCTGTAACAATTTTGTCTATATTCTTATTGGTAAAATGTGACCCTCAATACAATACTATAATGCATCTTGGTTGTGGTAATATATACATCTGTGCCATTCCATTCCATTCGGTTTCAGGTTTAAGTCCAGACTTAATGGCAATGATTGTGCCGCCCCAGACTCAACTCGAGCCATTCCTTGTTTATATACTGTAGTTCATTGTACTCCAGTTTTAAAGTATGTCACGCATGCTACAGAGCGCCAAGGATCTTTTTTCTCAATCTTTAGATGAGCTTGATTTTATAAGATGCATGCAGCTTCGTTTCATTAGATAGGTTTAGAAACATCGGTTTTTTTTCTTATTTATAAGACAGACCGTCTTAACAAGAGGTCATGTCCAACATGCTTTCCATCCTTATATCATTCGTGAAATACATGGCAAATATTACTTTATCATCTGTTTCTTTCATAAGTACCATTCAAATTTGTCAGATATTTTTAGGGACAGTTCGTTGATTTCAACCATTTATGCTTATTTTCTAAATACTGAAATAACCATGTGTTTACATTATAATGCACAACGTACAGCAAGCTTCAATAATCTTGTTTCAGATCTTGATTTTAAAATGTACTGATATTCCGCAAAAGCCCATACTGGAAATTTGAAAGTAATCATTGATTCTAAAATATGAAATATATTTTCTGCTATAGGACCGAAATACCGATTTCTTTCTGATAATGTTTTCAGTTAACGAACGGAAGAAATTGCTGCTGCCTTTGATGAGTTAGATAATCGAAGTGTATTTTAAACATAATGCCTTTAAGAAAGTAACTAGCATATTGAATAATAAAACAAGGTTGAAAAAGCATTTATTTATATTGAAAAAAATTGTTAATTATAACCACTCTTAACCAAAGACATCTTTACGTCACGTAAAAGTAGGTATTCGTAGAAAGCATGTTTTTAATCCGTCGAGGAGGCGGTTCCGATGAATACTCAAGGTCGTGAAATGAAGAAAATAATCTTATATTATCATGAAATAACAATTTATATCCAATGTCAATTTTAAACTACACACGCAACGTAAGGTTTTCCTGCAAATCTGACACACTTTTTATTCAATTCGTAAGTTTATTATCTGATTAAGTTACGTCTGTTTTACTGAGTTTTGTAGGTAACGCCGGTTGGTACCTTTTGCTCTTTCGCTGGTCGGGCCCGCGGGAGTCTAACTGTTTTTGTAGTGATTTTATGTTCCAGCATTTAAGCTAGATCGTGCTGTCGATTCCTCACCGTTGCTTCATCTCTGTTGTCAATTGAATTTTATGTTCTCGGAGATGTAGATTAGAAGTGAAGGCAATGATCAGGAATCGATACTTGTAACCCACAGCTCCAATCAGAGATACACCGATGGGAAACAAAATTCGAAACCACTAGACAATATTGGAAGCATCAATAGCGTGAAGTCAAAAGGTCAGTTACCTTCCCACAAAATGGCCAACCGGCGAACCAAATCACAACAATATAAGCGATACACACACTTAAAGACAAGCCATAACAAACACAAACCGCGACAGAAGAACCGCCTTGAATTTTTTCTATCCACCCCTCGCATAATACAGGATTCTTTTTTGCATACCTTACAATTCTGAGCGAGGGTTTTTAATACTGCAGTCACTTCGATTGCCGACGCCCGTCATATTGTGATGACACTACAGTGATGTCAAGTTTACGTCACGTATCGTATTGAGGCAACAACCTTAACGGCGGCACACGTGAGGTCGTATTCAACCAGTGCATTTATAAAACACGCGAGAATATTCGATTTTAGGTAAAAAAAACAGGGTTAGAACAGGATTTCTATCAACAGCGAAAACTATAGATTTCTTTATCTGGTGGGTAAGAAGTATCGGTTTCTGATCATTGCCTTCAATTTTTTTTAAAAATCAGCTGAATCAATCATCGTCAAGTTGTTGCCTTTTATGCCCCCCCCCCCCTCCCGAGAGAGATTCTCGGGGCATGTACTATTTGCCCTGTCTGTCTGTTTGTTTGTTTGTCTGTCCGTCGCAGAAACTTTAACCGGCATAACAATTGGCTCCCACGGGGGGAGAGAGGGGGGGGGGGGATTGGTCGCTTACAGTTACAGCTCTTGTTTAATATGGTTTGTCTTTGAGTGTGTATATTGCTTACATTTTTTGTTTTGGATGGCTCTTTCCGCTGGGGTACTGGTTGTTTCCTAGTTGTATTTCTTTCCCTTTGGTGTCTCAGGGGGATGGGTGTGGAGATTGTGGATTAATTGTATCAATTACTGATCATTGCTTTCACTTATATTTTGTGTTGACTTGCCTATCACCAACAGCCAGCCAGAAAAGTGGCGAATGACATAGACGATATTTTCTGTCGTAAAGAACAATTTTGATTAGTTCTTTCAGGGCTTCAGTTTTCAACTCCAAGCATTACCTCAAGCTCTTTAAAAGCAGCTGGCCATATGGTTCTATAAAAACCTAGAGGGCAACTTGATACGGTCAATGTTTGCATTCCTTGTGGAAGTCCTGTCATTATCGGACTAAGTAGTCAATTGATTGAGTATTCCGACTGTGGTGAACTGAAACCAAATTTTACTAGGCTTTCAGTTTCTGCTAGGTTAGTATAGAACAAACGCTACGTATACGTCTTTCTGGACTTTTAACGTCATTACATCTGGGAATGTGCGGCGGCCATAAAAAGTCTCCCTGCCCTACAGCATAGTCACACCGGTTACCGCGGTACAACGTGACGCGACTTAGTACAACAAACGCTTCTGTTTTTCTTTGACGGGTGAAAAGTGTGAGTACAATGTTTCCTTTCTTTTGTCAAACATATAACGATTTACGTTTTTCTTTTGGTTTTGCGATGACAACAGATTGTATGTTTGTTGTCTTTCCAAATTTTAAGCTATGACACGGTCAGAGAAGTGAAATCAAAGCCACAAATTAGTCCAAAATAGGTAGAAAAACAAAACTTCAAGTTTTAAGGGTCTGTCAATCAAAAAAAATAAATGACATATACACGAGCATTCTTGGGTTTTTCATGTCTCTAGGCATCGAAGTAAGTATACTTTTTTAATAATTCATAAAAAATAGTTTAAATCAGAATCGTACCGATTTTTCTTGGCTCACTACCTTGAAACACGGATACACCTTACCACGGATCATGTGTTGTGTTTGGGTACACTAAATGGAACAACAAACACGGATATGGAAAACCGTATTTGGACGTTTTTACCCATTATAAGCGCCATTTTTCAAGAAATAGCCAAGAGGAACGATATTTATTTGCCCTTTAGTTGAAAAATTACAATATGTACAGTGTACGCTTGGCCATTCCTAAAACAAAAAAGGGTTTTGGGTTGTAAGGTGTGTTTATGACATGGAGACAACTTATTACAACAGATGCACAATACACAGTCGCTATAATCCATAAATATGCCACATACAAAATAACCTGTTTGTTTGTTTGAATTTAGCTTTGACGTCTCTGTCAAAACTATTACTGTCATTTTGGAATTGTTTCCAATTTTGCAATTCTTTTTATCCGTCATTGAGAATTAACGACATCTCAAACCTACCACCCAAGGAGAATAATAGGGTATATGAAGGAACGGTCGGACTCGCACAACTTTGCCTGGGAAGAGTAAGACCTAAGTGCTTAACCAGTAGTCCTGTGCGACGGGTTTCAGCTCTGTGTGGAAGTATCATGAAGCCCGTTTATTTCCCCAAGCAGCGGAGGATGGGGCCCAAGAATAACCTGTACATAAACATATAAACAATATAAAAAACAGAGGGATCGTTCAAATAGCCAACAATGAGCTATACTGAGCAAAACCAACTTCAGTGAGAAAACACTCACAGTGCAACCACACGAATTGCAAAATAATTTATGAGTAAAGAAGTTGCGCAAGCACATAGTCTGATCACTGGAAGCAGCAACGAAAGACTAGCCCCGTTTTGCAAGTTCTGGCACACCAGACGAGGAAATCTTAGATTGTACCCTGGAATAGAAACGTTTATCCTACCCGGGTTTTCTACGAAGGGATGGTATTGAAGTCGAGAATTCTTAGGTGTTTAACTCAAAGGGTGTCTGATGTGTGCTATTTGTATAGAAAGGCATGTACGCTGTCCGTAATGCGACGTCACTAAACGTCACAATAGACGTTAGCAGTCGAAGTGACCGCATATTCAAACTCTACGTTTTAAGATTGAAGTAATGCCAAAAAAAAAAATCTGAAACTGATGTGCCATGAAATGTTCTCTTTGGTAATCATTCTGTTTTACTCACCTCATAAACCAGGGGTCCTGGGTTCGATTTTGGGTTTCTCCAAACTTTCTGACGAGTCGTTAAACTGGGCTCTCTGTATAACCTCAGCGGGTTGCTGGGACGTTTAACTCAAAAGACACAAACTGTCATTTTCTCCCTTTCACTGACTTAAGAAGGGCAGTTGTCAAATTCTTGCGTAAGAATATGCACTATGTTGGTTTTATAAGCCTTCAAGGTAAACTTACTGGCTCGATGTGACCTAAATAGTGTTTGCTGGGCTGTTAAAAGTCCTACCAAGCAAAGAAACAAACCAGCCAAAGAAATCTGAGGGGTAGATAGAGAAGTTTGTCCATCATACTCAGGGGCGTAGCTACCTGTACGCAGATACGCACTTGCGTACACATTACAAACGTAAAAAATAGACATTTTTGTTTGTTTGATTTCAGGTTTAACGTTGCCGTCAACACTGTAAAGGTCATTTTGGAGACGTTGCTTCCAATTGTGTGGGACTTTTACCCGACATAGGGATGAAATTACATCTCAAGCCCTGTGGCCCAATAAAACCAATAGGGTTTATTAGCATGGATGAACCGCCTCGCACCGCGGTTCCTGGACAGGCTTAGATCCTATAAGCGGTTTACCAGTACTAGTGTGCGGGTCAGTTTCAGCTCTGCGTGGAAGTATCATGCAGCCCATATATTTCTTCAAGCCCCTTTGGGCGGGGGCGGCCAAAAATAGACGTAGAATAAAAAGAAGAGGAAGATGAAGAAAAATCAAGAGAAGCAGAGAGAAGAAGAGGAAGAAGAAAAAAAAGAAGAAAATAATGAAGAAGAAGAAGAAGAAGAAGAAGAAGAAGAAAAAGAAGAAAAAGAAGAAGAAGAAAAAGAAAATGAAGAGTTGTATTTGTCTTGCATATACGCAACACTTTTTATTAGCTAGCATAGTTTCCTCCTCTGCCACAGGGACCGCACTTACAGGAGAGAATTTGCTCCCATATTTGCTCCCTGATGGGAGCAAATTCTTTCCTGTAAGAGTGATCCCCATTTGGTTAACGGAGCTATTATTTTTAGCATTTTCTTTGGTTTGCGTACAAATGATTTTTTTCCAGCTACGCCCCTGATATTGTTACGGCCCACTACTTCTAATCCTGAATTATCTTCCTTGGCCTACAGGTTTATAACCAATGACAACTGCGTCATAGGTACGACTCTTTGGATCAGAGTCGATTACTTTTTTTTTTTTCATTATGGCTGTCATGTCAGAAGATCTTGACTAGCCCGGGATTTGATTTTTTTTTTTCTCGCAAAAATGACATCGCGTCAACATACGGACTTGGTAAAAAGGGGTGAGGTGTTACGGCCCGATGCAACTAACCTACATTATACCTGCCTTGGTTGCTTATGCGGAAGACAACTGAGGAAGACAGTTAACTCTTTGGCTTAGTGCTAAGAGCAGTTGATTTTATCAGATCGTCCCAGCATCGAATCTCACAATAGGCCATTATTCCCCCTTTTTTACAACTATACTTCTCTCCATTGTTACGACATTCATGTCGCAAGAATACCAAAGTAAGAGTCTTAAATTTTTATTATTTCAGAAAGATACATTATGGCTGAGTTTGTGTTTAGCGATGCTGGTCATCCAGATGACCCCAACACCATGTATACTATTGCCGAACCTAACAGAGAAACTTAGGGTTGGGCTGATATTTTGTCTGGTGTCTCACAAGGTGCCGTCTTCGGTCCAGTTTTTTTCTTCGTGGACCTTAATGACATTTTTACTGACATTGTGTAACAGGCGACAAAAATGCTACACATCTTTGGCCCGGTCGTGGTTCGAACCCGGGCCACCGGATTGATAAGCAAATCTACCACGTTGCTATAAAAGCCGGCTTGTATCGAAAGGCAGTACAAGTGTGGTATATACATATACCCTATGCCATTCTCCCCATCCACATTGAGATTCGCCCTCAAATTTCTGGGAGTCCGAAAATCATGTGAAATAATACTCAAGGAGTTCTAATGCACGAACCCTCATTTTTTTTGTTCTCTGTCTAGCTATCTGCTTAATGTATTGCATTAAACACTCATTCCGGTAACACACCCGTACGACATAGTGTATTTTTTTCACATCTCCTAAATGGCTACTTCTCTGATGAAAATCCATGATATGTTTCTTATTTATACTACATACATAGGTTGTGGATGCTCATTAGAACCGTCTCAAGGAGGTGGTTCTAACGTGTACCCAAAACCTATGTCTAATAGCAGATATAATAAAAAAGTATGTATATTCCCTTAAATCCCAGTTTTCTCTACGTAAATTTAAGGGTGTTCATTTCACGGACTTGTTCGCATGATGTCATGCCACATTTTCATGCCCAGCATCCGAGTCTATCCGTTTGGTTCCGAAGTTTACGTAAGTCCTCTGTATTTCTAATGTCCGACAGCACACCCAGTCGTCTGCGAACAGTCTTATTTCTGAGTCAATGTCGGTGGAAATATGATTAATATGCAGAGAGTATAACAGTGGACTAAGAACAGTCCCATTCGGGACCCAGACAAAACTGGATCACACTCCATATATACTCGCCGTTAACTCATAATGGGTCCATGCCATTTACAAAAACTTACTATTTTCAGTAGCAAAGAAAGGAATCTATAAATTCAAGAGTCTCCCCTCCTCATCAATGCCGAAGCTAAATACGTTGGGTTTCAGTTGTTCATAAGTAGGGGATGTGGTAAAAACGTTCTGGAAAGCCAGAATAAATGTGTTCAACCGTTGCTACCAAACCCTTTAAATTCGTACGTGTATAAGTTCGGAGATCATAACGAGAAATAAAAAGTCAATAAAGAGTATGTAACAGCAAAATGGATCGTTTCGAATTGAAAACAGCATCATGTATAATGCCTTCGCTGGCGGATTAAAGAGTTTTATTTGAATTTATTTCGCCCCCGCCCACCGGGGCTTGGAGAAATAAATTTGGCTGCATGGTGCTTCCACGCAGAGCTGAATCCGACCACAAACGAGTACTGGTAAACCGCTTAGAAGGACTAAGCCTGGCCTGGCAAAGCGCTGTGAGCCAGATCATTCAATGCATATAAGCCTTCTGGTTTCATTGGGCGACAGGGCTTGCGATGTCATTTCATCTCATTGTCGGGTAAAGGCCCACAAAATTGCAAGCAACGTCTCCAAAATGACCTAAATAGTGTTGACGGGGACGTTAAACCCCAATTTAAACAAAAATTTCAATTTATGAAGAATATTATCCGTGTTTGTTGCACCTTAATTGTGCTGACTAACCGCGATATGGTGTATCATAACCCTTGGTAAGGTGTACCCTAACAAAAAATCAACCATTGAACCATCCAATGATTCAGTGGGTATTGACAAGAACTGGGGCTCAAGCAAATGCATCAATGGAAGCTCTGAAATCGCAATAACATATAAATCACAAAATCATGTGCACAAAAGATGTGTTACTGTCAAAAAAAACATTGAACGAAGTATGCTGGGGTTGGGAAAACACACTAGACGAAAGAAAAATGTTTTCGTTTTCGTTTATAATGAACAGAATTCTCTGCAACTGTATCAGTAAATGGTAATACCATTATTCTGCAGCTATGCACAATAACTACCCAAAAAGATCAGGATCTGGGCTACAATAAACCTTTTTCTTACCGAAAATACTGCTGTGACGTCATGATTTCTGTAGCGTTCGTTGTACTCTGTCACGTTCGTTGTACTGCGGTAACCGGTGTGATAGTGTTGTTTATATTTTCTTGTCCTTTGGGATTATTGATTCCATTGTGAAATAATGAAAATAGTTTGACAGAGGGGAAGACATCTGTGTTTTGTAGAAACAAAAATTTAGTTTAACGTGCTTTTGTCAAAATTATTCACTCTTAACCCATTCAGTACTGGAAACCCCTAAAGGGGTACCTTGGCAAACAGTGCAGGCCAAGATCAGATGCCGCAAAACGCGGCGTCTGATCGGACCTACACTGTTTGCCAAAAGTTAAGGCATTTTTTAAATCAACTTTGAAGAAAACACAACCTGACACGCCTAAATTTTGAAATGGACTCATGCTATATACAGTATATAAGGAGAAAGATTCTATTTGGTACAAAACGGGATAAAGGAACATAACCGAGAGGAGATATTGTTTAAAAAGGTATCATCTTTGGTACCAGTACCACTAAACCTTCCAGTGAAGCACCAGCAACATTAGGATACAGTTGTTTACAAGTTTAAAGGGAGTATGACTGTGTCAATTACTTTGTTAAATCTACCATTTTCAAGTTTTTTATGTTCCTTTTCTTGCCCGTATCAGCATTTTTATGTCCCCAGTAGCGACAGCGGGGACATATTGTTTTTGCCCTGTCTGTTTGTTTGCTTGTTTGTACGTGGACAACTTTAACGTTGGTCACAACTTTTTAAACGTTCGCGATAGAACGATTATATTTGGCGTGATGGATCCTTGTGACAAGAGCTTCACATTCATGCAAAAAAAATGTCATGTGACCTTGACCTTGGACCTACTAAAAAGAAAAACATATACATGTAACGTTGGTCATAACTTTTCAACCGCTTGAGCTACAGCCTTCATAGTTGGCATGTATGTTTCTTGTGACATAAGCTTTACATTCATGCAAAAAATATTTGACCTGTGACCTTGACTTTGACATTTGACCTACTTAAAATAAAAAAAATAATATTTTGGTCATAACTTTTGAACCGTTTGAGGTAGAGCCTTCATATTTTGTATGTAGGTTCCTTGTGACATGAGCTTTACATTCACCTAAAAATTTTGATCTGTGACCTTGACCTTGATTTTTGACCTACATAAAATAAAAGATAACATTGGTAATAACTTTTGAACCGTTTGAGATACAGCCTTCATATTTGGCATGTCGGTTTCTCGTGACAATAGCTTTATAGTCATGCAAAAAATTGACCTGTGGCCTTGACCTTTGACCTACTTAAAATAAAAAATAACATTTTGATTCTAATTTATGAACCGTTTGGGATAGAGCCTTCATATTTGGCATGTAGGTTCGCTGTGATAAGAGCTTTCATTCATTAACAAATATTTTGACTACGACCTTGACCTTTGAACTCTTAACAGAAAAAAAATGTTCATAACTTTTGAACCGTTTAAGATAGAGCCTTCATATTTGGCATGTAGGTTTCTTGTGACAAGAACTTTACATTCATGCAAATTGTTTACCTGTGAATTGACCTTCTTTAAAGAAAAAAAAAATATTGTTCATAACCTTTGAACCGTTTGCGATAGAGCCTTCATATTTGGCATGTAAGTTCCTTGTGTCAAGGGCCTCCCACTCAAACAAAAAATCCTAACCTGTGACCTTGACCGTGTACTGTGACCAACTTTGAAAAAAAATGACTCTGCTCGGGGACATGTTGGTCTTTCACAAACACATCTTGTTGTATTTGTTTTACAGTTGTAAATTAAATACTTTTCGTTCGATTTTAAATATAGGTGGTACCGGTTCCCTTGCAGTCTGTGCCAGTGTGTTTACCTTAGTCGGAAAAATGGCCATTACAGGATCATTTAGCACAATATTTCTATATACACCAGAGCTTTACCCTACAAATATGAGGTAAATATATGTGGTTAATATACTCTGTCGCTCGAAAAATGGTAAAACTATAAATGGTTTGTAGGTGTTGGTGCTGCTCAGTTCAGTATTTGAAAGGCCCAATTCCAAAGAAGAAATTTATTTAGGGGCGAACGCTGTAGACGCAGCAAATAACGAATATCGATTCTTGGACGACCAATCCTCGAAAGAGAAGAAATCAAACTCAAACGTACATGCATATTAGACAGACGGTTGCAATTGTTTGCTTTGTTCTTGTCTGTATTTTGTATCTTAACACTTAACCTGTGTGAATTAAGCTTATATTTTATGGCCTTAGAACTGAAAAAATTGCATCATGCTGTAGGCAGGGAGACTTTTTACGGCCGCCACACATTCCAAGACATCAGCTGTAGCGACGTTAAATATGTTCTAGAACGGGTTATTCTTTGAACGCAAGGAATACATTACAAAACTAGAAAACAGGAGTGTACCGTTTATCTGGGCCAGACTAGCCAGCCTCGGCCATCAGGTCTCATCATTGACCCTAAAATATTTTTCAAAATTTCACAACGGAATCCTATACTTTATGGCTTTAGAACTAAATTATTACATCATATTCTACCTGTGGTACAGCTATGCTTTAATAGTCAATCATTTGAACCAGCGCACGACAAACCCTACATTACGACATGTGCGCCCATCGAAGACTCAGATCAGCCTGCGCATCCACATAGTCTAACCAGACACTTCTCTTGCTGCACGAAGGCGCATTGGGCCCTCATCTATCCTTAGAGCGCACAACAAAGACTCTGATCAGACTGTGCGGATGCGCAGGCTGATCTGAGTCTTCGTCGGGCGCACATGCCTTATTGTAGGTCTTGTCGTGCGCTGGCTCATTTGCGGTTATTATATTATGAAAAAAATCATGAAAAGACGAGTTACAATGTGGCCAACTTTGTGTCCATGACGAAAACACACCTATACAATTCTGACCCCCTTGAACCCCACTTTTGTATAGTAAAACTGGAGTTTACTGGGGTAAACCTTATTTTGCTTATATCTATTCTAAAATATAGAGTGCGGGTACTCGTAAGAACCGCCACGATGATCAATCCATATTTTGGGCAGAAATAAGAAAATTATTGCAATTTTTCATCCTAAAAGTTTAGTTTTTGTCCGGCGGTAATGTTTACGATGTTTTTGTATAGGCGAGATTCCCAACTGCCATCGCCTATCACGACTTAATGCATGAAGCAATGCGTATACTTGCAAGTCAGTGTTTGGAACAACAAAGGGATGTCTTGTTGCGAGTTGATGGACGGAAGACTTTGTTGTTCATGGTCTGCACACTTTCTGACAAGGGGGAGACCTTTGCTTTTGCTCTATCCCACCCTACACCTAATGATAAAATCAGTACTTAACATATTTGTTGCGTTAGTAGCAAGGGTAGACGGCACCAGCGTATAACCTCGAGATTGTGTCTATCTATCAACTTCGCTGAGTTCTGTCCTAACAAGCACTGCCCACAAAAGTGTTCAAATTCCATGCGCCGGCTGTTATAGGTATTTTATTTCATGTTATATCCTCCCCGATTGGGATACTCGATGCATCACGAAAACACGCCTTTATAATATTGTCCCCTTGAGCCCCACTTATATATAGTAAAACTGGGGTTTAGAGCGGTAAACTTTATATTTCTTATTTCTGCTCTAAAATATAGATTGTGGGTAAACGTTAGAACCGATTGTGGGTAAACGTTAGAACCGCCTCGAGGAGGCGGTTTTAACGAGTACCCACAATCTATATTTTTCGATGACGCGGTTCCAACGAGTACCCACGATCTTCATTTGAGCAGAATTAAGAAAAAAATACAAGTTTTCATCTTAACATTTTCGATTTTTCGGCGGTAAAAGCGGTAAAAATTACAATGTATTTGAAAAGGCTTATCGATGAGTCGGTTCTAACGAGTACCCACAATCTATATTTTGAGCAGAAATTAAAAAAATAAATATCATAAGTTTTCATCTTTAAATTTTCGATTTTTCTGCAGTAAAGTTTACATTGTATTTGTATAGGCAAGTTGTCGTAATGGATCGCGGCTGACACTAATTAAGTGAACCGAAGTGATAACGAGAAGTGAAGTAAAATAACGTCTGATCGCTCATGACGTACTCGACATACCTGAACATATGCTTTCACATTCGATACTCTAGTGTCCATATAGCATGTAACATAATATATTATACGTTAAACTTTGACAAATCAAGCCGTCATTTGAGCCTGAAATGAAGAAAAGATCTGTTACACCATCAGTATTGCACAGTGCCGAACCAACAACCAATGATTTCTATGACATATTGCTTAACCCATAATTTGCAACGCCCAACGAAAACAAATGCAGAATTATGTATATAATTACTAGCATGTTTCCATTCGTGTCCACATTATCGTGGCTTGTTTTTAATTTCAGAAATACTGGTATAGGGATGTCATCTGCAGCAGCACGAATTGGAGCGATGTTGGCCCCGTTTTCAAGAAACCTGGTATTGTATTATCCTTGAACATACACATAGTTTGACACTTTTTTTCCAGGGATATTTTTTGTGGTGTTGCAGCCGTTTCAAGATTATTTCATTTATTTCGAGCCGATCGTCAACCAGAGGTGGGTGAAAACCGGAGTACCTACAGAAAAAAAAATGATCCGCCGTTGTAGAACTTTGCGTCTCACATTCGACCTGTACGAGGCGCAAACCACAGCGGTGAGAGACCGGATGATTAAGAGTCTGCGCTCCTACTCATAAGGCCATGGAGGCCCGTTTCTCCTAGGATCAAGTTTGTCAATATAAGGTTACTCGCATAAGGTCGCTGCCAAAAGCAAAGTAAGCGGTCTTAGTATACACAGACTAATAGATTCCTCCTCGCTGCTTTAGCGTCTTCGTGTGGTCCGTTTTGTTTACTGTGGCCACTCCTTGTTTCGACTTCTTTCACTAGAGATATTGTGGGCTGATTGTATCAGTTCCCGATCGTTTCTCCTTTTCATTTTCACAAAATATTCTAAAATGAAACGAAAGTGTTATGGTTAGCTTAGGGTTCGGCGATAGAGTTCAAAATACTAAATTCGTACATTTATGCAGAAGGCAGTGTTACAAAATGTTTTCGCTGAATGTCGACTGTCAGATTCTAAAAGGAATCTGCTATTTGTTTCTTTTAAGCATACCAGAGCCGAAGGCTCCATGGGAGCTTACAGGATAGGCAATTGTCCGTTGTCTTCGTCGTCTGGCTTCGTATGGCGTTGACACTTTCAAACAGCCACTGGGCCGATAAGACCAAAATTTCACCTGTAGCGCCCTTCGGCTGGGGAATTGTAAGTTGTGTTGTTGTTTTTTTTTCATGAAAGTTAGCTCTTCAGTTTGTTTTGGCAACTCATATGTCCCATAGAAATATAATGGCGCAATAAAAAAATGGCATTTACTGCCAAGTCATTGTAGATGTATTGTGAATCTTTTTATAGAGTTTTCCTTGGTTTAAACAGTATGTAATGAAGCTGAGTGAGACATGAATACATACATCATTGCAAATACAGGATTTGACGGCCAGCATGCAGCTTAAATGAAAGTCATATCCTGTTCTCTCGGCCATATGCTCTAAAGACTACCTGGGCGTCCCACAGAGTGTCCCGGTCATGCCCCACCCCTAGACCTCATGAAAAGACAGTTATCTAGTTATCTAAGAAACCATTCAGATTCTCACTCTTTAACCATATAAACTCTTGTTTCATATGGTTAGACGCATTCTTTGACTCCAAGCTAGGGGTCCCCCGGGATGTGCCGGGGACATGCCCTACCCGCATCCACTTCATTAAAGGCCCAATATCTCAGAAACCTTTCAGATCCTCACCACTAAACCATAAATATTATTGTTTCTTATGATCAGACACATCCGGTGACACCAACATAGGGGTGCCCCGGTTACGCAGGGGCCATGCCAACTCCTCGACTTCGCAAAAAGCCATATATCCGATAAACTGTTCAGAGTTTCACCCATAAATCATACACATATCAAATGTTCCTTATAAGAAAAAGCTAAAAGGTTGCCTTTGGAAACAAAGAACAGACAAAAGAACGAAAATCGGAGACTCGATAAATACAAGGCTGCATACGCCAAAAGAAAATATAATCTGCACTATGATGAAGCACGGGGAGACTTTTTACGGCCGCCATTCGGCACTTAACACCAGCTGCAGTGAGGCAAAATAAGAAGCTGAAATGTTTCCTGTGGAAACAAAGAACACATACAAGAACGAAAATCGGTTTAATTGAGTCTCTTTATACACAGCAAAATAGTTTGCAAGGCTCCTTACGCCCCCTATTATCGGCTTAAGCGATATCGATTATAAAGTAATCAGAATGTGATCAATGATCCCATAGGAAAAGAAAACATAATCTGCACTATGATGAAGCACGGGGAGACTTTTTACGGCCGCCACACGACAGTTTACACCAGATGCAGTGAGGTAAAATAATAAGATAAAATTTTGCCTTTGGAAACAAAGAACATATAAAAGAACGAAAATCGGAGACTCGGTTTTATTGAGTCTCTTCATACACAGTGACATAGTTTGCAAAGTAGAAGTAAAACAAAGATCAGGAATCGATACAATTAACTTACTCCACCCATAAAAGACACCAAAGGATGCATTACGCATCCTAGAACAGGCTTAAGTGATATTCGATTTTCAAAGTAACCAGAATGGGATCAATGATCACAAAGGAAAAGAATGTATAATCTGCACTATGATGAAGCACGGGGAAACGTTTTACGCCCGACACACGACACTTAACACCAGCTGCGGTGAGGTAAAATTAAACGCAAAAGGTTGCCTTTGGAAACAAAGTACAAAATTAAAGAACGAAAATCGGAGACTCGGTTTTATTGAGTCTCTTTATACACAGCAATATATTTTGCAAGGCTGCATACGCCTCCTAGCACCGGCTTAACCCTTTACCACTCAGATACGTGTTTTTACGTGTCTGCACCCCCCCCCCCCCATTTTAAGCCCCAGAAGCACATAAAATCTGCATTTCTACCCCTGGATAGTTAAGTTTGCTTTAGGATTTGTTGGGCAAAAAATTGACCTGTTTTTTCGCGCGCCTCCCCACTAAAATATTCCTGGGGGGGTTTGAAGGGGGGCGTTGCCCCCCCCACATCCCGAAAAATTTTGGGTTTATGGCCCAACCGGCCGCTAAAATTTATATCTGAGGGTGTCTGGGGTCAAACATGCCTGAAAATTGATGCTGATAAAACATGCTGCAAACAGTGAAAATGGTTAGTGCCAACCACCTTAATGGTTGCCTTGACAGCTGTGTGAAGATTAAAATGTGGTCCAAAATTCATGTGAAAACACACTTTTTGCCAACTTTGAGATGCCCCCTCTTTACCATGACAACAATGATCAAGTCATGAAAGGTTGCATTTGAAAGGCTACTGCCCAATGAACATTCATACCGAGTTTGGTGTAAAACAGACCACCTATTATGAAACAATGGCTAGTTGAAGTTGCTGTCAGGTGCAACACTGAGAAAATCAGTGAAATTCACAAAATCCCTGAGTGGTAAAGGGTTAAAGAAGAAAATCCCAACTGACCAAAATAATGTTTTTTCATCATTTTATTGCAAGAAACAATATTTCAGATATAATTAAAGCATTTTAGACTAAAATTCAGTATGTTCCCAGATTTTAGTTAACCCTTTACCACTCAGATACGTGTTTTTACGTGTCTGCACCCCCCCCCCCCATTTTAAGCCCCAGAAGCACATAAAATCTGCATTTCTACCCCTGGATAGTTAAGTTTGCTTTAGGATTTGTTGGGCAAAAAATTGACCTGTTTTTTCGCGCGCCTCCCCACTAAAAATATTCCTGGGGGGGGGGTTTGAAGGGGGGCATTGCCCCCCTCACATCCCGAAAAATTTTGGGTTTATGGCCCAACCGGCCGCTAAAATTTATATCTGAGGGTGTCTGGGGTCAAACATGCCTGAAAATTGATGCTGATAAAACATGCTGCAAACAGTGAAAATGGTTAGTGCCAACCACCTTAATGGTTGCCTTGACAGCTGTGTGAAGATTAAAATGTGGTCCAAAATTCATGTGAAAACACACTTTTTGCCAACTTTGAGATGCCCCCTCTTTACCATGACAACAATGATCAAGTCATGAAAGGTTGCATTTGAAAGGCTACTGCCCAATGAACATTCATACCGAGTTTGGTGTAAAACAGACCACCTATTATGAAACAATGGCTAGTTGAAGTTGCTGTCAGGTGCAACACTGAGAAAATCAGTGAAATTCACAAAATCCCTGAGTGGTAAAGGGTTAAAGAAGAAAATCCCAACTGACCAAAATAATGTTTTTTCATCATTTTATTGCAAGAAACAATATTTCAGATATAATTAAAGCATTTTAGACTAAAATTCAGTATGTTCCCAGATTTTAGTTAACCCTTTACCACTCAGATACGTGTTTTTACGTGTCTGCACCCCCCCCCCCCCATTTTAAGCCCCAGAAGCACATAAAATCTGCATTTCTACCCCTGGATAGTTAAGTTTGCTTTAGGATTTGTTGGGCAAAAAATTGACCTGTTTTTTCGCGCGCCTCCCCACTAAAAATATTCCTGGGGGGGTTTGAAGGGGGGCGTTGCCCCCCTCACATCCCGAAAAATTTTGGGTTTATGGCCCAACCGGCCGCTAAAATTTATATCTGAGGGTGTCTGGGGTCAAACATGCCTGAAAATTGATGCTGATAAAACATGCTGCAAACAGTGAAAATGGTTAGTGCCAACCACCTTAATGGTTGCCTTGACAGCTGTGTGAAGATTAAAATGTGGTCCAAAATTCATGTGAAAACACACTTTTTGCCAACTTTGAGATGCCCCCTCTTTACCATGACAACAATGATCAAGTCATGAAAGGTTGCATTTGAAAGGCTACTGCCCAATGAACATTCATACCGAGTTTGGTGTAAAACAGACCACCTATTATGAAACAATGGCTAGTTGAAGTTGCTGTCAGGTGCAACACTGAGAAAATCAGTGAAATTCACAAAATCCCTGAGTGGTAAAGGGTTAAGCGATATTCGATTTTCAAAGTAACCAGAATGGACTCTATAATCCCAAAGGTAAACAAAAAATATAATTTGCACTATGATGAATTAGGGGAGACTTTATACGGCCGTCACACTGCACTTAACACCAGCTGCAGTGAGGTAAAATAAAAAGATAAAAGGTTGCCTTTGTGACTAAAGAACACATAAAAGAATGAAAACCGGAAACTCGGTTTTATTGAGTCTCTTCATACACAGCAAAATAGTTTGCAAGGCTGCATACGCCCCCTAGCACCAGCTTAAGTGATATTCGGTTTTCAAAGTAACCAGAATGGGCTCTATGATCTTAAAGGAAAAGAAACTATAATCTACATTATGATGAAGCACGAGATAAGACGTCTTTGAATGTGTGTATCGCTCATACATTTTGTTTTGGATAGCCAATTGGCCTTTTCTTGTGGGAAAGTTACTGTCTTTTTGGCGTTCGGCCGTTTTGTGTTTCCATTACGGTCTAGTCATTTCATGTTTGTGTTTCTTTCCATTTGGTGTCTCTGATGGGAAGTATAGATTAATTCTATAAATTCTTGATCCTTGCCGTTACTTCTATTTTTTATTAGTCATTCATTAGTTAAGATTGATAAAAGTGATGTTTAAAATGTCGATCAATTTTGATTAACAAATCATGAGCAGTTCTGTCCAAAGTAATAGACGCCGATCACATACCGGCAGATTTGACTATATTGATTTCGTTACGTGTCTCTAAATATTTCAAGATACGTAATTGTTTTGACTAGGTTAAAATGACTTAGTATGAAAATATTCCTGAGAAACTATGGGTAATATGAACATTGGAACTCGACAGTCTACACTTGAAGAATGTCTACGTATGAAACACCTCAAAACAGGTCATGTAGAAAGACCCACATTTCATGCAGGCACGTTTAGATCTCATGCTGCACATTGCACATCTCCTTTCTGTTTCATTGGTGGTAATCATGTGGTAGATTCTATCCAGCCGAGCTTCATCCGGAACACGCTGGTATTCCGTGGGGACTTCCAATTGAGTCGAGGCGCCTTCCACTGGCGAGACAGACCCTTAAAATTGAGCATCGGATATAAATCAGAAAAATGGGAATATCTCTTCATAGGCGGTGGGGTATAACCCTATATATGTGAACCTGTTGTACACATAGACCAATGCAGTAGGCAAATAAGGCCCATCGCCTTTTTTTCTAGACCTGATTCCACCCCGGTATTTGTCAATATTCTTATCAGTTTAATCAACACCACCCGTGATCTGGTTGAAGTGGCTGACGACAAATGGCTGCTGGATTCTAATCATTTGCCCTTCGTGACGAGACCACCTTCCTGATACTTTGTAGAGGTTGTACTCCAAACTGACACACACACACACACACTTAAACTATACATTTTTTTGTAAATATCAAGCTTAGAATGCAATTACCATGTGATAATAACACTTATTGTTCAGTCTGGTTTAAATATGGAGGATCTTACACGAGTTATCATCTCATATGAAATTCATGAAACGAGCCCTTGGCGAGTTTCATGAATTTCATATGAGGTGGCCAAGACTGTAATATTCTGTTTATCATATGACCACTTTGTTTTGAATTTTATCGAAATTGGACATTTTAGCCACAACAAGTGCCTGGTTGACATGGACGTTGTCATGACGTTACTAAATCCCGCCAAAGTGTTATTACATGTGTGGTCATACGATTTTTATTACACGACGTTATCCACTGCTTATCAAAAGCGTCATGTGATATATTGATATAATCACTGCATGAACATAAATGTTTTGCCTCAATTTACCTTGAATTTCTTTAAATGTTTGTTTTTCTATCAACATTTTTTATTGTTGCTTTCGTAGTTGTTAGTTTCATTGAAGAGGGGGACGAGATGTTGGTGCGGCGGCCTACTGGTATTGATTACACCTATCAATGTATTGTCATAACGACTGTCTTTCTATTTCTCAAACTTTTTAACAATATCAAATGAAAACAAAATCAAAGGAAAGTAAGTCCGTCGTTGTGTCAGTATATCGTCGCATGTGTCATTTCAACATAAGTGTGCACTTTCTTTTCTTTTTTGCATCTTACTGCCAAGCCACTCTGATGTATTCAGTGCTACTCTTGTTATCAGTTAATAACAACTTCAAGGTTAGAATACACGGAAAAGTAAAAAAAAAAACCTGGAAAAGCATATTCAGCAAACAGTAAACTGACCACAACAGGTATAAAGCTTTTATTTGCTGCTAACTTGGTAATGTGGCTAGGTATTATCCTACTTTGTTCTGGCGACATCAAACCAAATCCTGGTCCTGCATCATCATCATCATCATCATCATCATCATCATCATCATCATCAACAACAACAACTGGCATGCCCACAAACATTTTCAGTGCTCTCAACTGCAGCTATAATGTGTCTTTTGTCCAATATAATGTTCAAAGTATCAGGAACAAACTCGATATTTTAGAAGCTGATCTTCTGGAATTTGATATATTAGCTTTTAGTGAAACATGGTTGAACCGGTCAGTTGATACAGAAGACTTACTGTTACAGTCCTTTAACAAGCCTGAACGCAAAGATCGTTTGGATGACAGTCAGGGCGGCGTTATCCTCTATGTCAAGGAAAATATATATTATAAACGCAGAGATGATCTTGAAGTAAGAGGTGTCGAAAATATATGGATCGAAGTATCAAATAATCATAAGCGAATACTTTTTGGGCTTTTTTATAGACCGCCAAATGCAGGTGCCAGACATTATTATAACCGGTGATTTCAATCTGAACTACCTTAATCCCCAGACTAGAAGAAAGATCGACTCTTTGTATACTCAGTTCTCTCTCTATCAAACTATTAGGCATCCCACTCATTTTACTGAACATTCAGCCTCCTTAATCGATTTAATCTTTATCAGTAACAAAGAATACCTGGTTCTCAGCGATGTTGGCGATCCGTTTTTGCACCAAGAATTAAGGTACCACTGTCCTATCTTTGGAATTTTAAAATTTTCTAAGCCCAAAGCAAAAACATTTACCAGACACATTTGGGACTATAATAATGGCAATTATGAACTTTTACGGGACTTGGCATCTGACATTGACTGGGGAACATTACAGGACAATAACATTGGTACCTATGCGAATAACATAACAAACACCATTATGAACCTTGCATCTCAATGTATCCCTAATAGAACTATTAAAATAAAACCATCCGATCCACCATGGATAACTTCACATATAAAATGTCATATACGTTAGCAAAAAAGAGCCTACAAAAAGCGCATAAAACTAACAGCCAACAACACTGGATAAAATTCAAAAAGATTCGTAATGAGGTCACAACAATGGTACGCGATTCAAAGCGCAATATGTACACCAAAATATCAGATAAGCTGAAATCTGATTCACTCTCATCCAAAGACTGGTGGAAAACTCTGAAAATGTTTATCTCCCCCTACACTCGCACAGAAATTCCTCCACTTCAGTTAGATGGTAATATCTACACGGTCGATACTGATAAAGCCAACTTTCTCAACAACTATTTCAAGACACATACAATTCTTCACGAGCAAAATGCTATACTTCCTGATCTTCAACCTCCGACATATCATTCACATCTGAGCTCGATTGTACTCACTCCTCTAGAGGTAGAATCTGTTCTGAAAACTCTAAAAGTTGGAAAAGCGTGTGGCCCAAACGGTCTCAGTAATCAGGTCTTGCGTGAACTTACCCCTATAGTAGCTATACCTTTCTGTTCACTTTTCAATCAATCTCTGCGCCAGGGTGTCGTACTAGCTTATTATAAGGATGCGAATGTTTGTCCTGTACCAAAAAAGGGCGACTTGTCTGCGGTGACTAATCACAGACCTATATCTCTATTGAATTCTGAAAGCAAACTGCTTGAAAGAACAGTATTTAAACACCTTTATAATCATCTTTATACAAATAACCTGTTATCTGCTTTTCAGTCTGGTTTTATACCAGGTGATTCAACTGTGAATCAACTAACATACCTATATCATACATTCTGTGAGGCTCTGGATTCTGGTAAAGAGGTAAAGGCCGTCTTCTGCGACATCAGCAAGGCATTCGATCGTGTTTGGCACGCTGGTTTTTTATACAAACTTGAGGCAGCTGGTTTCAAAGGAGACGTCCTCAAATGGTTTCAAAGTTATCTATTGGGCAGACGCCAACGTGTAATACTTCCAGGCGCATCCTCTGACTGGGTTTGCATCACAGCAGGAGTCCCTCAAGGTTCTATTCTAGGACCTCTACTCTTTCTTCTTTTTATCAATGATATTGTTACTGATTTTGAATCCAGCATACGACTTTTTGCAGACGATACAAGTCTTTTCATTGTTGAAGATAATCCATTAAATGCAGCAGCTTGCTTAAACTCGGACTTGGAAAAAATTACAAGCTGGGCAGCACAGTGGCTAGTTACCTTCAATCCCGATAAAACCGAAGCACTTTTAATATCTCGCAAAATGAACCAATTGCAACATCCACCACTATTCATGCAAAATGTACAAATTCAAGAAGTTGATTCTCACAGGCACTTGGGTATATTTCTCGCCAACGACTGTAGTTGGCACCAGCACATTTACTTTATAAAAGAAAAGGCTTGGTTTAGAATTAATATTATGAGGAAACTAAAATTCAAACTTGACAGAAAATCTCTCGAGACCATTTATATATCATTTATAAGACCATTGTTAGAATACGGATATAATATTTGGGATAATTGTTCACAATCAGAAAAGGATGAACTTGAAAAAATTCAGAATGAAGCTGCAAGAATTGCTACAGGAGCAACTAAACTTGTTTCTTTAAATAATCTCTACAAAGAAATATGTTGGGAATCACTTCAAAAAAGACGTCGTGATCATAAACTCATTTTGTTTTATAAAATGAATCACAGCTTAGCGCCTGAATACCTCTCTTCCTTAATACCACAACAGGTTAGTAACATATCTCGATACAATTTACGAAATTCTGACAATATACAGACGATCAGAGCTAAAACCACACAATATCAAAACTCTTTTCTTCCCTCTGTCCTAAGAGACTGGAACAACTTACCGACAGAAGCCAAACAAAAAAGTAGTTTATGTTCTTTTAAATGTTTTTTGAAGAAAAATAAAAAGTGTGTTCCTGAACAATATTATTTCGGAAACAGAAAGGCACAGATACTTCAAACACGACTACGTACTGGATGTAGCTCCTTAAATCTTGACCTTTTTCTTAAAAATATAACAGATTCACCACTATGTAATTGCGGTAGCATTGAAGATGCACAGCACTTCTTTTTCCACTGTAGGTTTTATCAGAGGCAAAGAGAAACACTTTTAAACTCTATAAGAATACACCAAACACCCTCCTTAGATATCATCTTGCATGGTGATGATTCATTATCTCTAGAGATAAACCAAAGAATATTTGACAATGTTCACATGTATATTATAGATTCAAGACGTTTCGAAAACTCTTCAATACAGTCCATTATATTTCACAACATGCGATGAAAATAAACTTTCGGTCAATCAGAGGCCCCGCAACGATACCTCCTCCTCCCCATCCGCTTGATTTTTTTTCCATCTATACATTGTATCGTCACTAATCCTAATTGTTATTTGTTTATTTTCAAAATTATTATTATCATCTATCTCCTTCTGCTTGTAGGATTTTTTTTCCTTAAATTCAATGTCATTATTCTGTATACTTAATTCAGGTCTAAATACTCCGATGCTCAAAAAGTAAAATCAATTTACATTCACGGCTGTATACCGCCGTTAACAATACATTGTCACTCGTCTTATAAGGAAAGGAACTATATAAGCCTCGCTTTCGTTCTGATCCTTTGTATGTGTTTAACTTTGCTTGTATGTTGTATTATTTTGTGAACTTATTGAAAAAATATGCTTAAACCAAACTGATTAAACACAGCATTGACTATGATGTTGTCATTCAACTATCAACTGATTGTTAGCGTCATACGCGAAAGCATATGAACATCTGTTAGCTTTCTGCAAACCAGCGGTAGTGTAGTTTATATTTTACTTTTGGTCCTTTGAGATCAGCGTGAATATTCTGAGAAATCAGAAATAAATTATTGGTTTAGACTCATATTCTAGACAGGTTTTTAATTTTTTGGACCCCAACTTGATTAATATCAGTATTTGTATCG
This sequence comes from Lucinisca nassula, assembly GCA_963580285.1. Taxonomy (NCBI): domain Eukaryota; kingdom Metazoa; phylum Mollusca; class Bivalvia; order Lucinida; family Lucinidae; genus Lucinisca; species Lucinisca nassula. Next base: position 12,571,082 of record OY757026.1, read on the forward strand.
ACTGCTTATTCGAAATTTGCAAAATTGCAGTATGCTTCCTCTGGCTTTCCTTGCCGGATCATTACAGGGTCACTGATAAGGCTTTATTAGCCGAAACTACGTAGTATGACCCATCTTCTTTCTTATGAAGGTTTTCATTGCTCTTAAAGGAGCTCATTTTTGATTTTTATATGCCTTCACTGCAGCTGGTGTTGTGCCGTGTGGCGGCCGTAAAACGTCTCCCCGTACATTAACCATAGTGTAGTTTATATTTTACTTTTGGTCCTTTGAGATCAGCGTGAATATTCTGAGAAATCAGAAATAAATTATTGGTTTAGACTCATATTCCAGACAGATTTTTAATTTTTTTGACCCCAACTTGATTAATATCAGTCTTTGTATCGACTGCTTATTCGAAATTGATCAATGATCCCAAAGCCTTCATGCGGACTGAACAAAGTATTTGCCTAAATGGCAACGGAAATAAAGGTGATACAAACATGTTGATACGCCTTTCAACCAGAAGACCAGACCAACGAAATACGCACAATAGTGGATACTTTTTAGTATTGCTGGGTATAAATTGTGTTATAATGTCCCAAGCTAAATAGAAATAGGTGCCCAGGAAAAGCCACAATCAAAGATTACAACCCACCAATGGCACCAAGGGGACGTGTAGCTAACAATGAGGAAAAAAAAAGGAAAATACTTATCCACTTATCCACAAGATGTCTTCAAGGTGCAACAGGCAAACTTAATAACTTAATAAAAGTTAATTAAAGTATACTAATATTACACAACCATAAACACATACAGCATGAAGAGCCCCGTCGGACAAACGCTATGATTAACATAAGCAACATTAGAACCACCGCCTTAGGACGGTCAGTAGCGGTAACCACTCGGGACTTTAAATCAACCCTAAGAGCCCAACCTTCATTAGGTTTTAATATAATTTACAACATAAAAATAAACCTGAAGGTAACTTAACTCAATGAAAAGACCATTCACAGAATAACATACGAAATAGAGTATATTGAAATACAAATCAAATTAAATAGTTGTGATGAATTAGGGGATAACTGTATTCAAAATTGTCATTTGGGGAGGTAAATCGGAGGTTTTACGGTCGGAAATTTCGTTTTACCGCGACGCGTCAGCGGAGCCGTAAAACGGAATTTGCGACCGTAAAACCGACGATTTACCTCCCCAAATGACAATTTTCAATACAGTTATCCCCATTCTAATGCATTTATTCGGTTGTTTTCTTAAAAAAAGTGTGCTATTTTGCTCAAAGTGGCAAGCGCTGTCAGCTGCGTAAAACCAAATGACAACCAATGGAAAGCGGCGTTACATGATGACGTCGGATTTCCGCCAGTATATCGCAGAATATACTGTCGCAATTTTTTGACGTTATCCAATCAGACGTCGCGTTACATACGCAAGTGCATTAGAATTAAAGATGATGGTTCGTAGTTTTTTTATTCCACACGCTATAAGCTGGAGCTAAAGAAATTCACCAGGTGGGCATCGAAGAGTCAAACCAAAAACAAATCATCAGGCATGAGTCTTTGTATTTTTTGTCAATATTTCAATATTATATAAGTTCAAAACAATGTGTTAATATTTTAAGGTAAACTTAATTTGCAATAATTATGCATAATTTGTATTTTGTCATTAGCATATTTTGTCGATGGATTGTAGTGTCAATGGCATCTTTGGCGATTTATTTATGTTGTTGTTTGTTACTTACTGTGTATAACTTGTGTCTTTTAATTTTGGATGGCCATATGGCCATTTTGTGGGAAAGTAACTGTACTTATGGCCTTCCTTTGTTTAGGTTTCCATTATGGTCTGGTCGATTAATGTTTGTATTTCTTTCCCTTTGGTGTCTTTTATGGGTGAAGTAAGTTAATTGTATCAATTCCTTCTTTTACTTCTACTTTTTATCTTTTATCATTAGCATGTTTATTTTAATTGTTTAGGCTGAGGCTGTAGAATGGGCTCCAGGCTTAATATACGGTATAATGTGTGCCATTGTGGCCATACTGGCTCTGTGGATACCAGAAACAAACAATCATGAACTGCCACAGACACTAGAAGAATGTGAGTTGTGGTATAGAGACAACCGTTTCAAGCTACCATTTACAAAAAGGAATCAAGAGGACAACAGGCGAGAAACTTCTCCATTAGAACCAAAAACGTAACGCATCATCGCCTTCTAACGATGTCAGATGAAGATAGATGTCCTGGAATAACCAGAACGTAGTAATACGACATATAACACAATAATGTGTGACTAAAGTTGAGTTTGAGTTATCCTTGATAGAGCTCCCGTTACGCCGAACATGCTGACGCAAACAAGAGACAAGTATATTATTAAGTCCCCGTTACGAAAACATGCCTATACCAATACATTGCAACCTTTATCGCCGGAAAAAAAATGCAAATTTTATGATGAAAAAATGTGAGATTCTCATTTTTGCTCAAAATATAGATTGTGGGGCCTCGTTAGAACCGCCTCATCGAGGCGGTTCTAACGTGTCTACAATATATTTTAGAGCAGAATTAAGTAAAATAAGGTTATATCCCTGTAAACCCCAGTTTTACTATATAAAAGTGGAATTTAAGGGGCTCACAATTACATAGGTGTGTTTTCGCGATTCCATCCAGCAACAGAAATTCATCACCACCAAGTCCGTGCAATGAAAAGCCCCATTAACACATTCTTATATAGCTAAAACTGTGCTTTACCGGGGTATGCATTTTATTTATTATTTCTGCTCCAATTCATAGGTTGTAGGTACTCGTTAGAACCGCCTGTGGTGGTTCTAACGAGCACCCGCAGCCTATGTTTCAGTATAAATAAAAAACAATATCATGGATTATCATCAGAAACGTAGCCATTTTGGAGACATGAAAAGACACGATGCTGCACGGGTGTGTTTGAATTTTACAACCCAGTCAACACTATTTTAGGTCATTTTTGAGCCGGTCAGTTTACCGATCCACACTTTTCCTGGACATGCTTATTGGTAAGCGGTGAGCCAGTACAGTGAACATTCTTTCGCCAGAAACTGACAACTGCCTTTTTTCGTAAATCAGCGGAAGGGAGAGAATGACCGTAGAAAAAAAAACTTCACGAAAGAATGTTGCCGACCCTGTACGTGTGTGTTATCGTAATATATTGTTTTTGGATTTGCGTCTGCATTGGTGTCGGTGTCGACGTCGGCAATTACTAGTTTCAAGCATTATAATTAATCGATACTAACTAAACTCGTTACACCACATGGATACGAAAAGTTAATACGTTTTGAAGGCCTTCACCTGATTTTTGTGATTTTTAAGGTCACCGGCTCTCAAAAACTACCATTATTCGGCGAAAATGACCCGATTGCACTCTAACTTACCAACGGATCAAAAAAGTTTAGTCGAACTTGGACAGTGTATCCTTGATCGCATATTGATTTGATTGGTTATAATATGAGCCAGCGCATGACGAAATCTACAAGAAGTCTTGAGCGACCAGCTTAGACTCAGATCAGCCTGCGCGTCCGCCCAGTCTGATAAGAGTCTTCACTGATCGCATGTACCTACCAAAGGCTAATATATATGCAAAGAGACATAAGCAAAAGATCTTGTCATAGTGGATGGGTGCGCAGGTTGATTTGAGTCTCTGCTGGTCGCACCGGTCTTATTGTAGGTATTGTTATGCGCCGGTTCATATACATGCTTTGGTTAGGTTTGGGTGATTTTTACCTCATCTTTATTTGTTTGTTTGATTTGAAGTTTAACGCCCCCGTCAACACTGTCAAGATCATTTTGGAGACGTTGCTTCCAACTTTGTGGGACTTTTACCCGACATTGAGATGAAATGACATCTCAAGCCCTGGCGCTCAATGAAACCAATAGGGTTTATAAGCAGGGACGGGCCGACTCGCACCGCTTTGCCTGAGGAGGCTTAGATTCTCTAAGTGGCTTACCAGTACTCGTGTGAAGGTCGGTTTCAGCTCTGCGTGGAAGCATCGTGCAGTCCATTTATTTCTTCAAGCCCCGATGGGCGGGGGTATTACCTTATCTTTGTCACATGCTCTTCAAGACGTCTTTACGACAACTTAAATCCAAACATTTCAGAGGAAGTATGCTTTGCATCACGAAAACACGCCCATATGATATTGATCCCCTTGAACCTCACTTTTGTATAGTAAAACTAGGGTTCGCAGGGTAAACCTTATTTTTCTTTTTTTCTGCTCTAAAATGAAGAATGTGAGTACTTGTTAGAACCGCCTCACGTATATCCACCTATTTTGAGCAGAAATGATAAAAAATATTACAATTTTTCATCTTAAAATTTCCCTTTTTCTGGTGATAAAAATTACTATGTATTTGAATAGCTGTGTTTTCCAAATGGCAGCACACAATATCGTCGTTGTTTGACTGCTACTCTATGTTATTAATTGTCTATCCTATATTACACAAGGTCAACCAATATTAAAAAATCATAAATCACGTTTTTAATTGCGTCAATTAATAAAATTGTCATTAATCAAGTAAGTTCGTATGTCCCAGTTACAGGTCCTCCGTCAGCTGTATTGGCCTCGGCCTTCGGCCTCTTGCCAATACAGCAAACCTCGGACCTGTAGCTGGGCCAATACGAAATTACATGATTAATAACATTGTATTAATACGCTTAACCAAGAACTTGGTGATTCAAACTACAAACGAATGCAACGATTTTCAAATCGTTACAAGTATCCAACATCTCCCGCACAAGACTATAAAATCTGATATGGGGTTCTGTTGTAGATGAGCGTTTCCATCCCGAGGGATGACCGTGCTGAGCGGAACCGAGGCTACGCCGAGGTTCCGCTCAGCACGGTCATCCCGAGGGTTGGAAACGCCCATCTACAACAGAACACCATATTGGATTCTTTTTCTTGCACAACACCTCCGGTTAGTTTTGACAGCTCGCACATGTATATTGTTTACAAAATAAAAGTAGTGCGGAAGTAGTTCCGGCAGTTGCATAGAATTGAAGCGCATTTATGTTAGTTGCCTGGGTCGGAACACCAGGGTCAGTACATAAATTTCTATCCCAAGGTAAAATCACCGGTTTCCTTGTCTGGTGTGCAAGAATATAAAATTACACATTTTGGTCGTGTCAGACAGGCACATTTTTTTGTTGTTGTTGGAGTGGGGACTGATTTGTTCTTGTTCTGTTAATTGTCAATTTCTATAGAAAAAGCAATATTTGAATTTATTGAAGCATTGTGTTCGACGCCTTGATACTTGAATGATTTATTACATATTGACAATACCTACTTCGTTGGTTTGATCAGTCGAATTTACCCTTCAGAAAATCAAGTGAATAACGCAGCTAAAATCTGATACCATAGTCCCTCTTTGGGTTTTACTTTTGTCTATTTTAGATGGGTTTGTTTCGTGCAAAATGTATTATAAACGCGATTAATTTGATTTTGATATATGATTGTAGAGTTTCCAATTTTGGATGGGAACGTTCCTCGTGAGGCATACAGAAGTGTTCATATAGCGCAATTAATTCCGTTTGCCAGAGTGTCTAGCCGTGTAACTGACCTCAAAATAGAAGTGAAGGCAATGATCAGGAATCGATACGATTACCCCACACCTACCATCAGACACACTAAAGGGAAAGAAACACGATACGAAAAAAAACCCCTACTAAATATGTCACAAGAGGAAAGCAAAACGGTCAGTTACCTTCCAAAACAATAGTCAAACGTCTATCAAAAATAAACTACATGTATATGAGAATTACACAATGCAGAGACGCACTATAACAAAATTAAACCGCGACAGAAGATTCGTATTGTAACAGTTAGTAAAAGGTATTTCACTGGGAGGGGCCAGGCTTGAATCGATTTAACGTGGCCACATCGTCGAACCTCGGTTCTGTCATGGTTGTGACAAATAATTTGTTCATCCCGCATGAAAGGTATCTTACTCAACAATGCTATATAAACATAAAACACCAAACGACTACAGACATGAAGCAACTCTTGTGACTCGACAGAATGAAATAACTGAAATGCTTGAGCAAAAGAAAGGCAACAATTAGACTCCGGTAATCAGTTATTACGACCACACTTGTGACTGCTTAAAACAGGCTCAACAGTGGTCACTGATTGGAGGGCATTGGGTGTAGAAAATAGTAAGCATAAGCAGGAATACTCGTACTACAGGTACTAATCCACACTTATCTGTCGCTTCTGTGACGTCACAGCCTGTCGCTAGTTTGCATACAGGTAATAGTAGGAAAATGTATAGACTAATATAGGAGCCCGTCATTTAACTATTAAAATTCCTTTATTTTCATTTCTACAAGATATTATTATAACCTCGCATTTGATAGAAAAATGTATCTGCTTTATTTTGGTACCAAATTTGTTGAAATAAAATAAATTTTAAAGTGGCCCAGATTGTAATGAATGCCACTGGGGTTTTCCCTATTAAGTTTTTGTATTTTACAACAAAAATGAAAAATAGCCTTAATTCAAAGGCTCAAACGTCATATTTGTAAAACTTTCTCCGTGCGCTATAACCTCTCATTAGAAAGATATATTTAATATCTATATTCATGTAGTAAAAAATTTAGAAAATCATTTTATTAAAAGTGGCCCACAGGTTGTAGAAAATACCTATATTTGAAGATTCGGCTCAAACATGTGTAAAGATTACACAGACGCATGACTTGTATACACAGGATATAGGAATGAATCGAAGTTATAAGAATTTAAAAACGGTATCAATATGGATAATATTATTGATAGAATTAGAAAACAAATATACATCTTTGTACTCATATAATGATTTATTTATGTATTTTTGCGAATGTAAAATTCTGTTTTAATTAGCAACCTTTGGAAGCTTGATTTTAAGATAAGCAATAATTGTATTTTCGCCTTGGAAAACTATAAACTGCTTAATTAGAAAACTTGACTGATATATATTTCCATTGTTACGAAAACGCGCCTATTCAAATAAATTGTAAATTTCACGGCCAACTTACAGAAATTAAAAAAAAAAAACTTATTTCTGCTCTTAATTTTAGATTTAGAGTACTCGTTAGATTGACGATGATGACTCGTTAAAACAGTCAAACGTATGATTTTAAGCTCAAAAGTTCTTTATTTTTATTTCATTTCAGCTCAACTTAAAGATTGTGGGTACTTGTTAAAATCGCCTCACTGAGTCGCTTCTAACATCTATCTATCTTCAATCTATGTTATTAGCAGAAATAAGATATTAATTAAAGTTTGTGAGGGTAAAAAATTTCAGTTTTTGACGGTAAAATTTTCAATCTACTTTTGAATTGGCATGTTAATGTAATGTTTGTTAGATTTTACACCAGTCCTGTAGATGCAGTGTTTTAGTTCATGTGTTTAGAAAACTTGAATGTTCTTGATAAGTTATAATTTATATAATCGTGACGATTTATATTTCCATCAATACGAAAACACGCCTATCCAAATACATTGTAAATTCCACGTCCAAAACCAACAATTTTCATAAAAAATATGATGTTTTATTTATACATATAACATGTGGGCTCACGTAAGAACTGCCTCTGCGAGGCGGTTCTAACGAGTACCCAAAATCTATATTTTAGAGCAGAAATAAGAAAAATGAGCACGCGGAATTTATGGGACGCGCCAAAATGTTTTAATCTTAACTCATAAATAAGAATTAAAAATCTTTCGTCTGAATCAATTTTTTTTTCTTTTAAAAGAACTTATATTTGCGATCCAAGTATATGATCAGTATAATGGTCATTTTGGATAACATATTGTGTCATTTTTCTCTTATGTAGTCAAAACATAGTTGTTTTTTTTTTCTTTGTCTCATTAATTAATCTTAATCTTCTCTGGGCCTAGCCGAAATAAAATATTAAATTTGGCAAAATTTGTACAATCGTTTCAGAAGCTGTATTTATTTCATGCATTACTCCCTTAAATGGTTGTCGTTTTTAAATGTCAAATACACAATGGTTCACCCGAAGGCAATGCTATGAAAATTTATGTCAAAAAACTCAACAATAAAGGTGTATGTGTGTGTCGGGGGACGTTATATACCGCGCAAGACCACGTTAGCTTTATGGATTATTTGATTGGTTGGTTATCTTTTTTACACAAAAAAGTGAGGTTTATAACGAAAAAAACACAAACCCATTTCTTTTGCATTGTATTAAAGCCCTGGTCCCACAGACCTTGCGACTGCGATGCGACCTCTCTGCAACTGATTTCGTTGCAACTGGCCCGCGACCTTTGCAACTGTTGCTACTAAATTTGTTCCGAAAATGTGATCGCCGACCCGTCGCCGACAAATCGGCGACCGGTCGCCGAACAATCGGCGATTAATGTTGACCAAAGTCGGCAATTGATCAGCGACTTGTCGCCGAAGAATCGCCGTATGATCGGCGACTGACTTGCAACAAGTGAAACATGATCGGGGACTAGTCGGCGATCAATCGGCGACTCTTCAGAGACTGGATAAAACCGATCGGCGACTGGTCGGAGACAGTTGTACGTTTTTTTTGACACAGACAAAAAATAAACTAAATTTTCGACTGCTGAGAGTCTTCTCTGGGCTGCTGCAAGTCCTCGTCATACGAAATTGGTGTCCGAGCCTTGATTCCCGTTTTTTTTTTTTTTTTTTCGGCTGCGCCGCCGTTTTCTTTTGCCCGCCTCTCCGAACCATGTTGCCTCTTTGGAAGCTGTCGTCGAAATTATGCTAGGATGTTAACAGTGCTTTTATTTTAGTTGTCGCTTTAATCGTTCGGTGGCTTTAACACCTTTTTACAGCTTGTCGGCGACCAGTTGCAGATCAATCGCAGATCAATCGCCGACTTATCAGTGATCAATCTCCGATCGATCGCCGACCCATCGCCGAACTGTTGCCGACCGATCGACGATAGGTCGTGGATCGATCGCGGATCAGTCTGCAATCGGTCTGCGACCAGTCTCCGATAAGTTGCAATAAGGTTGCTAGAATTTACAGCCAAATTTGCAAAATTCGGTCGGGGATCGATCGGTGACTGTTCGGCGATCGATCGGAGATTGGTCTGCGACGTCTGGAAAACCATTGCAACTAGTCTGCGATCAAAATCAGTCGCAGCCAGTCTTTTGTGCATGCACAAAAGACGATCGGCGACTAAATTTGATCGGCGACCTACCCGCGACCTTGCAGCAGCCTTAATAAAACCTCTCTGCGACTTCTGCAACCGCTCTGCGATTGCCATTTTTTTTTAGTCGCGGAGAGGTCGCATCGCGGTCGCAAGCTCTGTGGGACCGGGCCTTAACCCTTATCCTGCTGTTCACGACAACCCCTAACTTTTACAATCTGATCAGGATCTACACTGTTTGTCAACCAGTTTGTGAATTTGAACGAAAACATTATACAATGTAGTCTGATTGGCTGGTAGTATAGATGTGACCAAGGAGCGTGTGATGAGCTCTTGATGTGACTTATTACATTATTCTCGTTTAAATAGCCTCGTCGAAGCGTTTCTACCGAGTATCCGCAATGCATGTTATGTGCAGAAATATTAAAATTAGCAGAATTTTGTAAGGTGAAAATTTCAATTTTAGGGCGGTAAATTTTTTTATAAATATAAAATAATATAATAATATCTGAGTATAGACTGCTTTTGTTGTGTCTTGTTTAAATCTTAAAGTAAGACATTAAGATGCACACCCACTTGCTTTATTCTGAAATGATTGAGGATGTAGCGGTGTATATTGAAATAACGTGAGTATTGCTCGCCTGGGGCGTCCGAGTTAAGTTTATCCAAAGTATGTGAGTGTTGTGCATTAACCCATTTTGTACCGAATTTCCCAAAACGGGTTATAGCAAAAAGTGCAGGACCAGTTCAGACGACACCGAACTCGGCTTTTGTTCAGGAACTATTGTTTGCTTAAAGGACCAGCCGTTTTTTTTTTCAAATATATTTAGAACACACAACTTCACACCATTGAATTTTGAAATGGACTTGTGCAATATATAAGGCTGACAATTCCGGTCGGTACAAAATGGGTTGAACTGATATAAACGACAGAGCTTTAAGTTGTTTTAGTTAGCACATCCAGTGCAGGTAGACCTCTTTATCAGACTTTGGAGTTTTAACGGCCTTCTCAACACTTTTTGGTCATATCGAGCTAGTCAGTTAACCTATCCCCACTTTTCCTGGCCAGGCTTCTATACTGAATATACGTAAGCGATTAAGCAGTCTTTTTTTGAAACTTTGAAACAGTGGATGAAAGAGAAAGAATATAGAGAAGATTTCATGATCAATTTCCACGAAAGAATATTGCCATCCCCGGCAGGTACCGAACCCGCATCCTCCTGATCACCAATCATGCGCGCATGCGACTGAGCTACCGAGGCCGGCTTAAGAAATAAGTCAACACCCATGTAAAATTAGGCCTTTAAAATGACTATTCCATAACAAAGAAAAAAAAACGCGACATGTGATTTTAAACAATGAGGCATTGGCGACTAGCGAAGACTCAGATCAGACTGCGCTTAAGCGAGTGCAGTCTGATCAGAGCCTTTGATAGTGGGGAAGCAATGCAATTCATAGAACCGTAATTGAACCAGTAAACATGCAGGCTGATCTTGTCTTCACCTTAAAAACTACCACATGATGGGAAATGGATTCAAAACATACCCAAGGGTACATAATTGCTACAAAACGGCGTAACAGTCCTCACTTATGTGAAAGTGAGGCTAGAGCTTTATAAATGGTATGTCATTACTATACGCTGAATTTCATTAATTAAATAAACTCTTTTATATATTGTCATCATTACGTTTCTTTTATTGTTTACCAATGGTCACAATATAGGAAGGAACAAAATTACACCCTTGGAATAAAAACAAAAAGAAGAAGAAAAAAAAAAAAAAAGCATTATATATAAACGTGATCTATTTTTATGTCCCTATAATTTCAATTATGTCGAGGACAACACACCTGGTCATCGCCTTTTTTTATATAAAATATCACATTTTTACATCTTGAAATTTTCAGTGGCAAAATTTACAATGTATATCCATACTAATTTTACCGGGGCACTGGATAGAACACAGATTGGTTGTGAATTGTAACTCAAACCGGGAGGTGTGCAACTGTTATTAAACACTATCAACATAGGTAAACGACGCTATCTCGACTACGGTCTAAGGGAATTAACTGATGGCAATCAAATATGGGACATCGGCAATCTGAGTGACAGTTCCTGTAGTACTTTGTCACGGACGGCATCATAATATTCCTCGCAGTAGCTATGTTTTATGAGACGTCATATATAGAGGATCTTACATGAGTGTTCATGTATTTTTGAATTTATTAAACGAGTTGACGAAAAGGGATAAAATGCGAGGCTTTGCCGAGCATTTTATCCCTTTACCTCAACGAGTTTAATAAATTCAATAAATGAGCACGAATGCAAGATTCTATTTATCATATGACAATTAAAACGCATTTTATTCACCTTTGTTTACAAAAATATCAATATTCCGACATTAGTAAACGCGACGTCGTTTAGGACGTTGTACATATAACGTTACTGGACGTATCTAGCTAATTTGCGTATTTAATTCACTAGTGTATTGTCGAAAATATCACATGGCGTTATTACACTCTCATACGCGACGCCATATGCTAAAATGAATATAATTATCATATGACGTCGTTGTTAAGCAGTCGATACCGTTGTGTAATAAAACATCGTATGACCGCAAGTGTAACAACACTTGGGCGGGTTTAAGTAACGTCATGACGACGTCCATGTCCATCATCAATTTTTGTGGTAAAATTGTTAAATTTAAAGGCGATTAAATCAAATTTAAACTGGTCATACGATAAACAGAATCTTGAAGGCTCGTTTCATAAATTTCATATGAAATGACCACGGGTGTAAGATCCTCTATGAATCATGGAAAAGAACATCATTTATATTGTACTGGATCCTATAACATATTTCAGCAATCTATAAAAAAATTGGTATAAGTACATTTATATCGATGGATACAATTATAAATATCGCAAACATGAATATAAAACGAAGCGCTTTCGGCTATCACCTTTATCAGAGTTGGAACTAACATGAATCTATTTAAGAAATGACATAAAGCAAAAAAGCAGTGGGTCGCGTAAAATGTAAATGAACCCAGACGGGGTTATTGTTAACTTTGCTAGCGCCCCGCTGTCGTTCATACTTTCATGAAAAACAGAACCATTATTTTTATATATATTTACATTCTATGCTCCTCATCACCGGGCGAAAATATGCTTACAGGCGGACAAACATTTACACGCTGTTTTTCTACAAAGAGCGGAAGAGCGTTGCCGTCACCAGCGCATGTAGAGAACTGTGGTTTTAATAGACTGACGTCCCTTGACCTCACTGAAAATCATGTGACTTGATGCGTTCATGGAAGTATAAACTACACTGTTTTCTATAGGATTACATTTGGCTTTACACTGGAAATGTAAAGTTTTACAGTTGAACTGATCAAAACGGGAATACAACACAACAAAACAGTACAGTTTTTAACTTAACAACTGAATAAGTGCATTAGAATGGGGATAACTGTATTGAAAATTGTCATTTGCGGAGGTAAATCGTCGGTTTTACGGTCGCAAATTACGTTTTACGGCTCCGCTAACGCGTCGCCGTAAAACGAAATTTCCGAGCGTAAAACCTCCGATTTACCTCCCCCAATGACAATTTTCAGTACAGTTATCCCCTAAATGTAAAGTTTTACACTTGAACTGATAAAATCGGGAATACAACACAACAATAACTAGAAATAGAGAATACCAGGTTCGTGTCTTTTGATATCAAGTTTATCAGGCAAGGCTTCGAGAACGCTTGTAGAATCGCGAGGCTTGCCGAGCGATTCTACATGCGTTTTCGAAGCCGAGCCTGATAAACTTGATATAAAATGACACGAATCTGGTATTCTATTTATCAGTTTATCCCCTTGTATCAGAGTGCTGTGTAAATAGAGAATACCAGGTGAGTGTCTTTTGATATCAAGTTTATCAGGCAAGGCTTCGAGAACGCTTGTAGAATCGCGAGGCTTGCCGAGCGATTCTACATGCGTTCTCGAAGCCGAGCCTGATAAACTTGATATCAAATGACACGAATCTGGTATTCTATTTATCAGTTTATCCCCTTGTACACTCATAAATAATAACATTTTTGGCCATTTTTCCAGTAGTCCGGCTCACTCATAAAAGTGCAATGTCATGTTGACCTGATAAAGCTCACTTGTCCTGAGATAGCATATATTTATCAGGTCAATGTGTTACAATGCAATTAATATAGAGGGTGACTGATAAATAACAAAACTGGTGCAACTTTCATTTTCTGGTCCTTTGGGATCATTGAAATCATTTAGAATCATTTTGAAAATTGATTTCTGCTTAAGCCGGTGCTAGGGGGCGTGGCCGGTGTAGCCCATTTCAGTACTGGTCATGAACAGACTCAATAAAACCGAGTCTGCTATTTTCGTTTATTTGGTGTATTCTTTGCTTCCGAAGGATCTAGCTATTCAGAACTTATTTATCTTCACTGCAGCTGGTGCTGTGCCGTGTGGCGGCCGTAAAAAGTCTTCCCGTACATCCATCATAGTGCAGATTATATTTTCTGGTCCTTTGAGATCATTGAGTTCATTTAGAATCATTTGAAAATGGAGTTCTGCTTAAGCCGGTGCTAGGGGGTGTGGCCGGTGTAGCACATTTCAGTACTGGTCACGAACAGACTCAATAAAACCGAGTCTGCTATTTTCGTTTATTTGGTGTATTCTTTGCTTCCGAAGGATCTAGCTATTTAGAACTTATGTATCTTCACTGCAGCTGGTGCTGTGCCGTGTGGCGGCCGTAAGAAGTCTTCCCGTACATCCATCATAGTGCAGCTTATATTTTCTGGTCCTTTGGGATCATTGAGTTCACTTAGAATCATTTTGAAAATGGATTTCTGCTTAAGCCGGTGCTAGGGGGCTTGGCTGGCGTAGCACATTTCAGTACTGGTCATGAACAGACTCAATAAAACCGAGTCTGCTATTTTCGTTTATTTGGTGTATTCTTTGCTTCCGAAGGATCTAGCTATTCAGAACTTATTTATCTTCACTGCAGCTGGTGCTGTGCCGTGTGGCGACCGTAAAAAGTCTTCCCGTACATCCATCATAGTGCAGACTATATTTTCTGGTCCTTTGGGATCATTGAGTTCATTTAGAATCATTTTGAAAATGGAGTTCTGCTTAAGCCGGTGCTAGGGGGCGTGGCCGGTGTAGCACATTTCAGTACTGGTCATGGACAGACTCAATAAAACCGAGTCTGCTATGTTCGTTTATTTGGTGTATTCTTTGCTTCCGAAAGATCTAGCTATTCAGAACTTATTTCAAATGATCCTTTACAAAACACACTTATTTGAAAAATCAGAAAATGAAATTTTTCTGACAGATTCTGATAGTTTTCATATTTCTGCTCAAAACATTGATTGTTGAAATACGCTGGAACCGGCAAGGCGGTTCTAACGAATACCCACAATATATGTTTTTTTTTAACAGAATTAAGAAAAAATAATGACTACCCCTTTGACTTTATAAAAGTGTTGTTCAAGGGGATCAGGATTATTTGCTTACTACAAGTTGGAACCTTATGTTATAATGTCATTAATCAAGTTTGTTCGAATTGGCCCAGTCAAAGTTCCTCGGTCAGCTGTATTGTCCCTCGGCCGAAATGAAATTTCTTCATTATGACAATTTTATCAATTGACACAATTAAATCAAAAGTACTGAAAGTACTGAGGAAAGTTGATTACCATGATCATTATGTCAGTCGTAGATCAAGCAGTTCTCTAGATATTTAGGGGATAACTGTACTTAAAATTGTCATTTGGGGAGGTAAATCGGAGGTTTTACGGTCGGAAATTTCGTTTTACGGCGACGCGTTAGCGGAGCCGTAAAACGTAATTTACGACCGTAAAACCGACGATTTACCTCTCCAAATGACAATTTTCAATACGGTTATCCCCATTCTAATGCACCTTTTCAGTTGTTAAGTTAAAAACTGTACTGTTTTGCACAAGGCGGCAAGCGCGGTGAGCTGCGTTAAACCAAATGGCAACCAATGGAAAGCGACGTTACATGATGACGTCGGATTTCCGACAGTATATCGCAGAATATACTGTCGCAAATTTTTGACGGTATCCAATCAGACGTCGCGTTACATACGCAAGTGCATTAGAATAGTTGATAAGGTCTCAGAGGGTTGGTCCCTTTGGTGTCTTTGATGGGTAGAGTAATGTAATTGTATCGAAACATGATCTTTGTTTTACTTCTACTTTGAAAAAAAGTTATACCAAAGAAGAAAAAAATAAGAAAAAGGATAAACGTGTCTGCACATTTTTCATGGTTGAATACCATTTTCAATATTAACTCACAGTGGGCACCTGACGTCTAAGCAAAGTCGCATCAACGTCGCGTTGATACGACGTTGCACACACGTCGTGTGGCTACTGAGAGCCGTGTTCTTTTGGGACAGGGGACTTAGAACGGAGAACAACTTGGCGAATAAAAGGGTTATTTTAAACCATTTAATTTTCAACTTCAACTTCAATATTGTACAGTCCAACGCCGCAATGGACATCTACTGACATTAAAACCCGGATCAGTCGCCGCGTTTAACGAACTTCAACTTATTTGCCTTACCAAAGCTGACCGAAATCACGTTTATCTATGGTTTTGAAACGGGTCCTAAAATATGTCTCCATGAATGACTCGCCCTCGAGTTGCAAGATGGGCTGCAAGATGCTTCCACGCAGAACTGAAACTGACCACACATGAGTACTGGTAAACTGCTTATAAGGGAAAAGCCTGCCCAGGCAGTGATGTACAGCCGAATGTTCATTTTGATTTCATTGGTTAACAAGGCTTGAGATGTCATTTCAACTCTGTCGGGTACAAATCCGACATAATTAGAAGCAACGTATCCAAAATGACCTAAATAGTGTTCACGACGAGGGCGCTGAACATCATTATCCAACAAAACTCACAGCTTATAGAATAAACGTGAAAACATATATTTTGTAATTAGATCCCTCTTAAGCGGGTGAATTCCTGTGTTCAATTGCGGTCAGAAACGGGTTGTTTATAAGTAAACATAGCACGCAAATTAACCCTTTAAACCCGGTAGACCGGTGCAGATCCCGAGGTGGAAATACCTTGTACCTATGAAAACCTTGTAGATCCCGATTAGACCCCCGCCCATAGGGGCTTGAAGAAATATATGGACATAATGATGCTTCCACGAAGAGCTGAATCAGGCCCGCACACTAGTACTGGTTAACCGCTTAGCGGATCTAAGCCAGTCCAGAAACCGCGGCGCGAGGCGGACCGTCCATGCCAATAAACCCTATTGGTATCATTGGGCGACAGGGCTTGAGATGTCATTTCATATCAATGTCGGGTAAAAGTCCCACAAAATTGGAAGCAACATCTCCAAAATGACCTTTACAGTGTTGACGGAGACGTTAAACCTCAAATCAAACAAATCAAACATGATCCCGATAAGACGGTATGTATCGAGCAATCTCGCCGGGATCTACATGTACACTGTTTTCCAGATGTCAATGAACTAGACGGAACCCCCTTCCTATAATAATACAGTAACATTTCTTAATAAAGAACACCTCTGGGACTGTTCAAAAGTGGTCTTCAAGACCACTTTTGAACAGACCCAAAGGTGGTCTCTTATAAGGAGACACTGTGTGTATAAAATACAAAGGAAGAATCACGGAAATCGTCTCAATACGATTTGTGTTTCTTTCCCTATGGTGTCTTTGATGGGTGGAGTCTTTTTGATCTTTGTTTTACTTCTACTTTAACAAGCAGATTTTCTAGCTAGTCTGGCCCAGAAAACATGTACACTCCATATTTTTCACTTCTGTGGTGTATTCCTTGCTTCCAAAGGATAACCCTTTTATAGAACATATTTGACGTCACTTCAGCTGGTGTCTGGGAATGTTTGACGGCCGTAAAAAAGTCTCCCTGCCCTACATCATAGTGTATTTTGTCCTTTGGAATCATTGATTCCATTGTTGAATTTTGAAAATATTTGAGGGTCACTGATGAGGCCTAATTGGCCGAAACTAGCTAGTCTGGCCCAGAAACATGTACACTCCATATTTATCATTTTTGTGGTGTATTCCTTGCATACAAAGGATAACCCATTTATAGAACTTATTCATAATGTCAGGCGGTCTTAATAGCGGAATTTTAATGTATATTTAAAGCCAGAAGATTCCCGCTTAGAAACGCAGGAATGAAAGGGTACAATCCATGGAAAGCGCATAGAACAATAGCTCCGGAGTACTTTATTTGTTCCACAACTCGTATGCCTGTGCCAATTTATTTGTATGTTAAGAATTTCGGACTTTTTTCAAAGCTCCAGGCTCATCCCAGTACTGTCATGTTGGGTCTTAACGACTATTTCTATTAAACCTATGTTCGAAGAAGCAGAATTGCTGTGGTTTGGTCCAGTACCGGAAAACGAATTGCGTTGACATAATAACTTGATATAAGTTTCAACTTTCAAGAAAAAAAAAAATGATTATTGATTTTAAACATTACTTGACCTGAGGTTAATATTGGTTGACCTGGTGTAAATAGGGATGACCTCCGATCAATACAGGATAGTCGATTAATATATAATGGAAAAAGCGCCTTTACCCGGGCCAAGAATTGTGGATATCGCTTATTTTATTGCCTGGAAATTCAAAAGAGATTCAGAAGAAATCATTGTGTTATCTCAGAACCGTCATGATGTTACTCTATTTTTTGTTACACGTAGGTTCATATTATTTTGTGCGATGACGTCACTAACTAGATAACAGCGACGTTATGAGTCATTAATATCAGTAAGATATTTGCTGAATGATCCTATAATACTTAACTTCAGTCGGAAGCGAATCAGAGAAATTAAATGATTGTAAAGCTTCGCTGTGAAAGATTTTTTGATTGCATTTAGGTTTAACGTCCTCGTCCACACTATTTAGGCATAGTTGAGACGTTGCTTCCACTTTTATTGGACTTTACCTGGCAATGAGATGAAATGACATCTCAAACCTGTCACCCAATGCAATCAAAACGCTTATATGCATTGAACAGTCTGAATCACGGGCAGGCTTAGTCATTCTAAGCGGTTTACCAGTACTCATGTTTGGCCAGTTTCAGCTATGCGTGTAAGCACCATGCAGCCCAATCTGTTTCTCGAAGACTCGATGGTCGGGGATGTGAATGTACACGCGACTGTAGATGATGTGTTAGAAATCAAGGTAACGGTTATACTATATAGCCGCGCTTTTCTTGTCGCTTTGATCTCAGAGTGCTGTGTAAATAGAGAATACCAAGTGAGTGCCTTTTGAAATCAAGTTTATCATACAAGGCTTCGAGAACGCTTGTAGAATTGCGAGGCTTGCCGAGCGATTCTACATGCGTTCTCAAATCCGAGCCTGATAAACTTGATATCAAATGGCACGAATCTAGTATTCTATTTATCAGTTTATCCCCTTGTACACTGTTAAAAAACAATTTACGACCATTTACCTATGATCCTCAGTACATCCCACCATTTCGATGGTGGATATATTTAGTATCAGCTGACCATACTTTTTCCTATGACTTTTTTAAGTATTTTTACAATTGTTTCCTGTAATAATAACATTATTGCCATTTTTCTTCTAGTTGTCCGGTTCATTTATAAAAGTGCAATGCCAGTTGACCTGAAAAAGCTCACTTTTCCTGAGATAGCTTATCTTTATCAGGCCAATGTGCTTCAATTCAAATAATATAGGAGGTAACTGATAAAAAAAGTTATCTGTAAAACAAGAACTGGAGTTATGTTGAACACAGGCAAACATTATCAATCCAGATCAGACATCGCGGAACGCGATGTCTGATCATGGTCTATACTGTTTGCTTAAGGTAAAGGAAGGTAAGGGATAAAATACACTTTTAAGTCTCAGTTCAGGTCGATATTTCCAGCTTACACTCAAAGACAGCTGACCCACCTTTGACTTCTATATGATATCGTACTCTAATTGGATAAAAAGAATGGGCTACATCGTGTTTCCATGCAGCGCTGAAACCGACCGCAAGTAGAGTACTGATAAATCGTTTAGCATGTTTAAGCAGGCCCAGGCAAAGTGCAGCGAATCGAACCGTGAATTCATAACCAATTTGATTCCATTGGGTGGCAGAGCATGAGATGGCATTTCTTCTCAATGTCGGGTAAATAGTGTTGACGGGGACGTTAAACCTGAAACCAAATAAACAAACTGATAAGAAAAATGATCAGCTCTAGCATTGAATTGTTGAGCAATAAATCACAGATTCGATGGCATTTGTAAAGAAGATCAAATCACGAGGGCGTAGCACGAGATATTTTTCCATATACAACTGACAGCCAAACTGTGATTTTATACTCCACACACAGCTGATCCAATTTGATTTTAACGCCCCAAAACTGCATATAATTGTGGATTTTACTTTAAAAACACTGGTCCCGTGTAAAGAAACTCCGCCAAAATTACGGATTGTACCCTAAACAATTATGTTTTAGTAAAATAGCTTGATGCAAGAAAATGATGTAACACAGTCTAACGTCAAGAAAGTTTTAGTGACGTTACATACGGTGGCTTTTTGCGTCACATTCCTCTTCCAAGTTATTTACTGCAGAATGAATCCCAGTTCCTTTCCGTTGCCAGTATATGTATAGACGTGCTGTGTTAAGTGCACAATACTTTTTTTTTTTCAAAAGTAGTTGTGTCATAATACTATATCATCGTTCATTTGATACCAATTAGAATGTACATGTAGATAAAAAGTCAGTTCTAGTTGAAAAACGTCTGAAAAGATCCGCCAAACATATCAATCATTACGTATGCGATACAGAAAGACAAACTGTTTAATTATGACGATAAAGAAATGAATTGTCCTTTTGCCAGTTCTAGATGTGTCTGATTTAACCAAACTTGTCTAAAGTCGGCATAAGATGCTTATATAAGCGCCTGATTGTGTGCTTAAGGCGACTGGATATACCACCCGTTTCAATAGGGGTCAACTCTTAAATGATAGATTGTGCAGAATTTGCTTCTGAGGCGATTTTTTTTTCTTTAAAAGTAGACTCATTGTTTGTAGGACAGCGTTTATAAACAAGAGGGCCCAATGGCCCTATATCGCTCACCTGTGTACCAGAAAATCATTAGTGTAGGAGACCACTTGACATTGCTACATACTAAATATCTAAGCTCAGGTAAAGCGGTGTCCATGCGCATAAACCCTATTGGTTTCATTGGGCGACAGGGCTTGAGATGTAATTTCATCTCAATGTCGGGTAAAAAGTCCCACAAAATTGGAAGAGACATCTTCAAAATGACCTATACAGTGTTGACAGGGATGTAAAACTTCAAATCAAACAAAATCTGTGCCTTATGGTTTCGGAAAAGAAGATTTTTTTTAAGTTTTTTTCCCAGTATAAGTCTATAGAAGCTAATGAGCCCTGGGGCTTGGCCAACTTTGACCCAAAGGGCATGGTTGGCAGGATTTATGTAGGTGACCATTTTGTGTTGCTATATACTAAATATCTAAGGTCTGTATTTCATGGTATCAAAGAATATGTTTGAAGCTTTTTTCCATTATAAGTATGTTGGAGTTAAGGGGCCACAGGATTTGGCCAATTTGGACTAAATATCTAAGATCTGTGCTTCACAGTTTCTGAGAAGAAGATTTTTTAAGCTTTCTTCCATTTAGAGTCTATGGGAGCTAAGGGCCACCGGGGCGTGGCCCATTTGGACCCCAGGGGCATGATTAGCAGGAAATATGTAGGTGATCACTTGCCATTGCTACATGCTAAATATCTAAGCTCTGGGCCCTATGGTTTCAGAGAAGAAGATTTTTTAGGCTTTTCTCCATTTTGAGTCTGTTGGAGCTAAGGGGGTTCCCGGGTGTGGCCCATTTGGACCAGAGGGGCATGATTGGCAGGATTTATGCAGGTGACCACTTGTCATTGCCAAATGCTAAATATCTAAGCTCTGGGCCCTGTGGTTTCAGAGAAGAAGATTTTTGAAGCTTTTTTCCATTATGAGTCTAGGGGAGCTAAGGGCCCCGGGGCGTGGCCCATTTGGACCCCAGGGGCATGATTGGCAGGATTTATGTAGGTGACCACTTGCCATTGCCACATGCTAATTATCTAAGCTCTGGGCCCTGTGGTTTCAGACAAAAGATTTTTGAAGCATTTTTTCCATTAGGAGTCTATAGGAGCTAAGGGGCCCCGGGGCATGGCTCGTTTTGACCAAAGGGGCATGATTGGCAGGAATTATGTAGGTGACCACTTGCTGTTGTTAGATGCTAAATATCTAAGCTCTGGGCCCTGTGGTTTCAGAGAAGACGATTTTTGAAGCTTTTTTCTATTATGAGTCAATGGGAGCTAAGGGGCCCGCGGGCGTGGCCAATTTAGACCCAATGAGCATGATTGGCAGGAATTATGTATGTGACCACTTGCCGTTGCTACATGCTAATTACCTAAGCTCTGGGCCCTGCGGTTTCAGAGGAGAAGATTTTTGAAGCTTTTTTCCATTTTGAGTCTATGGGAGCGAAGGGGCGCGGGGGCGTGGCCCATTTGGAACCCAGGGGCATGATTGGCAGGAATCATGTAGGTGACCACTTGCCGTTGCTACGTGCTAAATATCTAAGCTCTGGGCCCTGTGATTTCAGAGAAGAAGATTTTTGAAGCTTTGTTCCATTATGAGTCTATATGAGCTAATGGGCCCTGGGGCGTGGTCCGTTTGGACACCAGGGGCATGATTGGCAGGAATTATGTAGGTGACCACTTGCTGTTACTACATGCTAAATATATAAGCTCTGGGCCCTGTGGTTTAAGAGAAGAAGAAGAAGATTTTTGAAGCTTTTTTTCCATTATGAGTCTATGGGAGCGAAGGGGCCCCGGGGCGTGGCCCATTTGGAACCCAGGGGCATGATTGGCAGGAATTATGTAGCACCACTTGCTGTTACTACATGCTAAATATATAAGCTCTGGGCCCTGTGGTTTCAGAGAAGAAGATTTTTGAAGCTTTTTTTCCATTATGAGTCTATGGGAGCTCAGGGGCCCTGGGGCGTGGCCTGTTTGGACCCCAGGAGCATGATTGGCAGGAATTATGTAGGTGACCACTTGCCGTTGCTACATGCTAAATTTCTAAGCTCTGGGCTCTGTGGTTTCAGAGAAGAAGATTTTTGAAGCTTTTTTCTTTCATTATGAGTCTATAGGAGCTAAGGGGCCCCGGGGCGTGGCCCATTTGGAACCCAGGGGCATGATTGGCAGGAATTATGTTGGTGACCACTTGCCGTTGCTACATGCTAAATATCTAAGCTCTGGGCCCTGTGGTTTCAGAGAAGAAGATTTTTGAACCATTTTTTCCATTATGAGTATATAGGAGCTAAGGGGCCCAGGGGTGTGGCCAATTTCGACCCCAGGGGCATGATTGGCAGGAATTATATAGGTTACCACTTGCCATTGCTACATGCTAAATAGCTAAGCTCTGGGCCCTGTGGTTTAAGAGAAGAAGATTTTTGAAGCTTTTTTCCATTATGAGTCTATGGGAGCGAAGGGGGCCCGGAGCGTGGACCATTTGGAACCCAGGGGCATGATTGGCAGGAATTATGTAGTTGACCACTCGCTCTTCCTACATGCTAATTATCTAAGCTCTAGGCCCTATGGTTTCAGAGGAGAAGATTTTTGAAGCTTTTTTCCATTGTGAGACTATACGAGCTAATGGGCCCTGGGGCGTGGTCCGTTTGGACACCAGGGGCATGATTGGCAGGAATTATGTAGGTGACCACTTGCTGTTACTACATGCTAAATATATAAGCTCTTGGCCCTGTGGTTTCAGAGAAGAAGATTTTTGAAGCTTTTTTTCCATTATGAGTCTATGGGAGCGAAGGGGCCCCGGGGCGTGGCCCATTTGGAACCCAGGGGCATGATTGGCAGGACCTATGTAGGTGACCACCTGCCATTGCTACATGCTAAATATATAAGCTCTGGGCCCTGTGGTTTCAGAGAGGAAGATTTTTGAAGCTTTTTTTTCCATTATGAGTCTATGGGAGCGAAGGGGCCCCGGGGCGTGGTCCATTTGGAACCCAGGGGCATGATTGGCAGGAATTATGTAGGCGACCACCTGCCATTGCTACATGCTAAATATATAAGCTCTGGGCCCTGTGGTTTCAGAGAAGAAGATTTTTGAAGCTTTTTTTCCATTATGAGTCTATGGGAGCGAAGGGGCCCCGGGGCGTGGCCCTTTTGGAACCCAGGGGCATTATTGGCAGGAATTATGTAGGTGACCACTTGCCATTGCTACATGCTAAATATCTAAGCTCTGGGCCCTGTGGTTTCAGAGAAGAAGTTTTTTGAAGCTTTTTTTCCATTATTAGTCTATGGGAGCGAAGGGGCCCTAGGGCGTGGCCCATTTGGCACCGAGGGGCATGATTGGCAGGAATTATGTAGTTGACCACTTGCCCTTGCTACATGCTTAATATCTAAGCTCTGGGCCCTGTGGTTTCAGAGAAGAAGATTTTAAAATGTTTTCCCATTATAAGTCTATGGGAGCTATATGTTGCCATGGCAACCAGAATTCCAATCTGATCAGCCCAAAAGCCTTATGCAGCCTTTCCCCCTACCTGATGATGACTCACATGAAATTTGATCAAGATTGGCCATGGGGTATTGGAGATATACTTATTTGAAATTGTTTACGGACGGACGGACGCACGGACGCACGGACGGACGCACGCACGACGGACGACGGACAAAAAGTGATCCCAAAAGCTCACCTCGTCACTACGTGACAGGTGAGCTAAAAAGCGAACAGTGAATACCGAAAGTTGTTTTGCTTTTAAAATTTCGGAAAACTCTGCCAGGTCTGTCATTTTCCCATAACAGGGGTGTGTGTGTGTGTGTGGGGGGGGATCTGGGCTTTGTAAAGATGGAGTGTCTTTCCTCAAAGTGTAGTTTATATTTTCTTGTTATTTGGGATCATTGATTCCATTACGGAATTTTGAAAATATTCGGGGCCTAACTGGCCGACCCTAGCCAGTCTGGCATAGAAAACACGTGCGCACTCCATACTTTTCAGTTGTGGTATATTCCTTGATTCCAAAGTAAAGCCCTCTCATAGAACATATGTAACGTCACTACATGTGTCGTTTAGGGAATATGTATAGGCCTTAAAAAGTCCCACTGTCCTTCATCATAGTGTAGATGATATTTTCCTGTACTTTGGGATCATTGATTTCATTGTGGATTTTGAACTCATTTTTTATTTTTATTTGCCTTCACTGCAGCTGGTGTTGTGCCGTGTGGCGGCCGTAAAACGTCTCCCCGTACATCAACCATAGTGCAGTTTATATTTTACTTTTGGTCCTTTGAGATCAGCGTGAATATTCTGAGAAATCGGAAATAAATTATTTGTTAAGACTCATATTCTAGACAGATTTTTAATTATTTGGACCCCATTTTGATTTATATCAGTCTTTGAATCGACTGTCTTTTCGAAATTCGCAAAATTGCAGTATGTTTCCTCTGGCTTTTTTGCCGGATCACTACAGGGTCACTGATGAGGCTTTATTAGCCGAAACTACGTAGAATGACCCATCTTCTTTCTTCTGAATGTTTTCATTGCTCTTAAAGGAACTCATTTTTGATTTTTATTGTAGAAAGAAAAAAAAAATATTTAGGGCCACTGATGATGCCTAACTGGTCGACCCTAGCTTGTCTAGCATAGAAAACATCCCATACTTTTCGGCTGCGGTGTATTCTTTGCTTCCAAAGGAAGTCCAACTTCGGAATACAGGAAATGAACTGAGCAGCACTGGTCATAACGCATCGGTTACGCCATTTCTTCATCTGAGAAGTATCCGAGGCATCGTTTTACAATAAGTTCTATGTTCCGCTTGTCCCTGTTTCTACCAAATGCTCGGTCTTTGGAGGACCATAATGATTCTATTAGTTTAGGAAATGAGCATATGAATATTACAGTTATGACATGCATGATTGTATGCAGCTCCCTCACTTCATTCCTTTGTGTAATAAGGTGCACTGACATTTCGAGGATGTAAACAATTAGTGCCAACCAAAAGAACGACACTAACATTCTTTTCCGAATGGGCGAATACATGTTTACTACGTCAAAGAAAAGCTTTTTTGATATACCTTTATATCCGAACTGTGTTTTGACAAGTTGTTCCGAAATATGTGTAGATTGTACTGACTCACACGCACTGGTTGTCAAAAGGAGTAACTTATCATAGTGTTTAGAGAAACGGTTCAAATATTCCAGGAAATAATACACCACAGTTATGATGAAGATAAGATACCCATACGCTCGTGTAGGATAAACCACGATACCTGTGAATGTAAATATACAGATGCGTGCAATAAAGCGGCACGCGTCCAAGAATATGATACACAACATGAACAAGAAAAATTCAACACAGATAAGTAGTAAAGCTTCTGACAGCCAGATACACGGTTTGAACAGCCGACCAGCTGTGTAGCGCTCAAATAAAATACGATATGACCTAAAGATAATGATTCCAAACGAGAGAATCGGGTTTCCAAATACCAGGCCACAAACCAGTAATTCAAAGCAGCAAGCGAATATGTAAAATGGGAATAAAATGGGAGAAAACGCACAATTTAAAGTGGTTTTGATATTTACCCATCTGATTCTTTGAAGACCAAGAATGTACATCCAGAACTCTGCATTGATGCAGAGATTAAAGTTAGCCTCAAGTGAACCGTATATTCTCCTATAACCGTGTTGGTGTTTTAATAACACAGACCCGTATCTTTCTAGTATAATTGTATTCAGACGCAGCGGTGATACCTCTGGCATATTGTAATTGTCAGTTAATCCAACGATTAGGGTGTCAGAAACTGTTTTTGGTGCTACTAAGAGAAAACTGGCAATTATAACATACATACTGCAGGCGATGTACGGTCCACCGAAGATTGGTAGGTAGTTTTCTGAACTTTTAGCAAAACCAGCTAACATGGATCGAAATCCCATATGTATGCATTTATCAACCGCCTTTAAAACCATATCATTAATGTAATGATAGTCTAATAATATCTGAACACCGATGATAGATACGCTTATGAGAGGAAACACACAGCGAATAAATCTCATGCAGCAATGCTGACGATTTTGCCAATATTTATACAATGGATAAAGCAATACTTTAGCGACCGTTATATGATTTGAACCATCTAGATACATATAATCATCGCTATTGTTATACATTTGGAAGTATTCAGAAATTTTTATCACAAGACCCAAGATCATCATCGGACTGAACGAAAATAAAAATATCGCTATCAAAGTTGGACCGACCCACCATAAAGTGTTATATCCAAACACGGACTCTTGACTGGAGATCGTTTGTGTGTAGTATGTAAATGAGTGGCATGAGTGTTCAAGGGCTTCAATAGGGCAAAAGAAATTTCTACAGAGTTGATAAAGGAATTCAGGTTCAATGTCAATTTTCTTTTTGTGACAGTAATAGGTGACGTCATATCTCTCTGCCATGTCGCCTCCGTACGTTTCTACAATTGTCCGAGTCAAATTCGTAAGCGCTTGTGAAATAGAAAAGTCAGTCTTGCTATCACCGATAACGAGTCTTGAGCAGTCACCAGTGACATTGTATATATCTATGTCTATAGGCCCATCGATATACGCATATAGAATGCCGAGAGACCAGACCCCAAATGACATAGGCCAGCTTAGAAATTCGAATCCACCCTTATTGCCGTGGTATGTCCATATCCAGAGATCTGGATCAACTGTGTCTTGCTGACCCTGAAGATTAAGAGCGTGATCTGTTTTCAAGCGAAGATAGGCAAACGCGAGATCCCGATGATGTGCCAGACGTCGGAAACTATCTAAGCTCAACTCAGACACTTTCAAAACACACCTTTCCTTAATGTCACCGACTTTGATTTCGTGTAAACCTCTTTCGGTACTTTCCTTTAAAATATTTGCATTATCCAGGATCGACAGCGATTTGTTGATAGAAAGGCATGCCGCCCGTCCAATAACAAAATACATGTAGATATATGCAAATATGATACGATACATATTTCGTATCACTGTGTATCTGAAAGGAAAAATAAAAGCATAAGTACATGCTAAGAAAACATTATCTCCGCGACCTGATCAGAGTCTTTCTGTCGAGCAGTATTGATGCACATTCTAATGCAAGCGACGTATGATTGGACAACGTTAATATTTGTGACATAATATTCTGCGATATACTGTCGGAAACCCGACGTAATCGCATAACGTCGTTTTTCATTTGTTGGCATTTGGTTTTACGCATCCCACATCGCTTGTCGCTTTGTGCAAAATAGTACAATTGTTAACAAAACAAACGAATAAATCCATTTTATCATATGACGTCGCGTCTGAGAGTGCGATAGCGCCATGTAATTAATTTGATAATCCACTAGTGGATTAAATATGCAAATTATTTAGATACGTCCCGTAACGTTACACGTACAACGTCCTTAACGACGTCGCGTTTACAAATGGCGGAATATTGACATTTGTATAAAACAATCGTGAATAAAATGCGTTTTAAATGTCATATGATAAATAGAACCTTGCATTCGTGCTCATGTATTATTGAATTTATTAAACTCGTTGAGGAAAAGGGATAAAATGCTCGGCAAAGCCTCGCATTTTACCCCCCTTCCTCAACTCGTTTATTAAATTCAATAATACATGAACACTCATGTAAGATCCTCTAAGTCAACAATTTATTAAACTCGTTGAGGAAAAGGGATAAAATGCTCGGCAAAGCCTCGCATTTTATCCCTCTTCCTCAACTCGTTTAATAAATGCAATAATACATGAACACTCTTATAAGATCCTCTATAAAACCGGGATTACTGTTTTGCAAAATTTTCATTTCGGGGGTAAGTCGTCGGCTGGCGGGTCGACGTAACACGAAATTTCTAACCGGCGATTTACCTCCCCAAATGGCAATTTTGAATACTGGTATTCCCTAATTGATCGTAAGATGTGTCAGGCAGATAGGAAAATAAAAGTAAAGGCAATGATGAGGAATCGATCAATTAACCCTCACCTCCGATCAGAGACACCAACGCGAGACCAGCACGAAAACACGCCTATATAAGTTTGACCCCCTTGAACCGCATTTTTATATTATAATAAAACTGGGGTTTCCGGGGGGTATACATTATTTTTCTCATTTCTGTTCTAAAATATAGATTGTGGGTACTCGTTAGAACCGCCTCGATGAGGCGGTTCTAACGAGTGCCCACAATTTATATATGGAACAGAAATAAGAAAAAAATCACACGTTTTCATCATAAAATGTTCTTTTTTTCGGCAATAAAGGTGGCAATGAATTTGTATAGGCGTGTTTGCGTAATGAGTATTTTTGAAATTAGTCAATTCCATAGCTCGAATACCCTTGGGCTCACGACATTTTGTTTGAAATAGGGTTAGATCGAACAACTGCGGGTTAATCATTATGCAAACACGCCTATACAAATACATTGTCACCTTTATCGCCGAAAAAAAAATGAAAATTTTATGATGAAAATTTGTGATATTTTCTTATTTCTGCTCAAAGTATAGATTGTTGGCACTGGTTTTCGAGGCGGTTCTAACGAGTGCCAACAATCTATATTTTGAGCAGAAATAAAAAAAAAATAAGGTATACCCCCGAAAACCCCAGTTTTACTATATAAAAGTGGGGTTCAAGGGGGTCAAAATTATATTGGCGTGTTTTCGTGATGCAAACAAACATGAAATAACTAGACCCTAATGAAAACCTCAATAGCGAACTACATTCTGACGTACAATTATTAGCCATTATGATAACACATCCGCGTGACATTGTGCATTCTCACATATCTTAATATGACTAAATTTCATATGCAAATTTGTGACACTCTTTTATTTATACTCATTGAGATGGTTCAAACGAATTTCCATAATCTACGTTATATATACTCGGCGGCAAAAAGTCTGCACGGTTAATAAATAAAATATTCAAAATTAATTTAATATGCAAAAAACAATTTCACACAAAGTAAAATTCCATCTTTTTCTAACAAAATGGTCAAAGCACAAAGGTATTAAAACTTAAAGATGAGGGTTGTTACAAAACTTCTTCCGCTTGATTTCCAAACGCCAAATAAACACGGTATTGTCACTAACAGCGGGTATTTCCAATACGCGTCTCTTTCAGAGCTGTGGATCTTCTCGGCATGGACATAATCTGTCTACGAATGTATGCCAATGGAACATTCATCCATTTTTGTAGTATGGCGCGCCCCAGTATCAGTCAGGTGTACACGTTAAGTCGACGAATCTTCCTTTTCAGGTTGACCCAGACATCTTTCATCGGGTTCAAAGTAGAAGTAAAAAAAAAATTAGGAATCGATACAATTAACTTACTCCACCCATTAAAGACACCAAAGGGAAAGAAACACAAACATTAAGCGACCAGACCATAATGGAAACCTAAACAAAGGAAGGCCATAAGGACAGTTACTTTCCCACAAAGTGGCCATATGGCCATCCAAAATAAAAAGACACAAGTGATACACACAGTAAGTAACAAACAACACCATATGGTCTAATGGATAAGAGCGCTGACTCTTAGTCATTAGGTCTCTCACCGCCGTGGGTTCGAGCCTCGCTCGGGTCACGTGTGAGACGCCAAGTTCTGCAACGGAAGGTCAGGTGGTTTTTCTCCGGGTACTCCGGTTTTCGCCCACCTATGATTAACGATCGGCTCGATATGAATGAAATAATCTTGAAAGGGCCGTAAAACCCAAACCAAAAAAAAAAAAAAAAAAAACACCATAAATAAACCGCCACAGAAGAACCGCCTTGAAACGGTCAGTGGAATGATTTCCATGGGGGGGGGGGGGCGGGGGCGGGGGGGGGCTTAAATCGATTTTACGTGGCCACAATCCTCGCCCTTACTTCCGTCGCGATTTAGACAAATAATTCGTTCAGTCCGCATGAAGGCCTCCTAACTCACCAGTGCAACATCTCCGTGAACACAAAAATCAAAGAACAACAGAGGTGAGACAGCGGTGAGGACTCGACAGCAAGAAACCACTGAAATGCTGGAGCAAAAGAAAACCAACAGTTAGACTCAGATGGGCCCGACCAGAGACAGAGCATCTAGTGATATGGTTGGCCAATGAAGCACGTCGACATTCTGTCTCCGATCGCTGGAATCCACACAGAATCGCGCTTTCCCTGCTAGCATTCTACATAAATCTACAGCGGGCCGTTAGCGGCCCGTCAGCTACCCTGACGGGCCGCTAACGGCCCGCTGTAGATTTATGTAGAATGCTTACTAGGTTGTCACTGGAGAGAATGTTACTCCACTGTGCCAGCCTCCAACGACGAAGTGTACGCGCATAGTTGAAGCGTCTGGTTCGATGGTATTGCGTGTGTCTTGCTCCAACGTATGGACGTCGGCACTGAATCCCAGCAGCACGTAGACGGTTCCTCACGGTATTGGCGCTGATTTGACGTCCTCCACGGCCGATTATGTTTCTTGTTGTGCTGTTAGGTACAACAAATCTGTTCCGTAAATGCGTAAGAACAACCTGACGGTCCTGACGTTGAGACGTCACTCTCGGGCGCACAGTCTGTCGTAGTCGCCGAACAGTGTGTTCATGAACATTAAGAGCACGTGCAACTCTTGTAGCTGGTTCTCCGGCTTCGAGACCCCCAGTGCACACAGCCGTTACTCCGTTGATAGTCTCATACGGGCGTGAGACTATGACGTTAACGCGAATTTTAAGGGTTTTCATTGACGTATCGTTTGACTTCTTAAAAAATGAAATAACTTTTGAAAACATATGTGGCGATTTATTTATGTTGTTGTTTGTTACTTACTGTGTGTATCACTTGTGTCTTTTGGTTTTGGATGGCCATATGGCCGTTTTGTGGGAAAGTAACTGCCCTTATGGCCTTCCTTTGTTTAGGTTTCCATTATGGTCTGGTCGCTTAATGTTTGTATTTCTTTCCCTTTGGTGTCTTTTATGGGTGGAGTAAGTTAATTGTATCAATTCCTGATCTTTGTTTTACTTCTACTTTACATGTACACAGTGCCGACGACAAATGGCGACTGAATCTCAATACGGTCACGACTGACTGGAAATTGGGTACAAAAATCAATAGTACCGGTTGGTGGCATATTTGATTTACTCGTAAGGGTGAATTAAAATGTTCTTTTTAGAATCCGTAGTTAAGGGAAGAGTAACTCTCTGATCCGTGTCATTTCTATTTTTCTATGCTTTGTCCAACTGACAAACTGACCCAATTTTTAACCCAACCCTATATTCGATCTTGACCGAGATGTTGTCAGGATGATAATTCTGATTAAGATTTATGATAATTGGGTTAACACTGTCGCCTCTAGAGGGTTCAAAAGATTTTTTCATGATTTACCTACTGACCTACTTTTTGATCAGTAATGACCCATATTCAAACTTGATTGAGTTACTATCAAGATGATTATTCCGAACAAGTTAAACGATGATCTGACCAAAATTGTGGCCTCTAGCGTGGTCACAAGGTTTTTATATAATTTGACCCGCCGACATTCTTTTTGACCCGACATGACCTGCATTCGAACTTGATCGAGATATGTTCAAGATGACATTCTGAGCAAGATTGATGATGGGACTAAAACTGTGGCCTCTAGTGTGTTCACAAGGTTTTTATGCCCCCCAACACCATTTGAAGAATGGTGCCCCCACCATTCGAAGAATGGTGGAACGAATGGTGGAAGGGCATATAGCGTTGCCCCTGTCCGTCCGTTCGTCCGTCCGAAACTTAAACGCAGTCAATAATTTTCTTATTTCTGGATGGATTTTGAAATTGCTTTGCAGAAATAATAACCTTCATACGACGATGTGCAACATGTAAGACCCAGGTCCGTACCTCCAAGGTAAAGGTCATACTTAGAGGTCAAAGTTAGAAAAAGGGTCCGAAACTTAAACGCTGATAACTTAAATTGATGAAAGTTTCACACTGCTTACACGACTAAAATGTCCGAAAACGAATTGATCTAAGTTCGAAACTGATCTTAAGTTCCACCTCCTCCATTTCTGCGGAGTATCACCGCATTTGTGTCTAAGGGAAGGAACTGTGTTGTATTATATCATTAAAACAAATTCACAGACACTAAAATACATGCAGTCTTAAGCAACGCATTTTTAATGATATTAAGACTTAGGCTGCGTATGAGATTGTGATTATTTGGTGTTTCGTCAATTGCATAATTGTCCGTGTGCTAGTCTTTAAATCTACAGACAGTATTTAAATTTATAGACTGTCTTTAAATAAAACAACTTGCTTTATTTATTTCATCTTTTCATTATGTCAGGGTAGCCTTTTTGATAGGAACCCTGGAAGGGGCATGATATTTATTTTAATATGTTGTACGTACAAGACAATATACTGTTTCTTCCCCACTTCTGGTGAGTATTACACGGTAAAATAGAAGTGGAGACAATGATCAGGAATCTATAAAATTAACCCACAGCTCCCATCAGAGACACCAAAGGCATGGAACAACAGACCCTAATGGAAACATCAAAAGCGGCAAGCCAAATTATGACGTTGGATGTGAGTGGGTTGGGGAAGAACTGGGCCGGCCCAGTTCTTTCCCACCCCTGATGAGTGTTATATTGTTAAGCCAGTTATAATATTGATGGTGTCTGGTGTGGGGAAGAACTGGGAAGATCTGGCAGGGTGGGGAAGAAACTGCCAAGTCAATTTCTTCCCCCGGAGAAGAAACGTCCACGGGAAAGAACCGGGCCGGCCCAGTTCATCACGTGAACAAGTCCGTGAGATGAAGACCCCCCTATACCCCACTTTATATAGAGAAAACTGGGGTTTAAGGGGGTATACATTATTTTTCTTATTTCTGCTCCAATACATAGGTTGTGGGTACTCGTTAGAACCGCCTCAATGAGGCGGTTCTAACGAGCACGCACAACCTATGGTTGCAGTATAAATAAGAAAAATATCATAGATTTTCATCAGAAAACCAGTCATTTTGGAGATGTGAAAAAATCCACTATTTCATACGGGCGTGTTATCGTAATGCCAGGAAAAAACTGACCGTTACAGCGGGTTCCGTAATTTAATTCTTTATGTTTTAGATCTTGACAGCTTTAAAACACTTGTACCTTTACAAAGCGGTGCATTTTAAACATTGCGCGAGTTAGAAATATTGGAACGAAACATTATACTCATACTTTTGCATGTAATGAAAGTTCGAAATTTAATACTTGTTTACTTCATGAAAGGTTTCAAAACCTGACTTGCGTATTCTAAAATTAGTCAGCTTTTTATTTTACAGACGTGTCTTTTGATAACCGGACCTGTAATGAGGTCATGTTTCAAGCTACAAAACAATGAAATGTTTGTTTCAAAATCTCGCAAGAAGCCTCCGTAGTGTAGTGGTTACGCTACTCGCTTTGTTAACCAGGGGCCAGTTTCATCAAAGCATTTGCGACGTATTTTCGTCTTAAAAAGATCGTACGAAGTTCTTACGACAAAAATCCTGTTTCATCAAATGTTAAAGTTCTGCGATGTTCGCACATTTTGTCGTAATTCTGAGATGAATATTTAGACATCGCACATTGAAATTTTCGTCTTAAACCTTGGACATGTCACGACCATACGGGCAGCATAGGTTAAAGCTCTTGAGTAACATTGTAAAAAGGGTGGTACGTAATATACCATTTCGCTTACCTTCGCAGATCACGCCCATTAGTTATATAAGCTCATGCAATGAAGACCTTCGAAACTGACCCCTTTGTTATAATCTTTAATTTGGGTTTGGGGTGGGGGTTTTCTTAGACCGAGGGTACTCGTTAGAAGCGCCTCTTGATTACTGGTTAAGCGGTTAGAATGTAAAAGCCTGCCCAAGAAAAGTGGTGCGAGTGGGACCGCTCCTTAAACCCTAGCGGGTTCTTTGGTCGGTAGGGTTTATAATGTCACTTCATCTCAATGCCGGGTAAAAGCCCCACCAAATCGGAAGCAGCGTCTCCAAAATGGCCTAAAATATATGTACATTGACGGAGACTTAAGGACCAACGCGTTCAGATAGTTTCTAACGATTACCCACAATCTGCGATTAGACGTTTGATTAAAATGAAGACACAGTGTACCTCAAATTAACAAATCAAACTAGAATTGTCAATACGACACATATGCCCCCGCCAAGGGACCATCCTCACCAATAAAAAAAGTATGTTGCCAAGAAAAAAAAAAAGACAGTATTGCTCGGCTGGAAAACTGTCGGCGTAGGTTTGGGTAATGGCGTTTAAATATTGGAAAAAAAGTGTGTATCATCATACCAGATATGAACAAAATCCATAAAAAAAATGAATTACCAAATGTGACATTGACCTTGAGTTTTGGTTTTCCTGCCCTTTCAAGATTATTTCGTTTATTTCGATCCGATCATAAATCAGATTCGGGCGATAACTAAACGGAGTAGCCGGAGAAACGACCTGTATCTTTCGTCAAATCAAATACGAACTAAATCCATTAAATGGGTTGGGAAATGTGAGTTCTTTTTAAAAAACTTTGACACTAAAATTCTGAGTCTGTGACCTTGACCTTGAGGTCATGGGCATTGGCGCGATTATGCTGAAAATTATGAGTCTGTGACCTTGATCTTGAGGCCATGGGCACTGGCGCGGGTATGCTGAATAAAACTTGTATATCTATAATCGTACCAAATATGAACCAAATCCATTATATGATTTTAAAAATAATTTCAACATTTAAAGTTTTCTAAGTCCATAACTTGACCTAGAGGTCATAGGTTAGGGCCAGTGTATTGCTGAATAAACCTTTTGACCTTTACAAACCATCACCATTCCATCATATAGTCTGGAAAATATGAGCTCTTGAAATGTTAGGTTATTCCTGGTACAATGCCTTAACCTGAGGTTACAGGATCACGTATGTACACTCGGTGCGGAAGGACGTACGTACATGTGCGTACGTTCGTTTGTACGAAAACCTTGAATGTCGACGGCGTGGGGATGGGGATCGTGGTCTTGCGTACTGTCATTTCGTCTATGTGCAGACAATTGTATAATTGTGTATACATGTAGCTATAGAATTTAAAATCAGTCATGCTGTAGTATCTATGTTGCAAAATGAACAGAATTTATTTTTAATTGAAAGGCTGGACAGTTGGTTGGTTGGTTGGTTGATTTGAAGTGTAACGTCCCTTTCAACACTGTATATGTCTTTTCGGAGACGTTGTTTCCAATTTTGTGGGACTTTTAACCCGACACTGAGATGAAATGACATCTCTAGCCTTGTCGCCCAATGAAACCAATAGGGTTTATTAAACGTCACTACATCTGGTATCTGGGAATGCGTGACGGCCGTAAAAAGTCCCCCTGCCCTACATCATAGTGTAGTTTATATTTTCTTGTCCTTTGGGATCATTGATTCCATTGTGGACTTCTGAAAATATTTAAGGGTTACTGATTATTCCTAATTGGCCGAAACGAGCTTGTCTGGCCCAGAAAACATGTACACTTCATATTTTCAAGTTCAATTGCGTATTCCTCGCTTCCAAAGAATATCCCTTTTATAGAATATATTTATAAGCATGGACGGACCGACTCGCACCGCTTTGCCTGGGCAGGCTCGTGTGCGGTCGGTTTCAGCTCTGCGTTGAAGCATCATGTAGCCCATCTATTTCTTCAAGCCCCGATGGGCGGGGGCCGAAAGAAAGGCTGGACGGCCTGACAGACGAACAATCAATAAAAAAATATTTGTTATAGACCTGTCACCATTGCCAACAACAAACCGGAACTGAAAACTGATATACGTAAAATACGAACACTTACAGAGGCTACGTCAGGTAACGTTATATGCGGCATCCTTATTAAACAAGTCATGCATTGACGTTTTGTGATAAAATCGTGCATAAACTGTGTTTTAAGTTCATACGATAAATTGAATCTTGTATTCATGCTCTTGCATTTCTGAATTTATTAAAATGAGCGTGAAAAAAGCAATAAAATGCTCTGCGAAGTCTCACGTTATCTAATATTATAAACAACTCAACAATACACGTGCACTCATGCTGAAGAACCGCCCATCCACACCTCCACCCCACCTCGCCGCCCCGCATTTACTGACGAACGCGCTCGTAAAAGGTTCATTATGACAACGTTAAATCAACGCTTGTCTGACGTCACGACGTCTACAAAACAGACCAACTCACCAGTGTTACAGTGGGAAATGGATCCAGATAATTAATATCTGTATCTTACGACAATGAAATGGAAACACAAGTTTGAAACAACGTAGAATCAACGTTGAATCACGTTGATTAAGCGTTGCTAGTACTGAATATACATCTTGGTCCACCTGAACCAATAATCTTAAAACGTGTTATCTACTTTACACGGCTATTTCAAGACGGCACGTGATCACGCATGTGACAATTAGTGGCCCTGTTTAAGCGCATATTCAAAATTGCGACATATTTTAGTGAAACGCAAATTTAGCTCGTACGACTACTTTGCGATGTTTTGATGAAACTGACGTACGCTGTTCTTTAAAAAGTGCGTAAGAACAATTTAAGATTAATCGTACGATGTTTATTGATGAAACTGGCCCCAGGGCTCGCAGAATCCAGCCCCGGGCTTCTCCACATTTTCGGATGATTTTTTAAGCCGAACTACCGTCGCTGTATGACCTTAGCTGTTGGCTATTACCTTAGCTGTTGGCGGGACGTAATACTCAAACACTCACCCATTCCAAAATCACCCATGTATATCGGTAGTACACCGTACACATAAGTTGTATTAATGAGTATCGTTCATGCCTTTGAAATGGTTTTTTTCACGACTTTCGTGTATAAAGCAATGTTTCTATAATAAGAGCACCATTGGAGCATTTCAAGTTGACGACGGGGATGGGGGGGGGGGGATGGGGGGGGGGGGAGGCATATCTCTGACTGGAATACGACATTAAAGCTATATTTTATTATTATTATGTATCAGATGACGTCGCGTCTTAGAGTGTAATCACGCCATGTAATATTTTCGATAATCCACTAGTGGATTAAATATGCAAATTAGGTAGATACGTCCCGTAACGTTACATGTACGACGTCCTTAACGACGTCACGCTTAATTATGGCGGAATATTGATATTTTTGTAAAACAATCGTGAATAAAATGCGTTTTAAATGTCATATGATAAATAGAATCTTGCATTCGTGCTCATGTATTATTGAATTTATTAAACTCGTTGAAGAAAAGGGATAAAATGCTCGGCAAAGCCTCGCATTTTATCCCTTTTCCTCAACTCGTTTAATAAATTCAATAATACATGAACACTCATGTAAGATCCTCTATTTATTATAACTGGTCGGTGTCCGATAATTTGTCTTTGTCTTGGCTCTTCGTTGTCTTCCTAGTGGTTTCTTTAGCTGCATCTGACAGTGTGTGGAAACAAGCTGCAAGCGCCCACATCTTTAATTCATCAAGATAGTTCATTTTTTTTTTTTTTTTTTTTTTTTATTTTTCGTTTGTATTGCAGTTTAACGGCCCAGTCAACACATATAGGTCATTTTTGAGCCGGCCAGTTTACCTATCCACACTTTCCTGAGCAGGCTGATCATTGTCTCCAATTCTGTTATACGTAAGCTGTTAATCAATGCAGTGTATATTTTTGCGCAAGGAGCTGACAACTGTCCTTCTTGAATCAGCGGAGGGGAGAGAATGACCGTAGAAAAGATTTCATGATCAATTTCCACGAAAGAATGTTGCCGACCCCAGCAGGGATCAAATCCGCGTCCTCCTGATCACCAGTCAGACGCGCATCCGACAGATCCGAGCTTAATTTGTGTTTGAGTTTGCTCTTATTTGTATGTTATACTGTGATGGTCTACTGAATGAGTTAGTTACCTTCACGCGGACAAGCTATTTTGTGTTTTGTAAATACAGTCGAACTTCCATGGCTCGAACACCTTTGGGACCTCGAAAATCTGTTCGAGACAGGGGTAGTTCGAGCCACAGAGGCTTACTTCCAGGAGGCATAACGAGGTACTTTTTGGCATATTTTCGGTGTCCTGTAATGAAAATGTATGCTGTGTGTACTCATTAGAATCGCCTCGATGATGTATGCTGTGTGAACTCATTAGAATCGCCTCATCGAGGCGATTCTAATGAGTACACACAGCATACATTTGCAAGATAAAAGACGAAAGTCTCCTAAATTATCTCGCACCATTTCTTATGTAGAGGACTTTCCTAGGGACTCAAGAATGGGCTCGACTCAGCCATGGTAAACAAGCCATCGGTGTTCGAAGCAACGAACTTCTACTGTAATATTAGAATATAGAAGTAGAGGCAATGATCAGGAATCGATACAATTAACCCACAGCTCCCATCAGGGACACCAAACGGAAAGAAACACAAACATGAAGCAACAGACCCCAACGGAAACACCACTAGCGGAAAGCCAAAAGGACAGTTACTTTCCCATAAAATGACCAAAAGGTTATCCAAAATAAAATAATATAAGCGACACAAACACCCAAAGTCAAACCATAACAAAAATAAACCGCGACAGAAGAACCTCCTTGGAACGGTCAGCGGAAACGATTTCCACTGGGGGGCTTAAATCGAGTTTACGTGGCCACAATCCTCGGCCTTTCTTCCGTCGAGATTTAGACAAAGAATTCGTTCACTCCGCTTGAAGGCGTCCTAGCTCATCAGTGCAACATCTCCGTGAACACAAAAATCAAACAAACACAGAGATGAAACAACGGTGAGGACTGGACAACAAGAAACAACAGAAATGCTGGAGCAAAAGAAAATCAACAGTTACACTCCAATGGGCCCGACCAGAGACAGAGCGTCGGGTACCAACCAACATAAGCCTTTACGTTAGTGCCTAGAGTGATGGTTGGACCTAAAGAATCGTTTTAAACTCCCCAGTGGTTCTCGCCACTGACCGTCCTAAGGCGGTGGTCCTAATGTTGTTTACGTTAAGGGGAACGGGAAGACATTCAGGGGAGGGAACTCCTTCAAAAGTAGTTTGGCTCCCATTTCAATAGGGGTCAACTCTTAAAGGAAAGAATTTGCTCCTAAGAAGAGTTGACCCCTTTCTCAGTTGGACAGAATTCATAGAAAAGCGACCAGGAAATCCCGAAAGTTGTCTTCCTTTGAAAAATGACGGAAAAATCCGCCAGATGTTCCCATTCCCATTAAATGCAGCGTTTGTCGGATTTTCTGTCGGTACATTACGTAATAAATAAATCTATGTGAAAAAAATATATTTACCTAGTCAGCATTTTGGAATCTGCACTGCTTAGTGTTGTCACGACAGTAGAACTTAAATCTCCTTTGGTCCGTCAGTCAGTGACACTGCTCGTTAGGTTTTTTTGTAAACAAATAGTCGGCTTTGCTATTGAAGGTGGAGAAATGCACATGGAAATCCCCTTGTTAAACGAGTTTAACCCACATGGCTAATAGTATGTGCATAATATGAACCTTGATCCCGCTGCATAAATAAATTTAGCCACACCCATATGCATTTCAACCTTAGCTATCAGATTACTTATAATTTATTCGGTTAACATTTTCAAGTAAATGACAAACAGTGTAGATCCTGATCAGATGGCTTCTGAAGAAGCCATCTGATCTGGATCTACACTGTTTGAAATGGCAGAGGTTGTCTTGAACAGCATGATAAGGATTAAAGTCCTCTGCTTCCCACACATACTAACTAAAATTACCGAGTGTTTTTTTTTTTTTTTTTTTACAAATATAGCCCAATGATGATATAATGTAGGTACATGGGATCAGACAGGGATTTTTTGTGTAATTAAAAGCGTGTTTTATTTCTCACAAGTCAGTGTTTCGAGAAGGCATGATGATGAAGCATAAGAGTCGTTAAACTGTGTTAAATACAAATATGCAGTTTGCATAAGACACCGATGTTGATACAGTCAGCCCCCTTTATACCGACATTGGTTATAACAGCAAAACTCGTTATAACGACAATTTGAATGCAATGACTACTTGGCTAAAGGCTTTGCATCGGTTCCGAGCGGCGGCGACATCCCTCGGATTGGAAATGCACAAATCGTGACCATAGTCATGAATGGGTCTTGTTATATAATACTCCAAGAAACAAATGTGAACTATATTTGTGAGAATCGCCTCACCTCACCGAGGCGATTGTAACAAATATCTTTAACATTTGTTTCTACGAGTATGAGTACAAATGGGTAAACGGCCTTTTATTACCTATCATACCCCTAAATAGGATTATCTATAACGGCAAATTCTTCAGTATAACGACACAATACCATCACAAAAACACGCCTATAAAATTTTGACCCCTTTGAACCCCACTTTTATATAGTAAAACTGGGGTTTCCGGGGGTATACCTTATTTTTCTTATTTCTGCTCTAAAATATAGTTTGTGGGTACTCGTTAGAACCGCATAGATGAGGCGGTTCTAACGAGTGCCAACAATCTATGTTTTGAGCAGATATAAGAAAAATATCGAAATTTTTCATCCCAAATTTTTCATTTTTTGGTGAAAAAATGACAATATATTTGTATAGGCGTGTTTTCGTAATGGTATTGTGTTGGTATTGGTGGTTATAAATCAAAGCACTGACAGAACTGACCGACCCCGATAGCTCAGTTGGTAGAGTGTCCGCTCCGGGGAACGGGAGGTCACGGGTTCTATCCCGGGCCGCGACATACCAAAGTCGCTAAGAACGGTACTAGCTGCTCCTCGCTTGGCACTCAGATTTACGGGGTAGAGCTAGGACTGGGCGACCCAGTGTCAGGATAATGTGACTGGGTGTGGTATCATGTAATGTGTCTGGGACATGATACTTCAGTGAGGCAGCACTATAAAAGTGAGCATTTGGCTCCCTGTCGCAACCAGACACCGTCGTGATATGACTGAAAAATTGTCGAAAGCGACGTTAAACCCGAATTCACACACTGACAGAACTGATGGGTGGATTGTCTCTGAGTGAATGCTGTAAAAATGAACATACCCTTTAACACTTACATGTACTTTCCTGTACTGTAAACAAACGATGTAGACTTTGACCAGCCGCTTACTTCCGCGTCGTCTGAGCCTTATTTTTCTGTACTGTAAGCAAACGTCGTACAGTGTGTAGTCCCTGATCTGGACCTACAATGATTGACAAGCAAAATTGATGATCCCAGCTCAGAATCTATAGATAACCCTATTACGCAACACGTTGACGCTTTAATTTGCATTATTATTCAACCATTACAAGTTGATTGCCAAAAGGACACTCCCCAAAAAATATTCAAACGACTATCCAAATTAAAAACTAAATATTACTAGGACACATATGCATTACGAAAACACGCCTATATAGTTTTGACCCCCTTGCACCCCACTTTTGTATAATAAAACTTGGGTTTACAGGGGTAACCCTTATTTTTCTTATTTCTGCTTTAAGATATAGATTGTGGGTACCCGTTAGAACCGCCTCGGTGAGGCGGTTCTAACAGGTACCCACAGTCTATATTTTGAGCAGAAATAATAAAAATATCACAATTTTTTTATCTTAAAATTTTCGTCTTTTCGGCGATAAAGCTCACAATGTATTTGTATAGGCGTGTTTTCGTAATGACATGCGATGCCAATAATAACTATAACAGAAGAACCACCATCTTGGAACGGTAAGAAAAATTCCACTCTATAAAAGACAATCAGGGTCAAGAGTGGTTTTAACGAGCACTTAATACCTATACTTGAAGCAGAAATAATCGCACTTGGAATACGTCTTTTAACTAGAGCAAGTCGATGGCACGATGTAAAAATCATGTCACACTTCATATACTGAGTCGGTCAAATTTGGCCATTACCTCAGTTGGGTGGTGCGCTAAATTTAGAATTTAGCAAAAAAAAAAACAAAAAAAAAACACATCCACTGGATGAGTTCTTAAAACAATTTACAATCTGCTTTCAGAGGTGTACTAAAACGCACACCTCTGGATCCCAATCTACACCATGCGGGCTTTGAACTCCTCTGCAGTTTTGGCATTTACCACAGAGGGGGGAAGACTATTCCCCCAGACATCCTCCCGGGGCAAAGTATTTGAACCACGGTATTCTACCTTTCATTATCTTTGATTTGATGCAACATGAGTATGTTTGTACAAAATAGATTTTGACCCCTCAGGCGCGTTCAGGCCCCACCCCTAGGGGTTCACATCACAATTGCAAATACGTTCCTCCCCAGCAGGCATACGTCGTTAGGGCAACGTCATATCAACGTCGGTGCAACGTCACGACGTTGCACCGACGTTGATGTGACGTTGCATAAACGTCATGACGTTGTACCGACGTCGATGTGACGTCACAATTACGTCATGTGCCTGCTGGGTCTAGTCCTCATCAATAGGGTATTTACTTGTTACATTTCCAGATTTTAGCTCATAAAGCCTAGGCCAAGTTGTGTGACAATCGATAAAAAGTTACTTTTTGACCTCTGTTGACCCCTAGTTATGTCGCCGGGGCTAAACATTTGCACCACTGTATTCCACTCTGCATTATCTTTGATTTGGTATGGAACATGACTATGTTTGTACAGAATAGCGTTTTGACCCTGGGTTCCACCCCCTCGTCTTGCGTCTACAACCACACACACACAGCCTCGTCTTAATCACGTCAAAATTCTAAATCCATATTAGTAGTAAGGGCAATGATCAGGAATTGGTACAATTATCCCTCAGCTCCTATCAGATACACCAAAGGGAAAGAAACACAAACATGGAATAACTAAACCCTAATGATAACATCAAAAGCGGAAAGCCAAAAGGACAGATACTTTCCCACAAAATGTACAATTGGCTATTCAAAAATATATAATTGATACGCACACTCAAAGACAAACCACAACAAAAATAAACCGCGACCGAATAACCGCCTTGGAACAGTTAGTGAAACAAAATTCAAACAACCACAGATATGAAACAACGGGGAGGACTCAACAGCAAGAAACCACTGAAATGCTGTGGGGAAAGAAAACCAGCAGTTAGACTCTGATGGGCCCGACCAGAGACAGAGCCTCTGGCACTAACCACATTACATAACATTAAATTCTCTCTAATTCTCGGTAAGCCTTAACGCTGGAACCGTCATAGAATCTGAGGCCTGGCCCACCGGCGTGCAATTAAAGAGGGATCAATATTGTTTTCATCGAATGAACATCAAACACACTGAAAAAAAATCAAAGTTCCTGTTACTTGCATGCTTCAAAACGGCAATATGTAGTTTTTGGGTCGATGGTTTATCAATCGACCCAAAGGTATAAAGGACAAAACCTCTATTAGTGCTGGAGTCCATGTGACTATCACTGATTTGTAGGAATCCACCCATATTATTTATAGAATTTTATCGCAGTGAGGTCAGCGTGTTTACGTAAAAGGTTAACTGTAAAATCTGGGCTGGAATCATGGGTTGGGATGGGCAAACAGTGTAGACCCAGATCAGACGCCGCAGAATGCGGCGTCTGATCAGGGTCTTTACTGTTTGCTTAGAGTATAGGACTTTAAGGGTCAGGCGCCGAAAAACGCAGCGTCTGATCATGGTTTACACGGTTTGCTTTCAGTAAAGGAGTTTAAGGGTTAAACGAAACAGTCCACGCTCAGGCCCATATTCCTAACTACACCCAGAGTCAATTGACCCACCAGTACTCTCAGTGCTTTGATTTTTAATCACGTCAAGCTCCCACGGAGAAAACATTCAAAACAAACTTTCTTCATGGTCGTTTCGCGTCAATCTAGTTTTATTGGGTATAATATTGGGAGTAACCATGAGTTTGTATCTGTGAAATAGCCTGGGATGACATTATTGTGAATGCTTACTAAAATAAATAGACATAAGATTCCCAAAGAAGTTAGGACTGATCTAACATCGCGCGACATAGCTCGCGGCGTCAGCGTCGAAAAGGAATGTGCCGCTCAATAAAAACAAACAGGGTTTATGTTGTTGTTTGTTACTTACTGTGTGTATCACTTGTGTCTTTTAATTTTGGATGGCCATATGGCCATTTTGTGGGAAAGTAACTGTCCATATGGCCTTCCTTTGTTTAGGTTTCCATTATGGTCTGGTCGCTTAATGTTTGTATTTCTTTCCCTTTGGTGTCTTTTATGGATGGAGTAAGTTAATTGTATCAATTCCTGATCTTTGTTTTACTTCTACTTTGCATATCAGGGCTGTTTTGTTTGTGCCGTGTGGCGGCTGTAAAAGGTCTCCCCGTACATGCATTTAATGCTCTTATTTTTCCAATCCTCAGGGATTGCTTATGCAATTGCTTTTCACTGTTATTTATGTTGTTGTTTGTTACTTACTGTGTGTATCACTTGTGTCTTTTAATTTTGGATGGCCATTTTGTGGGAAAGTAACTGTCCATATGGCCTTTGTTTAGGTTTCCATTATGGTCTGGTCGCTTAATGTTTGTATTTCTTTCCCTTTGGTGTGTTTTGTGGATGGAGTAAG
This sequence comes from Lucinisca nassula, assembly GCA_963580285.1. Classification (NCBI taxonomy): domain Eukaryota; kingdom Metazoa; phylum Mollusca; class Bivalvia; order Lucinida; family Lucinidae; genus Lucinisca; species Lucinisca nassula. The sequence continues at coordinate 12,615,785 of OY757026.1, forward strand.
TTAATTGTATCAATTCCTGATCTTTGTTTTACTTCTACTTTAAGCATTGGCGGTCCGACTCGCACTGCTTTGCCTGCGCAGGCTTAGATCGTCTAAGAAGTTCACCAGTACTCGTGTGCGGGTCGGTGTTTTGCTCTGCGTGTAAGCATCATGCAGCCCATCTATTTCTTCAATCCCCGATAGGGCTGTGCGTGAACGGGCTAAGCGTCAATTCTAACACAGTTCATTAATTTTATATCATCTAACAATGGAAAATCTGGTCATAAAATTTTTCAAAAGGAGACAATTTTCGGGACTTCCTGTTCGCTTTACTATAAGCTCTGTTCAACTAACAAAGGGGTCTTCTCTTAAAGGAAATAACTTGCTTCTGTCATTTAAGAGTTGACCCCTATTGACTTGGGAGACAAATATACATGTACTTTTGCTGGAATTGCCTCCCCTGAATGTGTTCAAATTCCCCTTAAGTATTGAACATTTTGAGACCCATGATTAATTCTTAACCGAAATGGACTGAGGTGATCCAATTCTGGCCGCTTTTACAACTCGATACTCTAAACAACATGAACTTTCCGAAAGTCCATAGTGTTTGTTTTTTTCGGTAAGTTTATGTAAAAACCCAGCTGACTAACATTAGAATGACATGGCAATCAGCGCGAGCAATTGTAAACACTGCATTGCGCCAATTCTAGGGTCACTAAAACAGCTAACTAGCAAATACGCAAGAAATCAATTATTGTCTGTTTTGTTTGATTTGGAGCGACGTCTCCAAAATGACCTTTACAGTGTTGACGGGGACGTAAAACCCCAAACAAACAAAACCAAAAGCTCAGATTCGCCTCATTTATTTATGATTACAAACTATCAAATTGGTACAGCAAGCGGTGCTTTGAAAGCAAAGTTAGTGACCAGTTAACGAGGAACACATGAATTCCACCGCAGGCCAGGTCTATGTCGCGAACGAACGGACGAAAAAACAGACACCTATATCGTGCCATGCTTCATGCAGGCGCGTGAAAAAGGACATGGCACTTTGCATTCGCACGCATTATTTGCGCTACCAAGTCTACTTCCCCGACCCCTCACCCAGTCCTAACTAATAAATACTCCCAGTTGGAGCAAACAGGTAGTGCATCAACATGTTAATAAAGCCCATGTAATGAACGAACCACTATTCACCATTTTACATGCACACAAACATGTACAGAGAGAACTGGAGTTTACAAGGTATACATTTTCCTTAATCTGTTCCTGGACGCCCAATGTAGGATGTGGGTACTCGTTACCAACTACATGTACGAGTGTGACCCGAGCGAGGCTCAAACCACAGCGGAGAGACCTAATGACCCGATGATTAACCCTTTTTGTACCAAATGGAATCTTCCTCCTTATATATACAGGAGTCCATTTTGAAACTTAGGGTTGTCAGGTTGTTTTTTCTTAAAAATTTAGTTCAGGAAATGGCTTAACGTTTTGCAAACAGTGTGGGTCCCGATTAGACGCCGCGTTCTGTGGTGTCTGATCTGGACCTGCACTGTTTGCCAAGGTACCCCTTTAGGGGTTTCTGGTATTGAATTGGTTAAGAGTCAGCGCTTACCCATTAGGACACGGGGGCCAGTTACCGTCGGGGTGATTGTTGTTTTTGTTTGATTTGAGGTTTAGCGTCCCCGTCAACACTGTAAAGGTCATTTTGGAGACGTTGCTTCCAATTTTGTGGGTCTTTACCCGACATTGAGATGAAATGAAATCTCAAGTTCTGTCGCCCAATGAAACCAATAGGGTTTATAAGCATGGACAGTTCGACACTCGCACCGCTTTGCCTGGACTGGCTTAGATCCTCTAAGCGGTTTACCAGTACTCGTGTGCGGGTCGGATTCAGCTCTGCGTGGAAGCAGCATGCAGCCCATCTATTTCGTAAAGCCCCGACGGGCGGGGGCCACCCGTCGGGGTGAACAGTAGACTTAACAAGATATTTCCCAGGTTGCATGTCTGTACAAACTTCGCTGGTTATCTTGGAGAATTTTGTAGTTCTGCTCCAAGTTTGAGATCAGACTTATATGCAGCCTTAGAATGCTTGCCGCGCAATTTCCCCATATTAACCCTTTTTGTACCAAATGGAATCATCCTCCTTATATATAGCATGAGTCCATTTCAAATTTAGGGGTTTCAGGTTGTGTTTTCTTCAAAAATTGGAAAATGGCCGAACTTTTTGCAAACAGTGTAGGCCCTGATCAGACACCGCGTTCTGCGGCGTCTGATCGGTGCCTGCACTGTTTGCCACGGTACCCGTTTAGGGGTTTCCAGTCTGAAATGGGTTAATGTACATGTATGAGCAAAATTGAATTGTAAAGACAAGAAACACAAGCGGGCCTCCGTGGCCTACTCTTAAACATTTGATCTCTCACTCGGGCTACATGTGAGATTAAGTGTAAGCATCAGTGATGTTTAATTACTCGCAGTGTAAGAAAAAGATCAACCCAAATGTAGTTTGAGATCAGCGCCCACACATACATGTACACGCAGGATCCCCGTTATTATATACATTGAGTTTGGTTTTTCTAAAGTATTTACTTAAGAATAAAATAAAGTACTACCAATATGGTGAACCGATAGAAAATCAACAGTTTTCAATTTATGAAGCGTTTACACAACAGTAAAAAAGGGAACACAGAAAACATTCATCATGTTCATACTACGTTGTTAAGTGCATAAGATGCAAATCATTATGATTCCAACCGGATCAAAATCATACTCCACGATGCATTTCGTCATATGCTTCAGACTTTGTGTTCCAAATTTTAATGCATGAAAAAATGCATGCACATGAACAAATATACATGTAGGTATAGGCAGATTTCGCGGAGAAACACCGTGAACGACTTCACCTGTACTAATTGGCTTTCTCCGAGAAAAAGCGATGTTCCCGGAGGAATTTCGAGGCGTTTCGCGGCGAAATTAACCGCTTTGAAACGCGAAATTTTATTGTTTTCGGAGACATTTCTTGCTTGTTCTCCGAGAAAAAAAAGCCTATTACCGCGGAGAAAAAAATATGGGTTATTACCGGTAGCTGGTCTTTATTTGTATAGATGTGTTTTCATTATTTATGACAAATTTGGACCCCCACTTATTGCACATTATGTAGATTATGGTTACTCGTTACATGTAAAACCCCCGTTTTTTTATTTGGGAGGGGGGGGGGGGAGGGGCTTCTATGCCTACTACAATCTATATTTGGACCAGAAATAAGAGAAACAAACATTATCAGCTAAAGAGGTATTGTCCTTAAGATACGAAAGACATAGAGGATCTTACATGTGTGTTCATGTATAATTGAATTTATTAAACGTGTTGAGGAAAAGGCTTTGCCTAGCATTTTACCACTTTTCCTCGACGAGTTTAATATAATCAATAATACATGTGCACGAATGCATGGTTCCTCTTTATCATATGACATTTAAAATGCATTGTGTTCACGATTGGTTTACAAAAATGTCAATATTTCGCCATTAGTAAACGCGACGTCGTTAAGGACGTCGTACATGAAGCGTTACCGGGCGTATCTAACTAATTGCATATATTTCAATTCACTAGACTGAGTTATCAAATTTATTACATGGCGTTATTACACTCTCAGACACGACGCCATATGATAAACCATGTTCTTACATAAATACCTATGCGCATGGCTGTTTGAAGCCATTGTCAAATGGCCCAAAAGCCGTGCTCAAACAGCAAAAACCATGTTCAAATCATGAAACTCGCGTGCGGTTTGAACATGGATTTTGAGCTTTTGATATCACAAGACGGGCCTTACTTTGCTTACGTTTCGTTGAGGGACGTAACGTTATCGCCCTTAACGTAGCGTTTTAGGGTTCTATAATGACGCCAGATGGTTACTGCGTAACAACGTCATTGTAAACAGCATTCTGAACTGACTGCCATGTCGGTTCGCCGGTCGCATTTGAAGAGTTTATATGGAGTTTTTGGGCGTTTTTGTCTAAAATTTGCTGTCGGAATCGTAAGTTATGCAAGAACAACGATCATCCATAGTTATTTCATTGCATCAACATTTGCCGGATCCCTCGGAAGATATTTGAACATTCGGCCTGGCGGCCTCATGTTCAAACAGCTTCCTCGGGACCCGGCGAATGTTAAAGCATGAAAAACCATGGTTGATCCCTATATTTGTACACGGGTGTGTTCTCGTAATGTGAAGTGCAACAAGGGAGCATGTATCTTCGAGAAGGTGCACTCAGCGAAGAACAGATCAGCTTGGGTACCAACTCAGTCATCAAATAGGGTTTTAGGGACATTCATGAGACCTAATTGGTCGACACTAGCTAGCCTGACCCAGAAAAAATACAAACCATAGTTTTCAATTCTATGTTGCATTTATTACGTGCTAAAAGACTTGTGCAAATTACTCAAGAAAAATAATGAGGAACGCCGCTTACAAGAACAGTTTTTTTTTTTTTAATTTGTATTTTATGTTTAAGCAAATTCAATAATAAACACACAAACTGTTCACAATATTAATGTGAAAAATGTCCGAACTGGTTATCCAGTCAATATGAAATAAGGCAGAACCTTTCTTGAATAAATGTCGTTTTACTACCAACACGGCAAAGTCCAGTGTAACATAAAATGTCCACTTCAAACACTGGTCATTCCAGAATTAAGACGGCAAAATCCTGTCTGTCATGCATAAGGTCACTATAATGTAATTGTAAATTGTGTGTAATAACCTAAAATACTCCCTTTTTGTACTTATCAGAACATTGCTCAAGCGTAAAGCTACCTGTTTAGGCATTTATCCCCTCCCAAGCCATGGTCATCAAGGATAACAATAAGAACAGATTTGTGTTTAACAACAAAATGTCCATATCAATTATAATCTGTCTCAGTGTTTGATTCTAGACATTTGTTGTCACAATATGGTTTCGATATGCCCTTCTCATGAGGAGATTATGATTAAGTATGTTTTAGCAGTTCTTTTATGATCCTTGATGACCAGGTGCCTAAGAAAAAAAAAAGAAACTGTAATCTGGCTTACTAAAGCAAAAAATATGATTTTACCCAAATTCCAACTGTCTTACATCTTAAGAAAAAAATTTAATTCTAAAAAACATTTATTTATTTATTTTGATAATTTTGCTAAATTTCGAAACAAAAGTTTACCAAATATGATTTATACTGTCATGTCAATTTTATGTGAATTTTACAGCATAATACATTCCTTACTTCCAAAGGATAATCTTTTAATAAAACATATTTAACGTCACTACAGCTGGTGTTAAGGGAATATTTGGCGGGCGTAAAAAGTCTTCCTACACTTCATCATGTTGTAGATTATATTTTCTTGTCCTTTGGGGTGGTCAATGATTATATTGCAGAATTTTAGAAATGTTGAAGAGGCATAATTGACTGAAAGTACCTTGTCTGGTCTAGACAAGAATCATTTTGAAAATAGAATTCTGCTAAAGCAAGCGCTGGAGGACGTAACCGCTGTTGTACATTTCATTCCTGGTCTGAACAGACTCAATAAAACCGAGTCTGCTATTTTCTTTTTTCTTTTTTTCTTTTTTTTTTTTTGCGGGGGGGGGGGGTATTATTTGCTTCCAAAGGATCTCACTACTCAGAATTTTTTTTATTTCACTGCAGCTGGTGTTGTGTCGTATGGCGGTGAAGCGTGAGCTTACTGATTCCGTGAGATTCTTCAGTCGCACCGGAAGCGGCTGAAATCCCTCACGGAGGGGTGTGAGATAATTCAGCCATGAGAAGTGTAACACGATAACTGTAAAAAAGACTGGGGTATCGAAACTCTCTTAGTATATTTACTGATAAATTATGCTGACACATTAATTAAATTTAATTTTATGCTGGAGAAGCCTATCTAAGGAAATTAGAAGCTGTGTTATTCGTGATTGTATAATATGATATTATGTATTTATTTATTTATTTATTTATTTATTTATTTATTTATTTATTTATTTATTTATTTATTCACCAAGCCCAGATTGGCGGGGGCCAAATGAAGAACAAAGATACTATAGAATGAAGAAGGATATTATCTTGATTAAAGACAACTCGGTCAAGCTGGACTTATATTAGGGTCCGACCTGACCAAAGCCAAACTGCAACGCCCGAGATCACTCAGGGTGACTGGACTTAGAGTCGAAATGGTCCGTATTCATAGTGGTGTTGCTTATTAAATTACAGAAAAAAAAGAAAAAATGAAAAGAAAAACTGGAGGGACATTTCTTGTTTGGTTTGTTTGATTTGAGGTTTAACGTCCCCGTCAACACTGTATAAGGTCATTTTGGAGACGTTGCTTCCAATTTTACCCGACATTGAACATCTCAAGCCCTGTCGCCTTATGAAACCAATAGGGTTTATAACCATAGACGGCCCGACTCGCACCGCTTTGCCTGACAAGGCTTAGATCCTCTAAGCGGTTTACCAGTACTCATGTGCGGTCGGTTTCAGCTCTGCGTGGAAGCATCGTGCAGCCCATCTATTTCTTCAAGCCCCGATGAGCGGAAGCAAGCTGACTTCTTACTTCTAACTTCAGCTTCGACGTTGTTTAGGTAAGTAAATAAGTAGGTAGGTGTTTTGGTGGCTAGATAGGTAGGTAGATGGGTGGCTGGGTAGGTAGGTTTGATTTGAGAATTAACGTCCCCGTCAATACTATATAGGTCATTTTGAGGCGATGTTTCCAATTTCGTGGGACCCTACATTGATCTAAAAAGACATCTCAATACCTGCCGCCCAATGAAACTAATAGGGTTTATATGCATGGACGGTACGACTTGCATCACTTTGCCTGGGCAGGCTTAAGCGGTATACCAGTACTCATGTGCGGTCGGACATCATGCAGCCCATCATTTCTTCAAGTCCGGATGGGCGGGGTAGATTTAAGTAGGCAGGTAAGAAGATGTGTCTTGGTAGGTAGGTAGGTAGGTAGGTTTGATTTGATGTTTAACGTCCCCGTCAATACTATAAAGGTCTGTTGCGAGATGGAATAGGAAACCTGTCGGGTGCTTATGCACATCTAAATTATTTTAGTAGGTATATGGCAAGGCGGTGTGAGAGAAATATTTTAGGTGAAACACGGTAGGCAAAATATGCAGCTCCACGCACAAATCATGCACATATCATACGATGTATGCATGAATGGTTGTGGAGAGATTATTTACCATACAGTTGGCCGCTATAAGGCTGATTTCTATAAAGTGTTCTTAAAAAGTCGCCAACCGCCAAATTGTGCCATATATAATTTTCATGCCAGTCACGATGTTGTGGGTGTTCGTACCGACGGGAGTTATACCATTGATCTGTAGGGAGGTTTCATCATTTTTTTCCATAGGGGAAATACCATTTTAACGTAAATCAATTATCTGCTGGAATTTGCTATATGTCTATTATTGTGGATGGTATCGTTATTTTGTCGCGGTCTTAGCGAGCTAGCACGGTTTGAATGGTTTTTCGGAAGTATCCATAGATATAAATACCCTGAAAACCAACATTATATCAGCAACAGGTTAAGTGCGAACAAGTGCACAAAACATCGTGACGGGCCAAAGAAAGAATCTTGAACGGTATGTTAAATCCATGTTTAGTACATGTATTATTTTTTTGTAGGTTTTGGAGGGGTTTTCTTCAAGTATAACCCAACTTTCTGAAGCCTATTCTGGATTCACTTTGGAAGCCTCTTTGGTGTAGTGATTATGCTACTAGCTTTGCCAGCTAGGGGTCGCAGGGTCGATCTCAGGCTTCTCCAGAAGTAGGACGAGTCTTTTAAGCGAGGTCCTGTCTCAGTGTGAACCTAGATGTTGGTGAGACGTAAAACTTGGACACCCTCTCATTCTAGATTCATTTAGGCTTTTATAGAACTTTTTTGTAGAATGTAGTTATAAACGTCGGGTCATTTGTTCGATCCATAACATTTGACTAGCGGCGGTTAGAAAACCGTGGTCCCGTCTCTATATGATATTAGGTGTTGAGGGGACGTAAAATTAAGACAGGTTTAACCATATCTTCATCATCAGGGCAAACTCTTACAAGCGCCTGTCGGGCTATCCGTGATGATGAATCGTGATAAATTTGATATTGCAAGCATGTTTATGTTGAGTAGAACGCATTTTGTTCAAGAAGAATTACTAGTTCATTCTGTAATGATGTCGTTTCTGTTTGAGAACTCGGTTTGTGCTTGTGGGTACATGTAAAGGACGTGATGATAATAAGTCAGAGTATTTGGTCGCCAAACGTTATAAAGGCCTGAGCGGCGTGGATGACGTTAGCTGCGTCATCAGCGTCACGAGGACGGTTATGACGTGGTGCCTACCAAACACGGAAAGAATGTACGTCAAACAGTGTTGATCCTTATGAGACGCTAACAAATGTTGTGCAGAAGAGATAAAAATCTTCCTGTTTTTAGTTACTGGCTGTTGTGAATGTAATGAATTTGTGAATAGCTACATTTGTGAGCCATGTCGCGGAGAAGGGTATGAAATGAAGTTGGTTATGTTTTCTGTAATTGGCGGGTAACCAGATAGCGCAAAGGCGCGGTCTGTTCAATTGCCTCTTACTTGTGCTAAAGTAGTGAGCACGAATTTGATGAGTATTATGCTCAGTTGTAGTGAGTATTAATTGATTTCTGTAGTGCTCAGTAAGGAAGCATAAACTTTGAGTATTATTGTGTCAAGCGCTGGGTGCTGATAATTTGATGTACAGTCTAGTTCAGTTCTGCTGTTCAGTTATTTGTCGCATGTACTGATCAGCCTATGTGTCTGGTCAGCGCATGCGCAATAACGGTATATGCACGAACATATTCTGACTTCTCCGGGAGGGGGATCGTGATATAGCGTAAACGTTTCGTGAACTGTATCTTAGTCGATTATCGTAATTTGCAGGCACAACCATGTGTGGTGACCTGCTGCTCCCTGCAAAGTAGGAGCAGGTACTGGTACGACGCAAAGGTTCCGTTGTTCAGCATAGGCGGCCAGAACCAATTAAACAGACCGTCGAGGCCATAACAACAGGCTGTGAGAAACCTCAGGTTGTGACGTCAATTGAAACGAAGTAGAAGTTACCGGGACTTCAATTGTTGTCTAGGATTCAATTGACGATCATATAATCGAAAGTTTAGTCGACAATATAGTCGACATTGTAGCCGACAATGAGGCCGACCGAGTAGTGGACGTTGTGGTTAACAACGTCGACGTGAGGGTTCACCCTTAGTGGACTTAAATTCTGGCCAGTCGCGTGTATTTTTTTTCTGTTCGTTTTTGTTATTTGCTTCTGTAGACATTCGCGTCATCTCGGCCCGAGCACAGAGCATACTTTTGCCTTCGGGGAGGACGTCGTGAATAGGCTATAGAAGCAAATAGATGTAATGTTTAGTGTTTGTGTTGTTGTATATAGATACTGTAAATAATTGAAGGGGTTATTGCAAGAAGGGGCCCAAGTCAGTTTTTGGAAAAATCTAGGATATTATCATTTTCAGATATATCATATCAAGACCTACAATCCGATATATAGTTTGTTATACCTTATTTCTTTACTGGCATTGACAATGGCGGTTAATAAAATGTTTGGTAGGGTCCTAAGTCCAATGACGTATCTTTGGTGCAAGAAGGGGTCTAAGTCCGTTTTACCACATAATGTTTCCATTGAATGTATTGTTCATTTGTTTCAGATTTTTGTTATAATAGACTAATAAAGAGTCTTGATAAGATAAAATATACATGTTCAACTAAATGACATAGGTTTCTGCATTTAATAGAGAAAACTTTGTTGTACTTGTTTAGTGCAAGAAGGTGCCTAAGTCCAATAAATCCTGGACTTAGGCCCCTTCTTTCACTAAACCATTATTATCACAAATGAGTATCTGCGATATTCTTAGAACTATTTATGCGATTTCTGCACCATTTCAGATGACACGATAACACATCAGAAGAATTTATTAAAATTCAAGTATGAAAAATATGAAAATTTTGCAAAATATTTTGTTTTTCGCGTTTTTCTCGAAATTATAAAAATGTGACTTAGACCCCTTCTTGCACTAAACCCTTCAATTTATGTCATCCATATATTGGACATATAAATGACATCTCAAGTCCCACCGCCTTATGAAACCCATAGGGTACTTAGGTTTGTATGTATGTATGCATGTAGGTAGGTAGGTAGGTAGGTAGGTAGGTAGAAATAAGTAAATGTATGTCTGACCGTCCGTTCTCATACAGAAAGAAGCCTCCGTAGTGCAGTGATTATGTTACTGGCCTCATAGACCTGGGGTCACATATTCGATTCCACCAGACCATTTACCCTACCTACGTACCTACCTGCCTGCCTAGCTACCATGCAGTCCATCTATTTTTTCAAGCCCCGGTGGGCGGGGCCGGACTGCATACCTATCTACCTACCTACGTACATACCGACTTAGTCGCCCCCGCTTGGATAAATAGATGGACTGCATGGTGATTAATTCAATAATACATGAGCACGAATACAAGGTTATATTTATCATATGACATTAAAAACGCATTTTATTCACAAATGTTTACAAAAATATCAATATTCCGCCATTAATAAACGCGACGTCGTTAAGGACGTCGTACATGTAACGTTACGGGACGTATTTAGCTAATTTGAATATTTAATCCACTAGTGGATTATCGAAAATAATACATGGCGTTATTACACTCTCAGACGCGACGTCATATGATAAACCTATTTATGGCATAGTTAAAACGGGTATATTTCGAAAATAAATAAATAAATAAATATAAAGAAAGAAATAAAGCTTGTTATAAGTAGTGTTCTATTTAAAGTTCGTAATGTAAGCAGATTTCCTGAGACATTTTAAACATAGGCACAAGATGAAAGGGGCAGGGGCTAACAGGAAATGGATGGCAATTCTCACGGCCTTCTTGCGCATGCGCATATATACCTTGGTATTAAGTTTCTCACGGGTTTAAAGATCTCACGCTACAGGGGCCGTAAAATCAGCATAGTGCAGATTATATTTTCTAATCCTTTGGGATCATTGAGTTCAGTTTAAATCGTGTTGAAAATTAATATGTAACTATACCAAATTTAGTGACACAGAGGCCTTTCTGATATTTAATCTTCATCAGTGTGTCTAAACCCCAACGTCTTGAAACCGAAACGGATGATGGACAAGACCCGGCAAACACAGCACATACCCCTCCGAGCACACACCGACCGACGTAGCTCATGAGACAGGTCAACTGGAAGCATTAGGCAAGCGACGCCTACAAGGGATCTCATAGGCGTCCCCCACCGAGCAAACATCAGCAAACATGGCCCACACTCCACGGAAGTCCCGGGCATAAGGAAGGAGATGCCCAAAGTAGCGAGACGAGCAAAATTTATAATATTACAAGATGTGGCAACCAAATCCGCTAAGATACATGTCCCACCTGACAAGTCAGGTTTCTGCTCAAAAAAGATTTCTGCTTAAGCCGGCGCTAGAAGTCGTGGCCGGTGTTGCACATTTCAGTACTGTTTGTAACCAGACTCAATGAAACCTAGTGTGCTAAGTTCGTTTATTTTGTATATTTGTTTGCTTATGCTTCCAAAGGATCAAACTATTCAGAACGTATTGAACACTCCATATTGTTTTCCTTGCTTCCAAAGAAAACATCATGTAAGTCCATGAATTGCATTACGAAAAGACGCCTATGCAAATACATTGTAACCTTTATCGTAAAAAAAGAAGAAAAATTTAAGATGAAAAATGTGATATTTTTCTTATTTCTGCTCAAAACATAGATTGTGGTTACCTGTTAGAACTCAAAATACAGATTGTGGTTACTTGTTAGAACCGCCTCATCGAGGCGGTTCTAACGAGTACCCACAATCTATATTTTTGAGCAGAAATAAGAAAAATAAGGTTTAACCCTGCAAACCCCAGTTTAACAATATAAAAGTGGGGTTCGAGGGGATACAAATTATATAGACGTGTTTTCGTGGTGACCACACCGGTAACCCCACTTTATATAGAGAAAACTATGGTTTACAGGGGTTTGCATTATATTGCTTATTTCTGCTCCAAGACATAGGTTGTTGGTACTCGTTAGAACCACCTCAATCAGGCGGTTCCAACTAGCACCAGCAACCTATGTTTGCAGTATAAATAAGAAAATTGTCACGGATTTTCATCAGAAACGTCTACCTTTTGGAGACATATGAAAAGGAACTATGTTGCAAGGGTGTGTCATCGTAATGAACCCGTAGGTAGAACATATTTATCTGTCGTTATGATGATACTTTGGCTCACGGGTATACATAATGTGCACAGGGAAAACTCTGATCAGACTGTGCGAATGCGCTGGATGATCTGAGTCTTCATTGGGCGCTCGAGCTCCAAGACCTTCTTGTCAGTGAACTGTCCATATGTAAGTGCATCGCGGACAATTGAAATCCATCTGAAAGAAAATACTCATCTTTGATATGGTAATTTAAAACCTGTGTAGGGAAAACACCATTGCTTTCCGTTTTGTTGCAATGCATTTTCCAGCTTTGTTCAACAAAACTTAAAGATTACAGCATGAAGTAAGTCATGTTTTTTATTACCCTAGAAAGGTTTTCAAATCTCGTTACAATTAATGCCACACATATGGGCCATGACGCAAGAAACCCACCCTTCGGACATAATTGCATACATATGCTATCTTTAAATTTTCAGAAAGACCAGTTTTTTTTTTTTTTGTTTTTTTTTTTCAAAGTACAAAACATGTCAGTAACTAAGATACTCCGTGTTTTAAGCAAGTTATTCAATATTTAATTAAACTACCCCTATTTACGTCGATTTCGAAAATTATGACATTAAAGTGAAGTATATTATTTTTAGGCTTACAAAGTGTTGGAATTATTACAAACTTCAAAATATGTATTGCATGAACAGAAATATTTCAATGGAGGTAAACAACCCTCAACGACGAAATCAAATCAATGTTTTTGGACGTGATTTTGTACTTGCCTCGGTAACTGCAAATCATAGCAATATGCGAAAACAAAGCGAAGTGTCACGTGACTGGCAATTGAAGGCATTTATTCTCGTATAAGAAGGACTCACCGTGTGTTCATAATTGTTTTATTGCCCCCTGTGATGTACTGACTTTAGCAGATCAAAGGTGGCCCTTAATTCGGTGAATAGTAGCTCTTGTTGCATCCCCTGACTGAGGCACTTAAGGGGGGATAAATTATGTACACCAGTCAACAGTTAGTAAATTATTGATTTTCCCCAAGGAGGCCCCTTACTTGTTGAAGGCTCTGAGGGCTACGTAATATAATGTAATGGAATGATAGTCCTCAATAATCAAGAATAAATGTCTTTAAGCACTCGTAAGGCATGTCGTCATGGTCTCATCACGCAAACACACCTATATAATTCTGACCCCCTTGAACCCCACTTTTATATGAAAAAAAAATCGGGTTTATAGGGGTAAACTTACTCTAAAATATAGATTGTAGGTACTCGTTAGAACCGCCTCGATGAGGCGGTTCTAACGAGCACCAAAGTCTATATTTTGAGCAAAAATAAGAAAAATATCACAATTTTTCGTCTTCAAATGTTCTTCTTTTTTCGGCGGTAAGGTTTGCAATGTATTTTTATAAGCGTGTTTTCGTAATGTTAAATATTTTGTTCGGCAAAGTATAAAACAAAACATGAAAATGAAACATTATTTGAAAAAAAAACATGCTCAGGTAATCACTTTTTCAGTTTTACACCGTTTCCTGATATTGATCTTAGGATGTCCGAAAAGCCCTTTTTCCTATGTCGCCGCTCAATGGCGCTCATATAAAGAAATAATAAAAAATCTATTAAGAAAAAAATAGCATCACGACAACATGCCTATAAAATTGTGACCCCCATGAACCCCACTTTTATATGGAAAAAAGGGGTTTACAGGGGTAAACTTATTTTTTTCTTATTTCTTCTCCAAAACAAAGATTGTAGGCACTCGTTAGAACCGCCTCGATGAGGCGGTTCAAACGAGTACCCACAATCTACATTTTCAGCAGAAATAAGAAAAATATCACAATGTTTCATCTTAAAATTCTTTTTCTTTCCGGCGGTAAGGTTTACAATGTATTTGTATAGGCGTGTTTTTGTAATGCAAAAAAGAACCACAATCGCCGCACATCAATGGAACCAAAGATGAAAAGGAGAGAAAGCAAACTAGAGAATGAGAGTTTTTGTTTGAGATTTAACGTCAGTGGTTTTTCCTTGGCTCAGTCGGATGCGCGTCTGACTGGTGATCAGGAGGACGCGGGTTCCAATCCCGCCGGGGTCGGCAACATTCGTTCGTGGAGATTGATCATGAAATTTTTTCTACGGTCATTCTCTCCCTTCCGCTGACTCAAGAAGGGCAGTTGTCAGTTTCTGGCGAAAGAATGTGCACTGTACTGGTTAACCGCTTACGTATAAGCCTGCCCAGGAAAGTGTGGATAGGTAAACTGACCGGCTCAAAAATGACCTAAATAGTGTTGACTGGACCGTTAAACTCCAATACAAACAAACAAACAAACAGTGGTTTTTGCTGTCGAGTCCTCACCGTTGTTTCATCTCTGTGGTTGTCAGGGAGAGGTTGCACTGATGAGTTAGGAGGCCTTCATCCGGACTGAACAAATTATTTGTCTTAATCGCGACGGAAGTAAGGGCGAGGATTGTGGCCACGTAAAATCGATTTAAGCCCCCCCCCCCCGCCAGTGGAATTGATTTCCACTGACCGTTCCAAGGCGGTCCTTATGTTGCAGTTTATTTTTGTTATGGTTTGTCTTTGGGTGTTTGTTTCGATTATATTATTTTATTTTGGGTAGCCTATTGGCCATTTTGTGGGAAAGTAACTATCCTTTTGGCTTTCCGCTGTTGGTGTTTCCATTAGGGTCTGTTGTTTCATGTTCGTGTTTCTTTCCCTTTGGTGTCTCTGATGGGAGCTGTGGGTTAATTGTATCGATTCCTGATCATTGTCTCCACTTCTACTTTTAATATCTCCGAAACGGTTCAAATCATATACATTCTTTGTCCTTTTGACAAGATACATTCAATGACACCAATCTCGGGGATTTCTGGGATCCGCTAGGGTTGTGCTTCATACACTTCATAAAAGGGTTTATATCCCAGTAATCGTTCAGATCCCCACCTTCAAACCACATCTTGTTCCTTATGATAAGACGCATTCAGTGATACCGGCAAGGTGTCCGACGTTGCCATGTCCCAACTCCATCACTTTATAAAAGGCTTAATAGTTCACACGCAGTCCACATAGGTATTCGTTTGAGTATGGTAGTCGTTTGGGAGGCTTTATAATCGTAAAATTATAATAATATCTTGTTGTTTTTTTTCTGTTCCGACATAGATTGTGAGTGTTCGTTAGAATCGCTCTGGTAAGATTGTGGGTAGTCGTTAGTACCGCCTCAATGCACCGCCTCTTTGAAACGATTCTAACGAGCACTCACAATCTACGTTTGGACCAGAAATTATAATAATGCCGTAAATTTTGATCAGAAAAATAACCGTTTTTGAGATATCCAAAATGCACTATATCACACGGATATGAAAACAAAATGACATAATGATTTACATGCTGCTTTTGTCTTCCAGTTCTTCACATGTGCAATGCCTCATCTGTGCTGGAAGCAGCTAAATTAACTTATCAATTCTAATGGCAACAATAGACAGCAACACTGTAAAGTAAATTATCACCATCGCTTCACCTGGGATCAAGGCGAAATGCAAGATAGAAGAGAAAGCAATGATCATGAATCGATGCAAATACGATACATCCCCTAGCCAAGACACCAAAAGGAAACAGATAGCAACATAAAACGAAACAACTTCACCATAATAAAGACGTCACAAAAGAAAATCAAAAAAGTAGTTACTTTCCCACAAAATAGCCCAAGGGCTTTCCTTAACAATACATACGTGCAAAGACGAAATTTAACAATATAAAGAGAAAAAAAGATATTTTAAAAAATAATCAGTTCATCTTCTCGTCTTTAAAATTTTAGGGAAATAGCTGTAATCGTTTTTGGGATATCTTACTTACAAAAAATCCAAAGGGTAATAACTCAAAAAAAGGAAATCAGAATTTTTCCGAAAGTTAATCACTTCATCTGCCTATCAGCCCCAAATATGTAACAGATTCAGGGCAATAGCTCAAATCATCCACAAGCATGCACGGGTCAAAAGTTATGCTATGCAGAAAAAAACGGGACGGACGGAAGGACGAACGAACGACCATGGCAAAAGCAATATGCCCCCCACGACTTCTTCGAAGTTGGGGGCATAATAAACTACAACAGAAGAGCCTCGGTGGAACGATCAGTAAAATGTAATTCACTCGGGGCGTGTGTGTGTGTGTGTGTGTGTGTGTGTGTGTGTGTGTGTGTGTGTGTTTGTGTGTGTGTGCGGGCGTATGTGTGTGTGTTGGAGTGGGGATTGGCTTAAATCGATAATACAGAGGACCCGCGTTATAACGACATTCGTTATAACGGCAAAACTCGTTATAACGACAATTTCAATGGACTGAATTCTTAGCTCAAGGTGTAGCCTCAATTCCGAGCGGCTTTGGCTTTTCTCGGGTTGGAATTGCCCAAATCGAATCCATAGTCATGAAAGAGTCTAGTAATTTAATACTCCAAGAAACAAATGTTATAGACATTTTTAGAATCGCCTCGATGAGGCGATTCTAACAAATGTCTATAACATTTGTTTCTTGGAGTAATTATGTGGAAAAGACCTTTTATAACATAACGGCAAATTCTTTATAACGGCGCAATAATAGGGAACAAACACTGTCGTTATAACGCGGGTCCTCTGTACTTGACCACAATTTTCTCACTTGGTTCTGTTATGGTTATATAGACCTTCTTTTCACTTTCAGATGTGAAAAAATGCGTGGAACTATTATAGCTCAGTTAGTGATGTGGGTATGTTTCTCTGCTTGCACCACAGCAAGTGGAACATTACAGCGTACGAAGGGCAGGGTTAACACTCTGCCTGTGAATCCTGAAGAACAGGCGCAAGGCTTTCAAGAATCGGATTCAGTGGTGGAGGTATCAAGCTCAGAAACGAATGTAACAGACAGCGATGAAAACTCGTGTTCTTTGTATGTAGGTGAGACAAGTATGCATACCTTTAAACGACTGGTTGTAGCACAAGATCTAAGTTTCGTTTATCTCCGCTTGAAAATGCAAAATGGGTTGACTCTTAATGGGTCAGAATCGATTGTCGGAGAAGACTTTTGGGTATGGACGTTTATTGGCGAAACTGGTGGGTTTGAATTTCTGAGATGGCCGGTTGATTTTGGAGTATTGTCAATGGGTATTTTAAATCTACATATAGGTGGACCAATAGACATTGAGCTACTTAACTCAAGCGGTGACTGTTCGAATCTCACAGTAGGTGAAAACGAAACTGACTTAGCAATAACAAAAGCACTAAGTAATCTTACAGTAGTCTTGACAGAAGATATGAAAAGCTTTGATAGCGAAAGATATGCTCATAGTTACTTTTGTTACAAGAAACGGATGTGGATTGAGCCCAGATTAGTCTTTGATATATGTCGCAATATGTTTTGTCCTCTAGAGGCATTGGAGTACGCATGTCGTATTATTTATTTCGATAAGATGCATAGTGAAACCAAAATTAACATGCACGAGTACATATATAAATACGACAGCCTCTGGTGGGCAATTCCGATGGTGTTAACATTTGTACTGTTTCTTTTTTGTCCACTTCCGATTATGTGGTTGGCTGCAAGATGCAATCAATACTTTTATACTTCTACTTCTGATTGCGAGTCAGAGCTGAACGAGGTTGTATTTGATGACGGTTCAGATCATATCACGGTTACAAAAACATTGTTAGCACCAATACTGAATGCATCATGGTTTAAAAGATATAGGTGTTTTAGAATATGTCGCTGTTTGTTCCCCTTATTGAGTTTGTCAATTGTGGGTTTGCAAGTATTTTTAGATGATAGACATCTCAAAGAAATCGTTCTAATTTGTATTGTGAAGTATGTTCCAATGGGATTTAGATCTATGCTCGCAGGACATGAAAAGAGCAGTCGGCGATTCTTGAATGTACTGGGTGGCCCTTTCGTAGCATGCAGTTGCTATTTATTTGTCGCAATCATTCTTCTGATTATACCAAAGTCGGTATCAAAACATTTAGAATCTGGATTTATTGACTCGAATGGAGTAGAGTCTGGACAGGTTGATTCGAATATCAATAATAGAGAAACATGCTTACTTTGTCCATCAATAGACATTCTGGAAAAATTTGGGTCTGTACTAATAAGAAACAGACATGGGTTCGATAAAATTTATGGTGTTCTTTTATCTCACGTCAATATGGTGATCAACTGGAAATTTTGGAAATTTGTAATATATCGCCAAATGAATAGGTGCGGAAGACATCAATATCAAACACATACCTTTAAAACAGTATTAAAGGTTATCTTACTAGTCCTTCTTCGATCAGCAGAGGTTCTTATTTGCGTCATAGTATTTGGGTTTCCCATAGTTGGTTTCATTATAATCATATTTCGTTCTTATCAGAGCTTGATTCGACAGCTGATTTCCTGTCCGATACGAAGAATATTTCTTTTACCTTTGGAAGCGATTTTGTTACTCGGTATCGTATTTTTCTTTTATATGTTTTCCAGTATTTTTCTCGACGCTTGTTGTTTTGTATCAAGGCTGTGTATCTTCACATACACTGGCGTTGTTGTGTATCCAATGGATGCTTATGGCTACATAATGTTGGTCCTTACTATTATTTACTACTTTTGGGAATACTTAAACTACTTTTCTAGTTATTATAATAAGTTATTGAGACTGACCATTGAAGCATATGAGTCACTTGAATTTCAAGACGGTCAACAGCAGTTGGTCGTCGGCCAAGCTGCATTTAAAGGTATCAAACGAAATCTGTTTTACGAAGTAACAGATCTGTATGCTCCGGTTAGAAAACGGATCTTCGTTTCAATAATGTGCTTTGCGCTAGTTTCATACATACTGGGAATGTCAGTTCACGTAATCATGCATCGAAATGAAATGAGGGAACTTCATACCATATTTCACGTTGGCACAACGATATTTCTTTGTGCTTTTCCGAAACTTATTGTGTCCGTGTGTTGTAACAGACAAAGTAAATTGAAACGACAACAAAAACTGGAGAATATTAAGCTAGTTCTAAAGCGGTGTCTTCCTGACAATGTTGATTAATATTGTTGAAACAGATTCGCCAAACAAAACAACACAAAAAAAAAACAAAAAAAACAAACAAAAAAACACACACTCGTTTACCATATGACGTCGTTGATAAGCAGTGGATATTGTCGTGTAATAAAAGTCATATGACCACACGTGTAATAACATTTTGGCGGGATTAAGTAACGTCATGACGACTTCCATGTCAACCATGCATTTTTGCGGAAGAAAATGTCAAATTTAAAGGCGATAAATCCAATCTAAAGTGACCATATGATAAACAGAATCTTACACTCGTGACCATTGCATAATTATGAAATTTTTGAAACGATTTCGTCGGCTCGGTTCAGAAATTTCATATAAAATGACCACCCGTGTAAGATCCTCTATATAATATCTACACACCGTTTCTACAGTATCCTGGTCTGCCGCATTATATAACGCTCAATGGATTTTTCGAGATCGACGTAAGAGCTGGAAACATCAAAGAGGCGTGATACTGTGCGGCAGATCAAGTTACTAGTATAGTGATATTATGTTTATTGTATACACTTTACGTTTCCAAATAAAGCCATTGTTTTCAAACGTAAATAAGTGAGAAAATTTGACGCTATTAGTGTATGTGAGGTCAGAATTTCACACGGTGTTTCCGCGTTACACATGACAGCTTGCTAACGTCGCAAAATTGCCGGAGTTTAGCGCTAACATGGTTTGCAGTACGGAATCGGATAAAACGGGATTCTGTATACATGTTTATCATATGACGTCGTTGATAAGCAGTGGATAACTTCGTGTAATAAAAATCGTATGACAACACGTGTAATAACACTTTGGCGGGATTAAGTAACGTCATGACGACGTCCATGTCAACAATGCATTTTTCGCAGAAAAAAAAAGTCAAATTAAAAGGCGATAAAATCCAATTTAAAGTAGTCATATAATAAAGATAATCTTACACTCGTGGGCATTTCATATGAGATTAATGAAACTCGCCGAAGGCTCGTTTCATAAATTTCATATGAAATGACCACTCGTGTTGGATCCTCTATATATGTACCGGAAAAAACTTGGAGTAGACAGCAGTATTTCTATGCGTTTATAATAAAGTATTTTTCATATTTTCAAAATTATTATATTTCTGAACGAAATAATGATTTTATTATCTCTCCTGTGAATATAGACTGCAGACTCTTAGGATAGCTCATCTGAAAAAAAAAATGCCAAAATAAAGAAACAAAAAACTATCATACCAAATGTCGAGAAAGCCCAATCTGCAGTTTGGTTCAACAGAAGAAGTTCAACTTGACATATCAAGATGGCGGTCCTCGCAGACATCTTGGATTTGCACATGGAATGATTTTATCTATTTTTTTTATTTTTAAGTTGCTATGGTGCAGATTTAGACTTAAACATATTTGATTGCTTTTTTCAATTACAATGAAACACACAAGTGGGTTGGGCCGCAAGTTCTAACATTAATTACAGCCCTGTCCTGGTATCAATTCAGTGTCAACTGACCTTTACGTTCAGTGAAAGAATTTCAAAACAGATATCTGAACATGTTGGCTACTTATCATGGCAGCAGTGGTCGCCATCTTGGAGTTCTAATCGGAACTATATGAGTATGATCAACCGCCAACCCAGGACCTGAGCTGGAGTTTTTACTGAACTTATTACGGGCGCTCATAATAACCGCCTCATTCGTCTATTTAGATCGGTCCCACCCAACGGGCTTGGGGAAATAGATTGGGCTGCGTGGCTTCAACGCAGAGCTGAAACTGACCACACATGAGTACTGATAAACCGCTTAGATGGACTATGCCTACTCAGGCAAAGTGATGTTCGTCAAGAGCATATAAGCCTTCCGGTTTTATTGAATGTCAAGGCTTGAGATGCCATTTCATCTCAATGCCGGCTCCAAAATAACCTAAATATTGTTGACGGGGGGCGTTAAACCCCAGTCCAAACTAAACGAACAAATGGTCTGTTATGGAAGAACAGTCATGTCGACTTTTTGACCAAACCAAAAGGGCCGCGACAAAAGAAATAGTGTCTTGGAGCACTGTAAATACAAGTTGGGCCCCGTCAAGCGATTTTGGTACTTATCGCCTATGCGAGCAGCGAAGGTTAAGGCGAGCCTGCGCATCCGCGCAGTCTCGCCAGAACCTTCGCTGCTCGCTCATACAAGCAGTGAATCAAGAGGACCCTTCAGACAGAACGCCATATCCCTGGCCCCTCTGAATGGCTGGGCATTGGCAGTTAAAATTTGTCATGACAGAATGCTCGAAGACACAAAATCGCTTGGCGGGGCCCAGTTATTAGCATGCGCAACACCATTCTTTGTCAGTCAATCGAATCTTCGGATGGCTTTGCGCAGACTGATCTGACTTGCTGCACATGCCATGCTTCACCCTTTTTGTACCAAATGGAATCTTCCACCTTATATATGGCAGGAGTCCATTTCGAAATTTAGGGATGTCTGGTTGTGTTTTCTTCAAAATTCATTTGGAAATAGGCTGAACTTTAAGCAAACAGTGTAGGCCCTGATCAGACGTCGCGTTCTGTGGCGTTCTTAAACCCTCGAAACCCCATTTTCTATAGTGGCCGGTTGCGTATAACAATGTACCAACCAAAGATAAGGTTGGTAACCTAATTTTGCCACAGATGTCAGCCATGCAATATGAAACACTTTGTGAAACACAATGCTCGCACTCTGTCTTATATGTTTTATATTACACCGCACAATTTTGACAAGTTCATGTAATCATATCTATCCATATTTTTGATTTATCATATGTTCTATTTTTGTTTTTAAACCATGTTAAATGAATTAATCATGTTTGTCATCGAAATGATTTTATTATGATTTTGAGTATACTAATCAGTCAGTTTACAATATTAGGAAATACAGTAAAATTCCTATATTAAGACAACCTTTGGGACTGTTCAAAAGTGGTCTTTAAGACCACCTTTAAACAGTCCCAAAGATTGTCTTAAGACCACTTTTGAACAGTCCCGAAGATTGTCTCTCATTCGGACACACTTGGTGTAGAAAAGAAAGAAAGATAAACTGAAAGGTTCTCAATGTCAAAGCGGATTAATTCTTAAGTTTAGGTGGTCTTAATAGCGGAATTTTACTTATTTATTTATTGGACTTGACGTTTAACGTCTCCGTCAACACTGTGTAGGTCATTTTGGAGGCGTTGCTTCCAGTTTTGTGGGACTTTTGCCCGACATTGAGATGAAATGACATCTCAAGCCCTGTCGCCCAATGAAACCAATAGGGTTTATAAGCATGGACGGTCTGACTCGCACAGCTTTGCCTGGGCAAGCTTAGATCCTCTAAGCGGTTTACCAGTACTCGTGTCGGTTTCAGCTCTGCGTTGAAACACCATGCAGCCCATCTATTTCTTTAAGTCCCTAAGGGCGGAGCCAATAGATTAAATATTAGTACCTGTGTGTGTTGCATGTACGATGGTGGATGAAACTGACAGTAATTTACAAATTTTAATGATCAAAGGGGGAAAAATTAGCAGGCCATTACGACGCCTAAATAAATATGAGCCCCTTTAATCCTACTTTTATATACTAAAACTAGGGTTTAAAGGGGTCTATATTATTTTTCTTATTACTGCTCAACAACATAGATTGCGGGTAATGGTTAGAACCGCCCCGCCGAGTCGGTTTCAACCAGTTCCCACAATCTATGTTTTGAGCAGAAATATGAACCAGAGGACCGATGGTCCTGTGCCGCCCACCTGAGTGCTGAATGAATTTGGACACATTTGGTTTCTGAAAAGTGTTTGTATACATTTTGACATTTTCCCGTACAAAAGCCTATATGACCAACCTTGACCTTGGCCTTAAATGTGTCAATGTCAAATGTTAAATGTGTCAGGGATCAAATTTTGAACAAACCATGATTGATTGCAGTCCCCAATGCTATGTACCAAGCTTCAGGAAAATCAACCAACAGGTGCTGGAGAAAACGATTTCTGATTTGTTTTTACCTTATATGAACATGGTAGCCATATTGGTCATGTGACCAAACTCATATTTATTAATTTAATTTTGTTGTTCCTGAAGGCTTTCAGGTGAAATTTGGTTACAAAAGTTGTTCCCGTGGAATATAAGTTTTAATTTTCATATTCCTATGACCTTTGGCCAAGGTCAAAGAACAATCTTGACCTTAAATACTCATGTAGTTTAATTTACTCTTTTAGCTAACTGCATCTATCAGTTTCCAGATCACAGGCTGCAATAGTTTCTAAAAGATGCAAAGTTTTGTCTTTTTTCCAATACAAATTCCTATGTGACCAAATTTGACCCTAGCGTAAAATGGGTCAAGGTCATCCATGACTCACTATTTGAACAAACTATGACTGGCTCAAGTACCCAATCTCACAAAGCAAGTTTCACGATAATTGAGCCCTTGGTTCCGGAGAAGAAATCTTGTGAATGAGTTCTACCTTATATTGGCATGGCTACCATCTTGGCCATGTGACCAAAATCATAATAATTGATTTTCATTTTCTTGTTCCCCAAAACTTTGATATGAAATTTAATCACAAATGGCTCATTGTTTTCTGAAAAAAAATAAAGTTTTATTTTCATATCTGAATGACAAGATTCAGGATTACTTTGACCCTGAATACTCATGTAGTTTCGTCCACTCATTTGGCTAACTGCATCTACCAATTTTCAGATCAGAGACTAGTAGTTTCCGTAGTGGGGCTCCAGACCCTTTCTTTACTTTATCCCTCTTTCTTTTTCTGGAAGGGGCATAAAGCTTGCATAGCTTATAGATGTTTGTTTTACTTCAGTCCCTTGGATAGAAAGAAAGGTTTTGTTCAGGCAGAGGTAACTTGAAACTAGACTAAAGAGAAACAGGATGAAAATAGTGTAAAGAATACGATAGACAGAGATTAAACAAAAGTCGACTGGAGCCAGTCTATAGATTCCGAAAAACAAAATACACGGTGTTGACTTGTTGCCATACAAAATACTGTGACCAAATTTGACCTTGGCATAAGATTCGTCAAGGTCATCCGAGTGCCATTATTTAAACAAATCATATTGAGCCCGAGTCCCAAAATGTTACATAACAAGTTTCGTGATAATCGGCCCTCTGATTCGGGAGATGAAGAAGTTTTAGTTTTTTTATACCTTACCATCTCTGTCATATGACCAAGTTCATTTAAATTGATTTTCCTTTCCTTTTCTCTGAAGGTGTTTAAATGAAATTTGGTTATTAATGGCCCAGTGGTTTCTGAGAAAAAAGATGTATAATTTTCATCTGAATGCATTGGGCCAAGGTCAAAGAATGTCCTTGACCTTGAATACTGATGTTGTGTCATCAACTCATTTAGCTACCTGCACCTACTAATTTTATGATCACATGCTGCAATACTTTCCGAAAAAAAGACACAATTTTGTCTTTTGCCCATACAAACGTCTATGTCATTACGAAAACACGCCTATACAAATACATTGTAACCATTATCGCCGAAAAAATGAAAATATTAAGATGACAAATTGTGATAGTTTTCTTATTTTTGCTCAAAATATAGATTGTGGGTACACGTTAGAACCGCCTCATTGAGGCGGTTCTAACGAATGCCCACACTCTATATTTTAGAGCAGAAATAAGAAAAATAAGGTATACCCCTGCAACCACCGGTTTTCTACATAAAAGTGGGGTCGAAGGGGATTTAAGCGGGTTTTCGTGATGGTGACCAAATTCGACCTTGGTTCAAAATGGGTCAAGGTCATCATAGTGCCATCATTTGAACAAACAAACATACCACGTTTCATGGCAATCGGCCTACTTGTTCCGGAGGAGAAGATTTTTAAAGAGTTTTTACCATATATGGGCATGGTGGCTAACTTGGTCATGTGACCTGGACCCCGCGGACAAAAAATTGTTTCGCCATCCTATGGATGCTCCACATAAAATGTCACTTCAATCCGCCTTGTGGTTTCAGAGAAGATGTTTGAAAATCTTGACAGACGACAAACAGACAGACAATGGAGCCTTGCAATACTATAAGCTCACATATGAGCCTTCGTCTCTGGTGAGCCAAAATATTGAGACAAATATATCTAGAAAAATTCATTGTTAGAGGTAAAATTTCAGTATATGTAAATAGGTGTGTTATCATAATACCCATCTTCCATAAGTATTTTATTGTTTTCAACTTATCGGGGCTTGAAGAAATAGATTGGCTGCATGATGCTTCCACGCAGAGCTGAAACCGACCGCACCGAGTACTGATAAACCGCTTAGAGGATCATAGTCTGCTCAGGCAATGTGGTGCGAGTCGGCCCGTCCATGCTTATAAACCCTATTGGTTAATTGGGCGGCATAGCTTGAGATGTCATTTCATCTCACTTTCGGGTAAAAGTCCCACAAAATTGGAAGCATCGTCTCCAAAATGACCTATACAGTGTTGAAGGGGACGTTAAACCTCAAATCAAACAAACCATTCTTTTCAACTTTCTTTGTATAAATGTTTGGTCTCTATGTTGGTGCTCGTGAGTGAGTGTTTGAATTTTACGTCCCACCAACAGCTAAGGTCATACGGAGACGGGACCTCGGTTTAAAGACTCATCCGAAAGTATTTGATGGTGCTCGAAGGTATAAGGTACTCTTGCATGTAATTGTAACGATTTCTGATTATTGTATTTAACCCTTATCTTGCTGTTCACGACAACCCTATCTTTACAAACAGAACAGTGTAGAGCCAGATCAGATGGCTTCTGAAGAAGCCATCTGATCAGGATCTACACTATTTGATGTAACGATTTCTGATTATTGCCTTCAACCCCTTATCTTGCTGTTCACGACAACGCCTATCTTTGCAAACAGTGTAGATCCAGATCAGATGGCTTCTGAATCTACACTGTTTGATGTAACGGTTTCTGATCATTGTCTTCAACCCCTTATCTTGCTGTTCACGACAACGCCTATCCTTGCAAACAGTGTAGATCCAGATCAGATGGCTTCTGAAAATTTCTGATCATTGCCTTTAACCATTTATCTTGCTGTTCTAGACAACGCCTATCTTTCCAAACAGTGTAGATCCAGATCAGATGGTTTCTGAAGAAGCAATCTGATCAGGATCTACACTGTTTGATGTAACGATTTCTGATTATTGTCTTCAACCCCTTTATCTTGCTATTCACGACAACCCCTATCTTCGCAAACAGTGCAGATCCAGATCAGATGGCTTCTGAAGGATCAGGATCTACACTTTTTAATGATAAATTACATAAAGTAATCTGATTGGTTCAAAGTCAGAAATGGGTGTGGCTAAATTGAATATTCAGCAGGATAAGGGTTAATTCTATTCTGTTTATGAATTTGTAGGAATAAATTACATAAAGTCATCTGATTGGTTCAAAGTCAGAAATGGGTGTGGCTAAATTGAATATTCAGCAGGATAAGGATTAATTCTATTCTGTTTATGAATTTGTAGGAATAATTTACATAAAGTCATCTGATTGGTTCAAAGTCAGAAATTGGTGTGGCTAAATAGAATTTATCATATGGCGTCGCGTCTGAGAGTGTAATAACGCCATGTAATATTTTTGATAATCCACTAGTGGATTAAATATGCAAATTAGCTAGATACGTCCCGTAACGTTACATGTACGACGTCCTTAAAGACGCCGCGTTTACTAACGGCGGAAAATTGACATTTTTGTAAACAATCGTGAATAAAATGCGTTTTAAATGTCATATGATAAATAGAATCTTGCATTCGTGTTCATGCATTATTGAATTTATTAAACTCGTTGAGGAAAAGGGATAAAATGCTCGGCAAAGCCTCGCATTTTATCCCTTTTCCTCAACTCGTTTAATAAATTGAATAATACATGAACACTCATGTAAGATCCTCTATATTCAACAGGATAAGGGCTAATTTTATTCTGTCTGGAAATGAATCACGAATGTTTTCACAGTCATAGTAGTTATGGTTAAACACACATTAAATCTAAGAGCGTGACCGAAGTTGTTGACTAGAGTTTGAATGAACAAGAGGGCCCAGAGGTCCCTAATTCGCTCACCTGAGTGTCGTTTTTCTGTAGTACGTTTTATAGGACTATGGTTTCTCTTCATATGAATATGTGGACCATT
Organism: Lucinisca nassula; assembly: GCA_963580285.1. Classification (NCBI taxonomy): domain Eukaryota; kingdom Metazoa; phylum Mollusca; class Bivalvia; order Lucinida; family Lucinidae; genus Lucinisca; species Lucinisca nassula. The sequence goes on from OY757026.1 coordinate 12,643,176, forward strand.
TTTGGCCCCAGGGCTATAATTTGAACAACCTTGGCAGAGGTCCACCAGCAGAAGCTGTGACCCAAATATCAAAGTTTGGGCCTTCTGGTTTCAGTCAAGAAGATGTATAAAGGTATTTCCTAATAAGTCTATACAAATATAGTGGGCCCCTTTTTGGCCACAAGGCTGTAAGTTGAACAATACTGGCAGAGGTCTACTCGATGAAGCTTTGTACAAAACATCAAAGGCATGTGCCTTCTAGTTTCAGACATCAATCGTTTTAAAGGTGTCCCCTATATAAGTCTATGTAAAAATCGTTTTAAAGGTGTCCCCTATATAAGTCTATGTAAAACTAGAGTGTGAACAAGGTTGTAACGCAGTTTGACCGTGTGACCTACTTTTACCCCAACATGACCCCTATTCAAACTAGACCCAGATAGTATCAAAACAAACTTTCCGGTAAAGTGTCATGAAGCCGACTGCAACAAAGTTATGGCTTCTAGGGGGTGAACAAGGTTTTAAAGAAATTTGACCTAATTACCTAGTTGTTGACCTGACATGACCCATATTCAAATTCGAAATATATGGCCAAGGCAGACATTCTGGTAAATTTTCATGAAGCTTGAAACAAAAGTAAGGCCTTTATAGGGTGAAAATGTTTTAACGCAATTTGACCTCATTACCTAGTTTTTGTCAATAGTGCTGTTTATTTACTAAATAGAAGTGGAGACAATGATCAGGAGTCGTTACAATCAACCCACAGCTCCCATCAGAGACACCAAAGGGAAAGACACACAAACCTGAAACAACAGACCCTAATGGAAACACCAACAGCGGAAAGCCAAAAGGACAGTTACTTTCCCACAAAATGGCCAATAGGCTATCCAAAATAAAATAACATAAGCGACACAAACATCCAAAGACAAATCATAACAAAAAAAAAAAAAAAAACGCGACAGAAGAACCGCCTTGAAACGGTCAGCGGAAACGAATTCCACTGGGGGGGGGGGGCTTAAATCGATTTTACGTGGCCACAATCCTCGCCCTTACTTCCGTCGCGATTTAGACAAATAATTTGTTCAGTCTGCATGAAGGCCTCCTAACTCATAAGTGCTACATCTCCGTTTAACTTCGAAGTTGAAGAAATGTTATCAGCGCTCGGATAGCTCAGTCCGTAGAGCACTTACATGTACATTGTAAGCAAGGGGGCGCCGGTTCGAGTCCTATTCTGGTCGCATATGTTCAACGTCTTTGCTTAAAGACGTATGTATTTATTTGCAACAGCCGGTATTAAGTGCAGTTATGGAGCCTGTAAAAGGGTTCCCCGTACTTCACCAATAGTGCTATTTGTTTACTGTGTTTATAAAACTTCGAAACTGAGGAAATGTTATAAGTGCCCTGATAGCTCAGTCGGTAAAGCACTTGCCTTGTACGCAAGGAGTCGCCGGTTCGAGTCCGTTTCTGGTAGCATGTTTTCAACTTCATTTCTTAAGGCTTTATGTATTTGATCCGATATGACCCATATTCGATCTCGAACCAGATATCATCAAGGCAATTATTCTGGTAAGTTTCATGAATATTGGAGCAAACCTTCGGCCTCTAGATGGTGAATAGGGTTTTAAAGATATTTGACCTGGTGACCTAGTTTTTGACCTGACATGACCCAATACGAACTTGACTTTGATTCATCAAGGCAAAGATTCTCCTAAATTGTTTGTTTGTTTGATTTGAGGTTTGACGTTCCCGTCAACACTAGCGTATTTAGGTAATTTTGGAGACGTTGCTTCCAATTTTGTGGGACTTTTTGCCGATATTGAGATGAAATGACATCTCAACCTCCGCCGCAAAATGAAATCAATAGGGTTTATATGCATGGACTGTCCGGCTGCCACCACTTTACCTGGGCAGGCTTAGACCATCTAAGCGGTTCACCAGTACTCATGTGCTGTCGGTCGCAGTTCTTCGTTGAAGCAACATGCAGCCCAAACTGTTTCTCCAAGCCCCGATTGACCTAGATATTATTACGGCAAATAATTTGGTAATGTTTCATGAAGATTGAAGCGAAACTTAGGCGTCTAGAGGATGAACAAGGTTTTAAAGAAATTTGACCGAGTGACCCAGATTATGATCTTACATGACCCATATTAGAACTTGACCATGATATAATCAAGGCAAACATTCTGGTCAGTGAAGTTTTATGAATATTGAAGCAAAATTATGGCTTCTAGAGGGTGAACAAGGTTTTAAAGAAATATGACCTAGTGACCTAGTTTTTGACCTGACATAACCCATATTCAAACTTGACCTAGACATCATAAGACAAACATTACGGTAAAGTTTCATGAAGCTCGAAACAACATTGTTGCTTCTATAGGGTGAACAAGGTTTTAAAGGAAATCCACCTAGTCACCTAGTTTTTGACCCGACATGGCCCATATTCGAACTTTACATATCAAGTCAAATATTCTGGTTAAGTTTCATGAAGACTGAAGTAAAACTATGGCCTCTAGATAGTGGACCAACGCACGGCACATGAGGGACGTACGACGGACATAGGGTGATCACAAAAGCTCCAATTGAGCACTTCGTGCTCAGGTGAGCTAAAAAGCAAGCAAACCCTACAAAATTCCGCACTCTGCATTCTCGATAGTCTCATAGAATATGTTCTGTAAAAGGGTTATCCATTGGAAGCACGGAATACACAACAGGACTGGAAGATATTACCTGTACATGTCTTCTGGGCCAGACTAGCTAGTTTTGGCCAATTAGGCCTCATCAGTGACCCTCACATATTTTCAAATTCCACAATGGAATAAATGATCCCAAAGGACAAGAAAATATAAACTACACTTTGATGTAGGGCAGGGAGACATTTTACGGCCGCCACCGTGGTCGAGTGGTTACGCTACTCGCCTTATAAACCAGGGGCCGCAGGTTCGATCCCGGGCTTCTCCAGACTTTCGGATGAGTCTTTAAACCGAGGTTCCGCTTCCGTATGACCTTAGTTGTTGGTGGGACGTAAAATTGAAACAGTCACTCACTCGATTGTCTCATTAGATGAATCTTAATACAAAACCAATAGATTTTCTTGACGAAAGTATGTTCTCGACCAAATTAGATAATACGTCAATTTAGTCTGATGAGGTCGGTCTTAAAAGCATGATGGAAATTATTTATGTTTTCAAAAGCTATCTGATGATGACAGAACTGGGAAACACTTCACCACCACAAGCTATGAAGTGTTTCTGACAAAATACAATCGACGTTTCCGCCAGTAGTTTTCGATTTTCATTAGGATTCCAACACTGTTCTATTCTAAAATGGCATCCATTACGTGCACAAGTGCGTGAAATAAAGACCCCCTAAGCCCCACTTTATATAGAGGAAATTGGGGTTTACGGGGGTATTCATTATTTTTCGTATTTCTGCTCCAAGACATAGGTTGTGGGTACTCGTTAGAACCGCCTCAATGAGGCGGTTCTAACGAGCACCCCAAACCTATGTTTGGAGTATAAATAATAAAAATATCAAAGTTTTCATTTTTGGAGATGTGAAAAAATGCACTATGTCGCACGGATGTGTTATCGTAATGCGTCATATCCTGGAATGATTGATTGTGTTGAGTTTAACGACACATTATGGCCCCTGCCCATCGGGGCTTGAAGAAAAAGATGGGCTGCATGATCATTACGCAAACACACCTATACAAATACATTGCCACCTTTATCGCCGAAAAAAATGAAAATTTTATGATGAAAAATTGTGATATTTTTCTTATTTCTGCTCAAAATATAGATTGTGGGAACTCGTTAGAACCGCCTCATCGAGGTGGTTCTAACGAGTACCCACAATTAATATTTAGAGCAGAAATAAGAAAAATAAGGTATACCCCCGGAAACCCCAGTTTTAATATATAAAAGTGGGGTTCAAGGGGGTCAAAATTATATAGGCGTGTTTTCGTGATGTGTTTTCACGTAGAGCCGAAATCCGACAGCACATGAGTACTGGTAAACCGCCTAGGCAAAACGGTGCGTGTCGGACCGTCCATGCTTATAAACTGGGCGACAGGGCTAGAGACAGGGCTTGAGAGGTGATTTCATCTCAATGTCGAGTAAAAGTCCCACAGTCCAAAATGACCTGTACAGTGTTGACGGGGACATTAAACCTCAAATCAAACAAACATATAACGACACATCAACCCATGCGGATCATTCTGTGTCGTCTCTCAGAAAAAAAATGGGAGAGACGATAATAAAGATAGTAGAGAAGATGAACTTGAGGGACGGGGAAAATGAGGAAAAGAATCAAGAAAACATGCATAGTATATAACTTTGGTCCCCATGAACCCCACTTATATAAAGTAAAACTGGGGTTAACAGGGGTAAACCTTATTCCCACAATCTATATTTTAGAGCAGAAATAAGAAAAAATATCACAATTTTTCATCTTAAAATTTTCATTTTTTCTGTGATAAAGGTTACACTGTATTTGTATAGGCGTGTTTTCGTAATGCTAAAATGGCATCTGTCATATCCTGGAATGATTGATTGTGTTGGGTTTAACGACACATCATGGCCCTCGCCCATCGGAGCTTGAAGAAATACATGGGCTGCATGATGCTTCCACGCAGAGCCGAAATCCGACAGCACACGAATACTGGTAAACCGCTTAGAAGATCTAAGCCTGCCTAGGCAAAACGGTGCGAGTCGGGCCGCCCATGCTTATAAACCGTATTGGTTTCATTGGGCGACAGGGCTTTGGATGTGATTGCATCTTAATGTCGGGTAAATGTCCCATAAAATTGGAAGCAACGTCTCCAAAATGACCTAAATAGTGTTGACGGGGGCCTTAAACCTCATATCAAACAAACAATAATGGCACGTCAACACGTGTGGTTCATTTGCGTCGTCTCACAAGAAAGATAGTAGAGATAGTAAAGAAGATAACCTTGAGGGACTCTTGAAAAATGAGGAAAATCATCACGAAAACATGCCTATATAATTTTGACACCCATGAACCCCACTTCTATATAGTAAAACTGGGGTTTACAGGGGTAAACCTTATTTTTCTTATTTCTGCTCTAAAATATAGATTGTTGGTACTCGTTAGAACCGCCTCGCTGAGGCGGTTCTATCGAGTACCCACAGTCTATATTTTGAGCAGAAATAAGAAAAATGTCACAATTTTTCATCTTAAAATTTTCATTTTTTCTGCGATAAAGGTTACAATGTATTTGTATAAGCGTGTTTTCGTAATGCTAGAATGGCATCTGCCATATCCTGGAATGATTGATTGTGGCGGGTTTAACGACACATCATGGCCCTCGCCCATCGGGGCTTGAAAAATTAGATGGGCTGCATAATAAGTGTTTCCACGCAGAGCCGAAATCCGACAGCACACGAGTACTGGTAAACCGCTTAGAGGATTTAAGCCAGCCTAGGCAAAACGGTGCGAGTAGGACCGCCCATGCTTATAAAATGTATTGGTTGCATTGGGTGGCAGGGCTTTAGATGTGATTTCATCTCAATGTCGGGTAAACGTCCCATAAAATTGGAAGCAACGTCTCCAAAATGACCTTTACAAACAAACGAACAAATATTTCCTCCAGTAGTGTTCGATTTTTTTGTTATTACGACCCAACACTGTCGTGTTCTAAAATGGCATCTGTCATATCCTGGAATAATTGATTGTGTTGGATTTAACGACACGGCAACCCGCGTGGGTCATTCTATGTCGTCTCTCAGAAAAAAATGGAGAAACGATTATAAAGATAGTAGAGAAGATGACCTTGAGGGACTCTTGAAAAATGAGGAAAATCATCACGAAAACACGCCTATATTATTTTGACATCCTTGAACCCCACTCCCATATAGTAAAACTGAGGTTTACAGGGGTAAACCTTATTTTTTCTTATTTCTGCTCTAAAATATAGATTGTGGGTACTCGTTAGAACCGCCGCGATAAGGCGGTTCTAACGAGTATCCACAATCTATGTTTTGAGCTGTTTTAAGAACAATATCATACTTTTTCATCTTAAAATTTTCATTTTTTCTGCGATAAAGGTTACAATGTATTTGTATAAGCGTGTTTTCGTAATGCTAGAATGGCATCTGCCATATCCTGGAATGATTGATTGTGGCGGGTTTAACGACACATCATGGCCCTCGCCCATCGGGGCTTGAAGAACTAGATGGGCTGCATAATAAGTGTTTCCACGCAGAGCCGAAATCCGACAGCACACGAGTACTGGTACGTAAACCGCCTAGGCAAAACGGTGCGAGTCGGACCGTCCAAGCTTATAAACTGGGCGACAGGGCTTGAGATGTGATTTCATCTCAATGTCGAGTAAAAGTCCCACAGTCTCCAAAATGACTTGCACAGTGTTGACGGGGACGTTAAACCTCAAATCAAACAAACATATAACGACACATCAACCCATGCGGGTCTTTCTGTGTCGTCTCTCAGAAAAAACGGGAGAAACGATAATAAAGATAGTAAAGAAGATGAACTTGAGGGACAAGGGAAAATGAGGAAAAGAATCAAGAAAACACGCATAGTATATAATTTTGACCCCCATGAACCCAACTTGTATAAAGTAAAACTGGGGTTTACAGGGGTAAACCTTATTCTTCTTATTTCTGCTCTAAAACATAGATTGTGTTTACTCGTTAGAACCGCCTCGATGAGGCGGTGCTAACGAGTACCCACAATCTATATTTTAGAGCAGAAATAAGAAAAAATATCACAATTTTTCATCTTAAAATTTTCATTTTTTCTGTGATGAAGGTTACAATGTATTTGTATAGACGTGTTCTCGTAAAGCTAAAATTGCATCTGTCATATTCTGGAATGATTGATTGTGTTGGGTTTAACGACACATCATGGCCCTCGCCCATCGGGGCTTGAAGAAATAGATGGGCTGCATGATGCTTCCACGCAGAGCCGAAATCAGACAGCACACGAGTACTTGTAGACCGCTTAGAGGATCTAAGCCTGCCTAGGCAAAACGGTGCGAGTCTGACCATCCATGCTTGTAAACCGTATTGGTTTCATTGGGCGACAGGGCTTTGGATGTGATTTCATCTTAATGTCGGTTAAATGTCCCATAAAATTGGAAGCAACGTCTCCAAAATGACCTAAATAGTGTTGACGGGGGCCTTAAACCTCACATCAAACAAACAATAATGACACGTCAAGACGTGTGGTTCATTTGCGTCGTCTCACAAGAAAGATAGTAGAGATAGTAGAGAAGATAACCTTGAGGGACTCTTGAAAAATGAGGAAAATCATCACGAAAACATGCCTATATAATTTTGCCCCCCATGATCCCCACTTCTATATAGTAAAACTGGGGTTTACAGGGGTAAACCTTATTTTTCTTATTTCTGCTCTGAAATATAGATTGTTGGTACTCGTTAGAACCGCCTCGCTTAGGCGGTTCTATTGAGTACCCACAGTCTATATTTTGAGCAGAAATAAGAAAAATGTCACAATTTTTCATCTTAAAATTTTCATTTTTTCTGCGATAAAGGTTACAATGTATTTTTATAAGCGTGTTTTCGTAATGCTAGAATGGCATCTGCCATATCCTGGAATGATTGATTGTGGCGGGTTTAACGACACATCATGGCCCTCGCCCATCGGGGCTTGAAGAATTAGATGGGCTGCATGATAAGTGTTTCCACGCAGAGCCGAAATCCGACAGCACACGAGGACTGGTACGTAAACCGTCTAGGCAAAACGGTGCGAGTCGGACCGTCCATGCTTATAAACTGGGCGACAGGGCTTGAGATGTGATTTAATCTCAATGTCGAGTAAAAGTCCCAACATCTCCAAATTGACCTGTGAAGTGTTGACGGGGACGTTAAACCTCAAATCAAACAAACATATAACGACACATCAACCCATGCGGGTCATTCTGTGTCGTCTCTCAGAAAAAAAATGGGAGAAACGATAATAAAGATAGTAGAGAAGATGAACTTGAGGGACGGGGGAAAATGAGGAAAAGAATCAAGAAAACACGCATAGTATATAATTTTGGTCCCCATGAACCCCACTTATATAAAGTAAAACTGGGGTTAACAGGGGTAAACCTTATTCTTCTTATTTCTGCTCTAAAGCATAGATTGTGGGTACTCGTTAGAACCGCACAATCTATGTTTTGAGCATGTTTCAGAACAATATCGTAATTTGTCATCATAAAATGTTCGTTTTTTTTTTCGCGGTAAAATATACATTGTATTTGTATAGGCGTGTTTTCGAAATGATGAATGGAAGTCTATAAGTAGAAGGTATAACAACAGTCTTCCCGGACCTTGACCTTCTGCGAGGACAGCAGGCTCTGCCCAACTGTAAGCCGCCACAGTGACCCGAGGTTTTGTTTGATTTGAGGTTTAACGTCCCCGTCAACACTGTTAAAGGTCATTTTGGAGACGTCGCTTCCAATTTTGTGGGACTTTTACCCGACATTGAGATGAAATGTCATCTCAAGCCCTGTCGCCCAATGAAACCAATAGGGTTTATAGGCATGGACGGGCCGACTCGCACTGCTTTACCTGGGCAGGATTAGCTCCTCTAAGCTGTTTACCAGTACTCGTGTGCGGGTCGGTTTCAGCTCTGCGTGGAAGCGTCATGCAGCCCATATATTTCATCAAGCCCCGATGGGCGGGGCTGCAGTAACCCGAGGTACACGAAATCTTCTCCACACACAGCCACTCTCATTTCGAAATCACGTCTATACAAATGCATTCTAAATTTTTCCATAAAAAAAAAACCCTGAAATTTTCAGATGACAAATGGTGATATTTTTATTATTTCTGCTAAAAAAATTGATTGTGGGAACACGTTAGAACCGCCTCGATGGGGCAGTTCTAACGAATACCTATAATCTATATTTTAGGGCAGAAATAAGAAAAATAAGGCTTACCCCTGTAAACCCAAGTTTTACCATATGAGCCAGCGCATGACAAAACCTACAATAAGACGTGCGCCCAACGAAGACTCAGATCAGCCTGCGCATCCGCGCAGTCTGATCAGAGTCTTCAGTGTGTGCTCTAAGAATAGCTAAGGGCCCAATGCTCCTCCATGCAACAAGAGAAGTCTCCGGTTAGACTATATGGATGCACAGGCTGATCTGAGCCTTCGCTGGGCGCACATGTCTTATTGTAGGTTTTGTCGTGCGCTGGCTCGTTTAAACGTGGGATTCAAGGGGTAAGAATTATATAGGCGTGTTTTCGTGATGTAAACTAAAAGTTTACAAAAAAAGGCCATTTTATACGTTTTTCTTATTTCTAGTTCATACGTAGATTGCCTCATTCTAATGCACAGTCGTATGTTACGCGACGTCTGATTGGATAACGTCAAAAATTTGCGACAGTATATTCTACGATATACTGTCGGAAACCCGACGTCATCACGTAACGTCGCTTTTCATTGGCTGCCATTTGGTTTTACGCAGCTCACAGCGGTTGCGGGTATGTGCAAAATAGTACAAGTTTTAACAAAACAAGTGAAAAAGTGCATTAGAATGGGGATTACTGTAATGAAAATTGTCATTTGGGGAGGTAAATCGTCGGTTTTACGGTCGCAAATTACGTTTTACGGCTCCGCTGACGCGTCGCCGTAAAACGAAATTTCCGACCATAAAACCTCCGATTTACCTCCCCAAATGACAATTTTGAATACAGTTATCCCCTAATTGAGACAGGTCTCACGAGTATCTACAACGTAGAACATATTTAAAGCAGAAATAAAGCAAACAGAAAATGTATACCGCTGTAAATCCAACTTTTTTCGCTATGAGAGTGGGGTAAACATGGACCTGTTTACTTGATTCGTTTGTTTGTTTGTATTTGAGTTGACGACCTGGTCAATACTATTTAGGTCATTTTTGTGCCGGTCAGTTTACCTATCCACAGTTTTCCTGGGCAAGCTTATACGTAAGCGGTTAACCAGTACAATGCACTTTCTTTCGGCAGAAACTGACAACTGCCCTTCTTGAATCAGCGGAAGGAAGAGAATGACCGTAGAAAAGATTTCATGATTAATGGCCACTTGCTTACTTGATGGGGTTTATTCGATTATCCGAAAAAGCACTGTAAACAGTCTGTTCTGTGAACTAGTAACTTAAACTGACCTTATTATTTTTTGTAGAATAAACATAATTATAGAAAGCCCAGAGGACACGGTCTGAATTTCTCAGAATGAGCGCAATACTTCCAGATGATTAGCTAAATATTGAAGTTTGCCTGCACCAACCAAACTCACTTGAGTATATGTGTGGCTGTGAAAATTGAAACAAAAAATTGAAAATTGCTTCACATCACGAAAGCAAACCTATATAACAATGTAATTCTGATTCCCCTTGAACCCACTTTTACATGTAAAAACGAGGGGTTACAGGTGTAAACCCATTTCAGCTTATTTCTGTTTTAAAATATAGATTGCGGGTACGTTAGAACCGCCTCGATGAGGCGGTAAAATCTACAATGTATTTGTCACAGGGGTGGAAAAAGAACATGACCCAACCGGGACTCGAACCCAGGGCCTTTCACATACCGTGCGAACACTCTACCGACTGAGCTGTCTACCGAGCCACACGGTCGACATGTTACATTTCCCCCCTGCCTAATTAGATTCGTCCCGAATCTCTCCTAATGAGATCTGTCCCGAATCTCTAAATCATATCCAGTCCGGCAGCGAGACTTATTTTTCATACTCTTTCATGCCCTCAGACGCGGTGCTGAACCCACACTGGCCACCGCATGTCTCAGGGGTGGAAAAAGAACATGGTTCGACCGGGACTCGAACCCAGGGCCTCTCGCATACCGTGTGAACACACTACCGACTGAGCTACCGAGCCACACGGTCGACCTGCTACATTTTCCCCATGCCTAATTAGATGCGTCCCGAATCTCTCCTAATGACATTCGTTCAGAATCTCAAAGTCCTATCCAGTCCGGTTGCGAGACTTATTTTCATACTATTTTTTTCAGGTGTAATGCAGCGATGGACTACACATAGCTGGACTACACAGTTAAGGCTGGCTAATCGGAGCTGAAAAGATAATCGATTATCAGTAATAACATTGCGATCGATAATCGATTAGTAATCGCTATTTTTTTCTCTCATAATTTTACCTGTGTGAGCATGTCTCTTACTATATATTGTACTTTACTATATGTATATTTGAACAGACAGGCCTGAGCAAACAGTGAAGACCCAGATGAGACGCCGCAGAATGCGGCGTCTCATCAGGGTCTGCACTGTTTGCCACTGATCCAGCTATTTTAGGCACAACTTTGGATAGTAAATTGCACTTATCAAATAATCGATTACAAGCAAATCAGTACTGATAATCATTTTTGTGGAGTTTATCGATCAATTAATCGATTATACGATTAATCGTGTCAGCCTTATACACAGTGTTGTTTACAGACATTTCATCCATGCCATTCATTAAAATATATTTTATTTATAATATATGTACAGGCTTGTTTTCAATGGTGAACCCATGAGCGGGGGGTCAGGGCGTCAGTTCCTCATACAATACTCAGCAGTCCTTTCCGCTCGGTGACAATGGTGGCCAGAGTCGGTCCAGCCCCGCGACTGAAGGCATGAAAGAGGTCTTGCAGCCGGACTGGATAGGAATTGGAGATTCGGGACGAATCTCATTAGGAGAGATTCCGGACGAATCCAATTAGGCAGGCGGAAAATGTAACGGGTTGACCGGGTGGCTCGGTAGCTCAGCCGGTAGAGTGTTCGCACGGCATGCGAGAGGCCCTGGGTTCGAGTCCCTGTCGAGCCATGTTCTTTTTCCACCCCTGTGACATTTGGTGGCCAGTGTGGGGGTCAGCACCGCGTCTGAGGGCATGAAAAGTATGAAAAATAAGTCTCGCAGCCGGACTGGATAGTATTTAGAGATTCGGGACGGATCTCATTAGGAGAGATTCGGGACGAATCTAATAAGGCAGGGGGGAAATGTAACTGGTCGACCGTGTGGCTCGGTAGCTCAGTCGGTAACGTGTTTGCACGGTATGTGAAAGGCCCTGGGTTCGAGTCCCGGTGGAGCCATGTTCTTTTTCCACTCCTGTGACATTGAGATTCGTCCCGAATGTCTCCTAATAAGATCCGTCCCGAATCTCTAAGTCCTATGCAGTCTTGCTGCGAGACCTATTTTTGCATACTCTTTCATGCCCTCAGACGCGGCGCTGGACCCAAACTGGCCACCATTGTCACCGAGCGGAAAGTGCTGTTGAGTATTGTATGAGGTACTAACGCCCTGACCCCAACTCATGGGTTCACCATCGAAAAAAGCCTGTAAATATATTATAAAAAATAATATATTTTAATTAATGACATGGATGAAATGTCTGTAAACAACACTGTGTAGGCCAGCTATGTGTAGTACATCGCTGCATTACACCTGAAAAGAAATAACATGCAAATAACAAAAAACACTGTATTGTGAAAGGAGTTCAAACAGAGTTTTAGAGCTTGTCATTTCACCTTGCATACAGTGAATAATAATTAAAAACCAGTGCTTCAGCTGAAGTGCACGACCCACCGGATGCTTTTAGCTTTATGAGTGTTACCATACATGGGTATGGCGGCCATTTTGGTCATGTGACCTGGACCTAAAACGGTTCCCCAAATAAATTCGCCTTATCGTAAGGAGCAAAAATATATAGTATACTTTATAACTGTATTCTGAATCGTTTGCAGGATAAAATGCATTCTCACTTTTCCAATACAAAAGCATATGTGTCAAAGTTTGACCTAGGCACAAAGAAGGTCAAGGTCAACCCAGGGTCACCATTTTAGCAATTGACGATGGGCCTAGGTCCCAGATGCTATTTATCAAGTTTAGTGGAAATCTGCCCAGTGGTTCTGGAGAAGACTTTTTTTAAAGGGTTTTTACCATATATGGCTTGGCGGCCATTTTGGTCATGCGACCTGGACCCCATGAGCAAAGTTTGGTTTCCTCCATCCCATAGAGGCTCCATATGAAATTTGACTTCAATCGGCCCAACGGTTTCCGAGGAGAAGCAGTTCGAAAATTTTCACATTTTTCGCCTCGGCGAGGCTATACTAAATGGAATGTAATATTTCGCAAGTTCATTGGTTAGATCTCATTGATATCTATCAGTATGCCAAAAATTGCTTAAATATTCCAAGCGGTTAAGTCACTATTTACAATTTTCACAAACGGGTTACGGACGGACAGACAGACTGACAGAATGACAGAATGACACGGTGATTATAGGACACTCTTACAAACTCAACCGACATCAGTCGGTCGCTTTTTCTGCGGGTCGTGCAATATCCTCTAATATATATAATACACAAGAAAGGTTACATACTGCTATACTAATAGAAAGATGAAACGTGGAAATGAATGAAACTAACCTGTAAATATATTATAAAAATATATTTTAATGAATGGCATGGATGAAATGTCTGTAAACAACACGGTGTAGTCCAGCTATATGTAGTACATCGCTGCATGCACAGGTAAAATGCCACACTACCTATCCCGATACTAACTAACAGTGCCGCGGTGAAGCATGTCATTGAAATTGATGGTAATGGGATATAACGTACAGTATAGGAAGCATTTGACAATAGATATGGTATGGGAATGTGGACATGGGTAAAACAAAACAAAAGAAACATCTAGTATGCAACTCTTTATTCCACCCTATGACACATTCCCATACCATATCTATTGTCCATATATATGAGTATAGCAGTATGTAGCTTTCTTGTATAATATATATAAGAGGGTAATTTGAATTATTATTCACTGTGTGCAAGGTGAAATGACAAGCTGTATAACTCTGTTTGAACTCCATTCATGATACAGTGTTTGTTATTATTTGCATGTTATTTCTTTTCAGGTGTAATGCAGCGATGTCCTACACATAGCTGGACTACGCAGTGTTGTCTAATTAGGCAGGGGGGAATATGCAACAGGCCGATCGTGTGGCTTTGTAGCTCAGTGGGTAGAGTGTGTTCGCACGGTATGTGAAAGGCCCTGGGTACGAGTTCCGGTCGAGTCATGTTCTTTTTCCGTCCCTGTGACATTTAGATTCGTCCCGAATCTCTACTAATGAGATCTGTCCCGAATCTCTAAGTCCTATCCAGTCAGGCTGCAAGACTTATTCGGGGAGAATCTAATTAGGCGTTTTACCCATGTCCACATTCCCATACCATATCTATTGTCCAATTCTTGCTATACTGTACGTTATATCCCATTACCATAAATTTCAACGACATGCTTCACCGCGGCACTGTTAGTTAGTATCGGAATAGGTAGTGTGGTATTTTACCTGTGTTTGCAGCGATGTACTACACATAGCTGGACTACACCGTGCTGTTTACAGACATTTCATCCATGCCATTCATTAAAAGTATATTTTTATAATATATTTACAGGTTAGTTTCATTCATGTTCTATCACTTCTACATAATTTCAACGTTTCATCTGTCTATGAGTATAGTAGTATGTAGCTTTCTTGTATATTATATATAAGAGGATAATTTGAATTATTATTCACTGTCGGCAAGGTGAAATGACAAGTTCTATAACTCTGTTTGAACTCCATTCACAATACAGTGCTTGTTGTTATTTGCATGTTATTTCTTTTCAGGTGTAATGCAGCGATGTACTACACATAGCTGGACTACACAGTGTTGTGTACAGACATTTCATCCATGCCATTCATTAAAATATATTTTTATAATATATTTACAGGCTTGTTTTCAATGATGAACCCATGAGCAGGGGTCAGGGCGTTAGTTCCTTTTACAATACTCAGCAGCCCTTTCCGCTCGGTGACAATGGTGGCCAGTGTGGGTCCAGCACAGCGTCTGAGGGCATGAAAAAGTATGAAAAATAAGTCTCGCAGCCGGCCTGGATAGGACTTAGAGATTGGGGACGGATCTCATTAGGAGACATTCGGGACGAATCTAAATGTCACAGGGGTGGCAAAAGAACATGACTCGACCGGGACTCAAACCCAGGGCCTTTCACATACCTAGGGAACGCTCTACCGACTGAGCCACCGAGCCACACGGTCGACCTGTTACATTTTCCCACTGCCTAATTGGATTCGTCCCGAATCTCTCCTAATGAGATCAGTTCCGAATATCAAGTCCGGCTGCGATACTTATTTTCCATACTTTTCATGCCCTCAGACGCGGTGCTGGACCCACACTGGCCACTATTGCCACCGAGCGGAAAGGTCTGCTGAGTATTGTATGAGGAACTAACGCCCTGACCCCTGCTCATGGGTTCATCATTGAAAACAAGTCTGTAAATATATAATAAAATATATTTTAATTAATGGCATGGATGAAATGTCTGTAAACAACACTGTGTAGTCCAGCTATGTGTAGTTCATCGCTGCATTACATCTGAAAAAAAAAAAAAATAACATGCAAATAATAACAAACACTGTATTATGAATGGAGTTCAAACAGAGTCATAGAACTTCTATACTCATAGAAAGATAAAACGTGGAAAAATATTTAGAAGTGATTTTACATGAATGAAACTAACCTGTAAATATATTATAAAAATATATTTTAATGAATGGCATGGATGAAATGTCTGTAAACAACACGGTGTAGTCCAGCTATATGTAGTACATCGCTGCATGCACAGGTAAAATGCCACACTACCTATCCCGATACTAACTAACAGTGCCGCGGTGAAGCATGTCATTGAAATTGATGGTAATGGGATATAACGTACAGTATAGGAAGCATTTGACAATAGATATGGTATGGGAATGTGGACATGGGTAAAACAAAACAAAAGAAACATCTAGTATGCAACTCTTTATTCCACCCTATGACACATTCCCATACCATATCTATTGTCCATATATATGAGTATAGCAGTATGTAGCTTTCTTGTATAATATATATAAGAGGGTAATTTGAATTATTATTCACTGTGTGCAAGGTGAAATGACAAGCTGTATAACTCTGTTTGAACTCCATTCATGACACAGTGTTTGTTATTATTTGCATGTTATTTCTTTTCAGGTGTAATGCAGCGATGTCCTACACATAGCTGGACTACGCAGTGTTGTCTAATTAGGCAGGGGGGAATATGCAACAGGACGATCGTGTGGCTTTGTAGCTCAGTGGGTAGAGTGTGTTCGCACGGTATGTGAAAGGCCCTGGGTACGAGTTCCGGTCGAGTCATGTTCTTTTTCCGTCCCTGTGACATTTAGATTCGTCCCGAATCTCTACTAATGAGATCTGTCCCGAATCTCTAAGTCCTATCCAGTCAGGCTGCAAGACTCATTCGGGGAGAATCTAATTAGGCGTTTTACCCATGTCCACATTCCCATACCATATCTATTGTCCAATACTTGCTATACTGTACGTTATATCCCATTACCATAAATTTCAACGACATGCTGCACCGCGGCACTGTTAGTTAGTATCGGAATAGGTAGTGTGGTATTTTACCTGTGTTTGCAGCGATGTACTACACATAGCTGGACTACACCGTGCTGTTTACAGACATTTCATCCATGCCATTCATTAAAAGTATATTTTTATAATATATTTACAGGTTAGTTTCATTCATGTTCTATCACTTCTACATAATTTCAAAGTTTCATCTGTCTATGAGTATTGTAGTATGTAGCTTTCTTGTATATTATATATAAGAGGATAATTTGAATTATTATTCACTGTCGGCAAGGTGAAATGACAAGTTTATTAACTCTGTTTGAACTCCATTCACAATACAGTGCTTGTTGTTATTTGCATGTTATTTCTTTTCAGGTGTAATGCAGCGATGTACTACACATAGCTGGACTACACAGTGTTGTTTACAGACATTTCATCCATGCCATTCATTAAAATATATTTTTATAATATATTTACAGGCTTGTTTTCAATGATGAACCCATGAGCAGGGGTCAGGGCGTTAGTTCCTTTTACAATACTCAGCAGCCCTTTCCGCTCGGTGACAATGGTGGCCAGTGTGGGTCCAGCACAGCGTCTGAGGGCATGAAAAAGTATGAAAAATAAGTCTCGCAGCCGGCCTGGATAGGACTTAGAGATTGGGGACGGATCTCATTAGGAGACATTCGGGACGAATCTAAATGTCACAGGGGTGGCAAAAGAACATGACTCGACCGGGACTCAAACCCAGGGCCTTTCACATACCTAGGGAACGCTCTACCGACTGAGCCACCGAGCCACACGGTCGACCTGTTACATTTTCCCACTGCCTAATTGGATTCGTCCCGAATCTCTCCTAATGAGATCAGTTCCGAATATCAAGTCCGGCTGCGATACTTATTTTCCATACTTTTCATGCCCTCAGACGCGGTGCTGGACCCACACTGGCCACTATTGTCACAGAGCGGAAAGGTCTGCTGAGTATTGTATGAGGAACTAACGCCCTGACCCCTGCTCATGGGTTCATCATTGAAAACAAGTCTGTAAATATATAATAAAATATATTTTAATTAATGGCATGGATGAAATGTCTGTAAACAACACTGTGTAGTCCAGCTATGTGTAGTTCATCGCTGCATTACATCTGAAAAAAAAAATAACATGCAAATAATAACAAACACTGTATTATGAATGGAGTTCAAACAGAGTCATAGAACTTCTATACTCATAGAAAGATAAAACGTGGAAAAATATTTAGAAGTGATTTTACATGAATGAAACTAACCTGTAAATATATTATAAAAATATATTTTAATGAATGGCATGGATGAAATGTCTGTAAACAACACGGTGTAGTCCAGCTATATGTAGTACATCGCTGCATGCACAGGTAAAATGCCACACTACCTATCCCGATACTAACTAACAGTGCCGCGGTGAAGCATGTCATTGAAATTGATGGTAATGGGATATAACGTACAGTATAGGAAGCATTTGACAATAGATATGGTATGGGAATGTGGACATGGGTAAAACAAAACAAAAGAAACATCTAGTATGCAACTCTTTATTCCACCCTATGACACATTCCCATACCATATCTATTGTCCATATATATGAGTATAGCAGTATGTAGCTTTCTTGTATAATATATATAAGAGGGTAATTTGAATTATTATTCACTGTGTGCAAGGTGAAATGACAAGCTGTATAACTCTGTTTGAACTCCATTCATGACACAGTGTTTGTTATTATTTGCATGTTATTTCTTTTCAGGTGTAATGCAGCGATGTCCTACACATAGCTGGACTACGCAGTGTTGTCTAATTAGGCAGGGGGGAATATGCAACAGGTCGATCGTGTGGCTTTGTAGCTCAGTGGGTAGAGTGTGTTCGCACGGTATGTGAAAGGCCCTGGGTACGAGTTCCGGTCGAGTCATGTTCTTTTTCCGTCCCTGTGACATTTAGATTCGTCCCGAATCTCTACTAATGAGATCTGTCCCGAATCTCTAAGTCCTATCCAGTCAGGCTGCAAGACTTATTCGGGGAGAATCTAATTAGGCGTTTTACCCATGTCCACATTCCCATACCATATCTATTGTCCAATACTTGCTATACTGTACGTTATATCCCATTACCATAAATTTCAACGACATGCTGCACCGCGGCACTGTTAGTTAGTATCGGAATAGGTAGTGTGGTATTTTACCTGTGTTTGCAGCGATGTACTACACATAGCTGGACTACACCGTGCTGTTTACAGACATTTCATCCATGCCATTCATTAAAAGTATATTTTTATAATATATTTACAGGTTAGTTTCATTCATGTTCTATCACTTCTACATAATTTCAAAGTTTCATCTGTCTATGAGTATTGTAGTATGTAGCTTTCTTGTATATTATATATAAGAGGATAATTTGAATTATTATTCACTGTCGGCAAGGTGAAATGACAAGTTTATTAACTCTGTTTGAACTCCATTCACAATACAGTGCTTGTTGTTATTTGCATGTTATTTCTTTTCAGGTGTAATGCAGCGATGTACTACACATAGCTGGACTACACAGTGTTGTTTACAGACATTTCATCCATGCCATTCATTAAAATATATTTTTATAATATATTTACAGGCTTGTTTTCAATGATGAACCCATGAGCAGGGGTCAGGGCGTTAGTTCCTTTTACAATACTCAGCAGCCCTTTCCGCTCGGTGACAATGGTGGCCAGTGTGGGTCCAGCACAGCGTCTGAGGGCATGAAAAAGTATGAAAAATAAGTCTCGCAGCCGGCCTGGATAGGACTTAGAGATTGGGGACGGATCTCATTAGGAGACATTCGGGACGAATCTAAATGTCACAGGGGTGGCAAAAGAACATGACTCGACCGGGACTCAAACCCAGGGCCTTTCACATACCTAGGGAACGCTCTACCGACTGAGCCACCGAGCCACACGGTCGACCTGTTACATTTTCCCACTGCCTAATTGGATTCGTCCCGAATCTCTCCTAATGAGATCAGTTCCGAATATCAAGTCCGGCTGCGATACTTATTTTCCATACTTTTCATGCCCTCAGACGCGGTGCTGGACCCACACTGGCCACTATTGTCACAGAGCGGAAAGGTCTGCTGAGTATTGTATGAGGAACTAACGCCCTGACCCCTGCTCATGGGTTCATCATTGAAAACAAGTCTGTAAATATATAATAAAATATATTTTAATTAATGGCATGGATGAAATGTCTGTAAACAACACTGTGTAGTCCAGCTATGTGTAGTTCATCGCTGCATTACATCTGAAAAAAAAAATAACATGCAAATAATAACAAACACTGTATTATGAATGGAGTTCAAACAGAGTCATAGAACTTCTATACTCATAGAAAGATAAAACGTGGAAAAATATTTAGAAGTGATTTTACATGAATGAAACTAACCTGTAAATACATTATAAAAATATAGTTTAATGAATGGCATGGATGGAATGTCTGTAAACAGCACGGTGTAGTCCAGCTATGTGTAGTACATCGCTGCATACGCCGGTAAAATACCACACTACCTATCCTGATACTAACTAACAATGCCGCGGTGAAGCATGTCGTTGAAATTTATGGTAATGGGATATAACGTACAGTATAGCAAGTATTGGACAATAGATATGGTATGGGAATGTGGACATGGGTAAAACAAAACTAAAGAAACATCTAGTGTGCAACTCTTCATTCCACCCTATGACATATTTGTATAGGCGTAATTTGGTAATGAAATGTCGAAACAAAGAACGTATGGGCAGTGCCGTGAGAAAATCTGCTTTACTATTCGTGAAAAGCAAAGGGGCCAATCGGCCTCATCCGCTGCGCAATCTGAACAGCTCCATTTGTTTCTTTGTTTTTACGTACTCGTCAACATTATTTAGGTCATTTTAGAGACGTTGCTTCGTATTTCGAGGACTTTACCCGACATTTAGATGAAATTTAACCTCAGGCCCTACCGCCCATAGAAACTGCCTGGGTTTAAGGAGCGATCCGACTCACATCTATTTTCTTGTGAATGTTCAGGCTTAATCTGTTTTCCAGTACTCGAATCCGGTCGCAGAAATACCATGCAGCCCAATCTATTTCCACAATGGGCAGGGCTAATGAACAGCACCGTAGTGGTCGCTGCAGTACTTGGATAACAAAATAGCTCTTGAATCGATTCTAACTAAAGCACTTACTGCACTGGTGGGTCGATTGTCTCCGAATGTAGGCTGGGAAAATAGTCATGGACTGAGACTTAAACTGCTTCGTTTATCCCTATAAGCTCCATTTTTAAGCAGACACTGTAGACCTTGGTCAGACGACGCGTTCTGCGGCACGTGTTCAGGGTATACACTATTGGCCAAGCTAATCGAATAATTCCAGCCCAGATTCTATCGATAAGCCTCTAACGCAACACATATAGCGGCTATTTTCTATAAGTAACCTAGATTTCGGATAATGCTGTGATAGTCACGTGGACTTTAGCACCGAAGAGTTTCTTTTCGTAGTAATTTTCGGACGATTGATAATTTCGGTCGATTGATAAATAATCGACCCAAAAATGATCAGGCCAGCTCTTTTACTAGATGCAATCACATAAGCAAGGTTTATTTGATGGGCCTAGACTTACAATAGATAGAAAATATATTAAGACCCCCTTTGGGACTGTTCAAAAGTGGTCGTAAGACCACTTTTGAACAGTCCCAAAGCTGGTCACTTATTAGGAGACACTGGGTGTAGAAAACACAAAGAATGAATAACTGAAATCTTCTCAATAAGCTTTTAAAACCAGATATAGTCTCAATTTAGGTGGTCCTAACAGCGGAATGTTACTGTAGGTGTTTCGGCTTCAATCAATCTTCACCCAGTGAAGCTTCAATCACAAGAACAACAATGGCTCGTTTACAATGTCTGCGTCGAACAACATCACGATAACAAGTCCGTGAAACGAAGACCCCTCTAAACCCAACTTCTGCCTTATTTTAGTTCAAAACATAGGGTTGGATACTCATTAAAACCGCCTCATTGAAGCGGTTCTAACGTGCACCCATAATCTATGTTGAAAGCAGACATATGAAAGATGTTATCTGTTTTACCCAAAATGTGTCATTACTGACACCAGTCATCACTGACACCATGTTGGACGCCATTATTTCACATGGATATGTTTTCCTAATGAAGTTTTTGGGCACGTATACTAGTAAAATTATTTAATAACCTCCAGTTACTAGATATTGGGGATAATTAGTGTCTTAAGGATAAATGTACGATATCATGAACTTCAAGGTGCTTATCGCAACAACACCAAGGGCGACGATTTTGGTCACATAAAAATCGAATAAAGCAACCCCCCCCCCCACACACACACACAAACACAAACACACCACTCCCAGTGAAATACTGTTTTTACTGACCTTGTTGTTTGTTTTTGTTTTATTTATCATCACGTGAACAAGTCCGTGAAATGAAGACACCCCTAAACCCCACTTTATATAGAGGAAACTGAGGTTTACGGGGGTCTTCATTATTTTTCTTATTTCTGCTCCAATACATAGGTTGTGGGTACTCGTTAGAACCGCCTCAATGAGGCGGTTCTAACGAGCACACACAACCTATCTTATGAGCATTTATAAGAAAAAAATGACAGATTTTCATCAGAAAAGTAGCCATTTTGGAGATGTGAAAAATGCACTATGTCGTACGGGTGTGTTATCGTAATGTTTATGTCTTTGCATGCATTTATTGCCTATATCCTTTTTTATTTTGGAGTTTGTGGGAAAGTAACTGTCCTTCTGGCTTTTCGCTTGTGATGTTTTCCATTACGATAACACACCCGTGCGATATAGTGCAATTTCTACATCTCCAAAATGGCTACTTTTCTGCCGAAAATATGTGATATTTTCCTTATTTATACTGCAAACATAGGTTGTGTGTACTCGTTAGAACCGCCTCAATGAGGCGGTTCTAACGAGTACCCACAACCTATGTCTTGGAGCAGAAATAAGAAAAATATTGTTTACCCCCGTAAACCCCAGTTTTGTCTATATAAAGTGGGGTTTAGAGGGGTGTTCATTTCACGGACTAGTTCACGTGATGATTTCGTGTTTCTTTCCCCTTGGTGTCTCTGATGGGAGGTGTTGGGTGGTTGTATCGATTCCTAATTATTTCCTTCACTTCTATTTAATGGGTTCACACAACACACCCATATATTAATGGAATTCGGAAAGATATCACTGATTTTTTATACCGAAACCAGCTATTCTAGAAACCTAATACAAGGGGTCGAATAATTGCACGCTATTATCGGCATTGGCCTATAATACCTTCTACTTACCTATACAACGTCTATATAAAGTTGGAATTGGGAGGGAGTGTGTGGGGGTGGGGGTGGGTAAGGGTCGTTTCATGGACTTGTTTAACTGATGAGCTGTACCGCTTTTATGCAAAGAACTAAAATTGAATGGCCTCCATGGCCTAGCGAGTAAGAGCGCTGATTCTTAATAATCAGGTTTCTCACATCTGCGGTTCGAGCAGAGCTCGGGCCACATGACAGAAACCAAGTTCTGCAACGGAAGGATAGGTGGTATTTCTCCGGGTACACGTCTGATTAACGATCGACTCGAAATAAGACAAATGATCTTGGGTAAGAGCGCTGATACTTAATCATTGGCCATTGCGATTCAAGCCAAGCTTGGGCCACATGTCAGAAACCAAGTTCTGCAACGGAAGGTTAGGTTGTATTTCTCCGGGCACACCTCTGATTAACGATCGACTCGAAATAAGTAAAATGCGCTTGAAAGGACCGTTAAACCAAACAAAAAAGAGACTAAAATGGGTTCAAATAACTCTTCGTTTCCTTCATTTCTATTTTATTACGAAAACACGCCTATGCAAAAACATTGCCACCTTTATAGCCGAAAAACTGAAGATTTTAAGATGAAAAATTACGATCATTTTTTTTTATTTCTGCTCAAAATATAGACTGTGGGTACTCGTTAGAACCGCCTCATCAAGGCGGTTCTAACGAGTATCCACAATCTATATTTTAGAGCAGAAATACGAAAAACAAGTTTTACCCCGGCAAACCCCAGTTTTACTATATAAAAGTGGGGTTCGAGGGGGTCAAAATTATATAGGCGTGTTTTCGTGATGTTCAATTACCCCAGTGGAAGATAGAAAAAAAAAATAGATAAAAATAAAATAAAATAGCAAAAATTAAATCAATATTAGAATGCCAAACTTAAAGAGATGTGTTTATATATATTTTCCGTATGTTATATAGAGGATCTTACATGAGTGCTCATGTGTTATTGGATTTATTAAATGAGTGGAGGAAAATGGATAAAATGCGAGGACCAAACACACAAAAAAACTAAAACAGGTTCAAATAAATCTTCATTTCCTTCACTTTTATTTTCAATTGTCCCAGTGGAAATTAAAAAAAAAAAAAAAAAAAAATACGGAACCCGGGAAGGGACATGATTTTTTATTTTTATTATGTTGTGCGAACAAGATAATATCTTGAGCGGACAATATATTATCTTGTTCGGACAACATATTATCTTGTCCGCACAAGATAATATGTTGTCCGTACAACATAAATTATGTCGTCTGCACAAGATAATATCTTGTCCGCACAACATAGAGCTTGGGAAGTTGTGCGAATAAGATATTATCTTGTGCAGACAAGATAATATCTTATTCGCACAACTTAATATCTTGTGCGCACAAGATAATATGTTGTGCAAACAAGATATTATGTTGTCCGCACAAGATCTATGTTGTGTGGACAAGATATTATCTTGTGCAGACAAGATAATATCTTGTTCGCACAACTTAATATATTTTGTGCGCACAAGATAATATGTTGTCCGAACAAGATAATATCTTGTCAGCTCAAGATATTATCTTGTTCGCACAACATAATAAAAATAAAAAATCATGTCTCTTCCCGAATTCCGTAATAAATAAAAAAAAAATAAAATAGCAAAAATTAGATCAATATTAGAATGCCAAACTTAAAGAGATCTGTTTATATAGAGGATCTTACATGAGTGCTTATGTATTATTGAATTTATTAAATGAGTTGAGGAAAATGGATAAAATGCGAGGCTTTGCCGAGCATTTTATCCCTTTTCCTCAACGAATTTAATAAATTCAATAACACATGAGCACGAATGCAAGATTCTATTTATCATATGACATTTAAAGCGCTTTTTACTCACGATTGTTTACAAAAATGTCAATATTCCGCCATTAGTAAACGCGACGTCGTTAAGGACGTCGTACATGAAACGTTACTGGACGTATCTAGCTAATTTGCATATTTAATCCACTGGTGGATTATCGAAAATATTATATGGCGTTATTCCCCTCTCAGAGGCGACGTCATATGATAAATATATTTTGCATAAGTTTCACACACACAGATTGTGTGTGCCTTCTTCGAAACACGGCTAAGAGGTGCTTCCCGTGAGCCTGTCTGGGAGCAGAAACATGGAACATATTGTTTTCTTACATGCATTGCAATGAAATATGCAGAGTTTGTTACTCAGCTCATTTTAAATATGGGATTTATAAACCAAGGGAGGTAATGGATTAAGGAACGCATCCGTGAAATAAAGACCCCACTAACCCCCATTTTATATAGAGAAAACTGGTATTTACGGGGGTATACATCATTTTTCTTATATCTGCTCCATGACATAGGTTGTGGGTACTCGTTAGAACCGCCTCACTGAGGCGGTGCTAACGCGCACCCTCAACCTATTTTTTTAACATTTATAACAAAAATATCAAGGATTTTCATCAGAAAAGTAGCCATTTTGGAGATGTGAAAAATGGTCTCTGTCGCACGGATGAGTTATCGCAATAATTTTTCTTGCTATGCATATTATTCTCTAACAAATATTCCCTTTTATAAAAAGATTGCCATGACTTTTGGATTTTACAAAGCACTTGTATGTAAGCTTAGTGTTGTCACTAATTTTTGATTTGCGTGTCAGCAAATATTAATGTGTAATATTTTAGGACAAAGCTGTCACCTTTAGAAGATAGTACA
Source organism: Lucinisca nassula (assembly GCA_963580285.1). Taxonomy (NCBI): domain Eukaryota; kingdom Metazoa; phylum Mollusca; class Bivalvia; order Lucinida; family Lucinidae; genus Lucinisca; species Lucinisca nassula. The sequence continues at coordinate 12,668,663 of OY757026.1, forward strand.
ACTTTAAAGACCGTTGGTAATCCGTCTAGTCATCTATCCGTTCGTCAACTTTTCAACCCTAGGAAATTCTTTTATTTTTTCGTGTATATTGATCATGAAATCCTTTCTACGGTCACTCTCTCCCTACTTCAAAAAAATAAGCGTCACCGTATTTATCCCCCGACGTAGAAAACAAATGAGGACAGATGGGAGGAGGCGGGTGGGGTTAGGACGGGTTGGAAAAGGACATCTTGATATTGGTCTCACCGTTGCAAATTTAATTTAGGGCCGGCCTCGGTAGCTCAGTCGGATGCGCGTCCGACTGGTGATCAGGAGGACACGGATCGATACCTGCCGGGGTCGGCAACATTCTTTCGTGGAGATTGATCATGAAATCTTTTCTACGGTCATTCTCTCCCTTCCGCTGATTCAATAAGGGCAGTTGTCAGTTTCTGGCGAAAGTGTGTACACTGTTCTGGTTAGAAATAAGCCTGCCCAGGAAAAGTGTGCATATATAGGTAAACTGACCAGCTCCAAAATGACGTAAAACAGTTTTGACTGGGCCGTTTAACTCCAAAAACAAACAAATAAATACCCTAGGAAATCTGTGAAATCGTTTGTGTTCGGATTTTATAGAATACGTCAAAATAATAAGCGTTACCGTATTTATCCACCGACGTAGAAAACAAATGAGGACAGATGGGATGAGGTGGGTGGGGTTTGGTGGGCTGGGAATATTGGTCTCAGCGTTGCACATTTGATTTAGGGCCGGCCTCGGTAGCTCAGTCAAATTAAGCTGAATTATTGACCGACTTCGGTAGATCAGTCGGATGCGCGTCCGACTAGTGATCAGGAGGACACGGGTTCGATACCTGCCGGGGTCGGCAACATTCTTTCGAGGAGATTGATCATGAAATCTTTTCTACGGTCATTATCTCCCTTCCGCTGATTCAAGAAGGGCAGTTGTCAGTTTCCGGCGAAATAAATGTGCCCTGTACTGGTTAACCGCTTACGTATTGGCTTGCCCAGGAAAAGTGTGGATAGGTAAACTGACCGGCTCAAAAATGACATAAAAAGTGTTGACTGGGCCGTTACACTCCAATACAAACATACAAACAAACATTTTATTTAGGAACGTTTTGGGCTGAATTTCTTGAAGTGTGGCAGCACAATATTTGGAGAACCGTTTGAGCTTACAAGGAAACTGGGACCAGTTGTTAAAAACTAACGACGTCGTTAGTTCACGTATCGTTAAAACTTTGATCATTAAATATGGCAAATATGCTGAAATTTTCGCTGAAAAAATGTGAGCAGCTTTTGCTTCCGCAAAAGCTGCTCACATTTTTTCAGCAAAAATACAAAAAATTTCAATATTGCACTTGCTAGAAGAGTTAACAATATGACCACTAACGAGCTCGTTAAGCTAACGATGCTTTGAACAACTGGCCCCAGGTCTATAACTATGCCTGATAAATCAACTTTCCTGAGTACTGTCAGAACGTAGGCCATGTGTACACGTAAGAACCGCCTCACTGATACACCTATGATACGAACACGCAAACTATGTATAGAATACAAATAAGAAAACGCTTATTTTTTAGAAAATTAATAATTTTGAACTTGCAGAAGAATGCGATATGGTTGTTTAATCGTAATGGCACGGTAAGGTTACCTTAATGATGGATTCAAGATTTAATTTTAGAATAACTGACAGCTATATTAATGCCGTTCATAGGAAACACATGCCAGGCATATTGATTGAGTTTAATTTAATGTTCTGGTTTTCTTGTATTATTTTCGCTTTAATTAAAGAGTGCTGAATGGCAAGTAACATCCATAATAGAATTGTATTTTCTACAAACAGGGCCTAGATTTGCTTCTGGACGTGGATAATTGAATATTCATTCACAAAACGCAGTTTGAAATCATTGAGCTTCAAAGCTTTAATGACGAGAATACGAAAATAAAGACCCCTACACATCTCAACAGTTTGTGCTTAACTCGTATACATGTACCTGTCGAGCATTGATTTTTCTTTGTCATCCGACACTGCGAGTGGTTTTGCCAATAAAAAAAAATGTTTAAAAAATGATTTAGGAGCTCAATTGTCGAAAATAAAATACCCCTTTCTTTCTCAACTCAAATTGATGTTGAACATTGATCAAGATAAAAATAAACAAACAAACAAACACACACAAAAAAAAAAAAAAAACAAGAGGGCCATGATGGCCCTGGGTCGCTCACCTGATCCATAGAGTAACAAGTGGGTCTCGGGGAGAGCCATTATTGACCTCATGGCTATAATTTGCATAATTTTGGTAGTGGTCTAAAAGGTGAAGCGTACCAAATATCAATCTTGTTTCAGACAAGAAGATTTTTAAAGGTTTTCCTTATACAAGTCTATATAAAACCTACTGGCCCCGGGGGCGCCGATTTTTGGCCCCTGGGTTATAATTTGAACGATCTTGGTAGAACATCACAAGACAAATCTTCGTACCAAATATCAAAGACCATGGCCTTCTGATTTCAGACAAGAAGATGTTCAAATGTTTTCCCAATGTAAGTCTATGTAAAACATGTGGGCCCCAGGGCACGAATTTGAACAATTTTGGTAGTGGTCCACTACATGAAACCTCATACCAAATACCAAAGACCTTGGCCTTCTGGTTTCAGACTAGAAGATTTTCAAACGTTTTCCCCACATATGTCTATGTAAAACATGGGCCGATTTTGGGCTCAGTGATATAATTGGAACAATCTTGGTAGAGGTCTACTAGACAAAGCTTCATACCAAATATCAAAGACCTGAGCCTTCTGGATTCAGACAAGAAGATTTTTAAATGTGTTCCCTATATAATTCTATGTTATACCAGTGGGCCCCGGGCGGAGTCATTTTTGGCCCCAAGGCTATAATTTGATCAATCTTGGTCAAGGTCCACTAGACAAAGCTTCATACCAAATATCAAAGAACTGAGCCTTCTGGTTTCAGACAAGAGGGTTTATATATAGATATTCCCTAATAATAAGTCAATGTGAAATCAGTGGGCCCCGGGGAGGGAGGCATTTTTGGCCCCATAGCTATAATTTGAATAATCTTGATAGAGGTCCATTAGACGAAGCTTCATACCAAATATCAAAGAGCTGAACCTTCTGGTTTCAGACAAGAAGATGTTTAAAGATTTGCCCTATATAACTCAATGTAAAACCAAAGGGCCCCGGGGTGGGGGCAGTTTGGGCTATAATTTGAACAATATTGGCTAAGGTCAACTAGATGAAGCTACACAACAAATATCAAAGACCTGTGTCTTGCGGTTTCATAGAAGATTTTTTAAAGATATTCCCTACATAAGCGTATGTTAAACCAAATGGCATCAGGGCGGTGGCATGTTTGGCCCTAGGGTTATAATTTAAACAATTTTGATAGAGGTCTACTAGATGAAGCTTCACATCAAATATCAAAGACCTGGGCCTTGTGGTTTCAGAGAAGAAGATTTATAAATATGTTCCCTATATAAATATGTTCTAGAAAGGGTGTACATGTTTACTGGGCCAGACTAGCTTGTTTCGGCCATTTAGGCCTCATCAGTAACCCTCCAATATTTTCAAAATTCCACAATGGAATCAATGATCCCAAAGTACAAGAAAATATAAGCTACAATAAGATGTAGGGCAGGGAGATTTTTACGGACGCCACACATTCCCAGACAACAGCTGTAGGGACGTTAAATATGTTCTAGAAAGGGTTATCCTTTGGAAGCAAGGAATACACCACAGAACTGGAAAATATGGAGTGTACATGCTTTCTGGACCAGACTAGCTAGTTTCGGTCATTTAGGCCTCATCCTAAATAGTGCTAAGGGCAATTATTTGAACAATCTTGGTAGAGGTTCACTAGATGAAGTCCATACCAAATATCAAAAACCTGAACCCTGCAGTTTCAGAGAAGAAGATTGTTTTTAAAGATTTTCCCAAGATAAGCCTATGTAAAACCAAAGGGCCTCGGAGCGGGGGCATTTTGAGCCCAAGGGCTATAATTTGAACAATCTTGGTAGAGGTCCACTAGATGAAGCTTCACACCAAATATCAAATACCTGGGCTATGCGGTTTGAGAGAAGAAGATTTTAAAGATTTACCCAATGTAAGTGAGTGAGTGTTTCAATTTTACGTCCCATCAACAGCTAAGGTCATACGGAGATCGATCCTACGACCCCTGGTTTACAAGGCGAGTAGCGTAACCACTCGACCATGGATGCTTCTAAGTCTATGTAAAACCAAAGGGCCCCGGGGCGGGAGCGTTTTTGGCCACAGGGCTATAATTTGGACAATCTTGGTAGAGGTCCACTAGATGAAGCTTCATACCAAATATCAAAAAACCTGGGCTCGAACCACAGCGATGAGAGACCTAATGATCAAGAGTCAGCGCTCTTAACCACTAGGCCACGAGGCCCGTCCTTACAGGGGTATATACTAATTTTCTTATTTCTTATCACTGTCAACTAGTTTTGATAATTTTGGTAATGTGCAGCTCTGATTTCTTCAGATATTTAAGTGATTTTTATTGGTGTATAATGTCTAGGAAAATACAAATTTAAGTTAAACAGAGGATCAGAAAAGTTAAAGACAGAAATAATTACTAACTACCTTCTAGCAAGAAGCAATAAAATACGTAAGGAATAATACAGTTAAAACATTAATCAGTCTTGCCAACCATATTTCATTCACCAACTCCATTATTAGGACCACCCCGCTAATAAGACCCCTTTTAAAAAGTCTAAAAAGTGGTCGTAATAGCGAAATTTTACTGTTTACCCTTGTTATCCCAAGTTTTCCTATATAAAATGGGGTTTAAGGATGTACAAATATAAGCATGTTTTTTCCTTGATGTTTAAACTTATAATTGTGTTATACATTTTTCTCATGTCCACTCATTGGTATGAATCTTATCAATAACTAAAAAATATGATATTTAATTTCTGAATTATTTTTACGTTTCAAACGAAATTGTTAAGTAATTAAAACTAACAGTTCATTTATATTTTCTCGAGTTAAGTTTATAAAACTTTTTTATAATGTCTTCCAAACACACGACCTTCCACTTTTTTGTCCTTTAATTTGCATACATGTGCAAACATGTATTTTGAAATTTAAATTATTTAAATAAAAAATTTAAAGTTTAATTGATAAATTTTTGTGTTGATTGTAATTATGGACTCTTGGTTTGAAATAAGAGGAAATTATTTTAAAATTTGGAGAGAGATCAGTTTCATGAATATAAACAAAGGTTAAGGTATTTCTGATGATTTCAGAACAACAGATATTTTGATGTTTAAAACGTTCAAAGATTATAATTGCAAATATGGCATCAAAGAGTACTTCGTGAATATTATTCAGGCAATCTGAAATTGTTCTCTCCCTTTTTGAAATATTTTCGGCTCCCTTTCGGGATAGAGACTGTTGGTAAGGGAGACCAAATTGTTCTTTCTAAATGCCTCTCCCGAGGGTGAATCTATAACTCTATTCAGTTGACAGAAACATTGTGTAAGACAACATACTTCGTGTACATGTATTTCGCTGCGAAAGTATGGTCAAACAACCATTAATTTGTAGCACGCTGAGATAGCTGAACACGATTCTTCCAGGGTGATAATATAAGAATCTGATATGGGGTTCTGTTGTAGATGAGCGTTTCCAACCCGAGGGATGACCGTGCTGAGCGGAACCGAGGCTACGCCGAGGTTCCGCTCAGCACGGTCATCCCGATGGTTGGAAACGTCCATTTACAACAGAACCCCATATTTGATTCTTTTTCTTGCACAACACCTCCGGTTAGTTTTGACAGCTCGCACATGTATATTGTTTACAAAATAAAAGTAGTGCGAAAGTAGTTCCGGCAGTTCAATAGAATTGAAGCGCATTTATGTTAGTTGCCTGGGTCGGAACACCAGCGTCAGAACATACATTTCTATCCCAGGGTAAAATCACGGATTTCTTTGTCTGGTGTGCAAGAAACATCATTACGTCAACATGTTATTCATATTGAATACACATACGATATTTACTTTCTTCGACAAGCAAGCCATCGAGTTTTATGGGAAAATCCAAATTTTCAAGAGTGCGGAGCACGAATGGAATTATTATGTTTTCAACACACAAGATTAAATAGTTTTGGTATTTATAGAAAAAAAGTAAGTTTTCTTTTTAATTTATAAATGACATTGGTGATGTACTGTAAATGGACACAGCTGTGTCGTAACATGCTTCGCACTCGTGAAAGTTTCTAGTGTTTTCAAGATACTCCATAAAATAATGGTATTTATAAAAAAAATATAGTAAACTTTATTTTTATTGCACGTGAACAGCAAACTAAAAATTTAATCTCGGCTGCTACTGTGAAAATCACATCGTTATGGTTGTTTTTCACAGTGTTAAAATTACCATTTCTAATGCACTTGCTTTTGTAACGCGAAGTCTGATTGAATAACGTCAAAAATGTGCGACAGTATATTCTGCGATATACTGTCGGAAACCCGAAGTTATCACGGAACGTTGCTTTTCATTGGTTGGCATATTTGGTTTTACGCAGCTCACAGCGATTGCGGCTTTGTGCAAAATAGTACACACACAAATAAGGGCATTAGAATGGGGATAACTGTATTGAAAATTGTCATTTGGGGCGGTAAATCGTCGGTTTTACGGTCGGAAATTACTTTTACGGCTCCGCTAACGCGTCGCCGTAAAACCAAATTTCCGACCGTTAAACCGCCGAATCCCCGCCCCAAATGACAATTTTCAATACAGTTATAGTAGTCGCAGATAAGATTGACTAGGCGGAGCTATAGTTTGTAACTGCCTTAGGAATAATTCATTAACAAAAAGGTAAACCAAGTCACCCGATTGTTTGAATTCAGCTGTAAGAGAAGCATAGCTGTGGCGTATATGACAAATTCGTCCGCTTGTAGAAAGCGTGCGAAAGGCACTCTACCGAATCTTCTGGTGGACTCAGCGAAGTTGACATCTATTGACAACACATGAATAGCTCCGCCTAGTCAATCTTATCTTCGAGTACTATATCACCTAAATTTATTCTCCCAATGTGATCATATCGTTTTATTTGTTTCAGATATGCATTGATTTCTCTGTTAAGTATAAAATAAGGTTGTACGTTATATAAGGAAGCAAGAAAAACACAACATAACTAACAAGCTTGAAGTGTTAATGTTTTACTGGGTCAGACGGTTAGTTTCGGTCGGATGGGATTCATCAGTGGCCTTCAAATACAGTGCTTTCCGAATTTCAAATCAACGGACTGAAATATACACCATGATGAAGGGTAAGATAAAATAAAAGTAGAGGCAATGATCAGAAATCGATACCATTACATGTAACACACATCTCCCATCAGAGCCCACTTTTCAAATTGGATACTTTTTTCACCGGTGTGATTCATTACGTAATCACGTCTATACAAATACATTGTAAACTTTACCGCCGATAAAAGGGACATTTTATCATAAAAAATTGTGATATGTTTCTTATTTCTGCCAAAAATATAGATTGTTGGTACACGTTAGAACCGCCTCATCGAGTACCCACAATAAATATTTTAGAGAGGAAATGAGAAAAATAAGGTTTATCCCTGTAAATTCCAGTTTTACTACATACAATTGGGATTCAAGGGGGTTAAAGTTATACAAGTGTGTTTTTGTGATGTATATACAGGGTCGTTTTCATATAGAGCACCTTTTGACCTGTTCGCATCATGCCAACAAGTCCCTGAAATGATAACCCCCTAAACCACACTCTATATGGAGAAACCTCAGGTTTACAGGAATATATATAATTTCTTTTATTTCTGCTCCACGATATACGTTGTGGCCACTCGTTAGAACCGCCACGATAAGGCGGTTTTAACGAACACCTACAACGTATATTTGCAGTATACGAGAGAAAAGAAAATATTTTTTTTTCATTTTCATCAGCACAGTAGCCATTTTGGAGATGCGGAAAATGCACTATATCGCACGGAAATGTTACAGTCATGATAGTGGTATTTTAAGACCACTTTAGAACAGTGACTTAGATGGTCCTTTGCTGCATGACGCCGAGCATAGAATAAAAAGAGAGAAAAACATATTTTGGAGAGATCCATCACATAAACACACTCTTAAAGCAACATTAGCACCATGCAATAGCACATTCTTACACTGGGCCGCCTTTATGGCCAATAGTAGTATCTAGTGATACATTGAGTGTTCTTGCACACCAGACAAGGAAATCCGTGATTTTACCCCGGGATAGAAATTTATGTTCTGACCCTGGTGTTCCGACCCCAAATCGAATATAATCGCGTGTTTGATAAATGCACTGGTTGATTACAACCTCATGCGCGGCGTCGTCATGCGTGACGTCACTAAACATTCATGTTGTGTCATCACAAAATGGCGGACGTCGGTAACCGAAGTGACAGCCGCACTAAAAATTCGCAATAGAAATGGTAGGTATGCAAGAAAACGAATCCAATATGGGTGTGAGGGGTGCATAGAAAAATCCGTCCCTCGGGATCACTGTCCTGCATCACTCGGCAAGCCTCGTGATGCCGGACAGTGTCCCTCGGGACGGATTTTTCAATCCACCCCTCACACCCATATAAGATTCTTATATTATATAACCGGGTGGAAACGCACAGGGCGAAGAGCCGCCTTTTTATAGCGTTTCATGGCGTCATTCATTGTTACCTTGACGTTAGATGGTGTATTGTCTTTTTCTTGTATCACATATATTACGAAGACGGGTAAACGGATGTGATACAGTCAGTTGATATTATTTTAAATAATGGCGGCAGATAGGGAGAATCAGGAGTCAATAGCATTTTCATCGACATTTAGTGTGTAAGAATCGAAATAGTTCAGCTCTAGTTCCGTGATTTATTGAGTTATAAATCACTGTTTGAAGGTCAGTGGTCAGTTTTAAGTAGATAAATCACTCTCGCCACGCGTTCGTGATTTGATCTACTTTACAACTGGCCTCCAAACAGTGATTTATTACTCAGTTAATCCCTGCTAGAGCTGATCGACTACTTAAGTAATGGTGCAGTACGGTTTTGTGTTGTGCGGGGCGGCGCGGCGCGGGACGACCCACCGCAACGAAACAGTACATTTTACTACGCTACAGCACAACACAGCGTTCATGTAACACAATGTAATACACATTTGTTATAGCTCAACATGAGGCTTCAAAATATGTATTTAAATGACTGAAGAGAGAGAGAGAGAGAGAGAGAGAGAGAGAGAGAGAGAGAGAGAGAGAGAGAGAGAGAGAGAGAGAGAGAGAGAGTGAGTGAGTGGGTGAGTGAGTTTTACGTCCCACCATTAGCTAAGGTCATACGGTGACGGGACATCGGTTTAAAGAGTCATGAGTCATCCGAAAGTATGGAGAAGCCCGGGATCGATGCTGCGATCTCCGATTTAAAAGGCGAGTAGCGTAACCACTACCCCACGGAGAACTAGAGAGAGAGAGAGAGAGAGAGAGAGAGAGAGAGAGAGAGAGAGAGAGAGAGAGAGAGAGAGAGAGAGAGAGAGAGAGAGAGAGAGAGAGAGAGAGAGAGTTATATTTGCTTATACATTTGTACACCAAATGCACCTAGATTGTAGACAAGAGAAAGTGATCACATTTAAATTAATATCAACAAAAAGCATGACAGAAGCAAATAACTAAAATATTTGTGAATGAACAGAAGCAACCTCAATTGCTCTAATTTTCTGAATTAGCCTGGCATTTCCATTAAACTAATTTGAAACAGAAAAACACACAGTTTCAAACCGATGTATCATCCAATGATTCAGATCCATACATAACGAAAACACGCCTACACAAATACAGTTTAAACATCACCGCCGAAAAAAACTGAAATTTTAAGATGAAAAATCATGATATTTTTCTTATTTCTGCTCAAATTATGGATTGTGGGTACTCGTAAGAACCGCCTCATCGAGGCGGTCTTACGAGTACCCGCAATCTTTTACCTCTGCAAACCCCAGGTTTGCTATATAAAAGTGGTGGGTCAAAATTATATAGGTGTGTTTTCGTGATGTATTTTCCAACATTGGCGAGGACATTTTCACCCACTCAGATTATTGCTCGCTACTTTTGGGCTCCATGGATGGGTTAAATAAATAGAGGACCTTACATGAGTGCACATGTATTATTAAATTTATTAAACGAGTTGAAGCGTAAATGCGTAAATGTTTAACGTTCTGATCCTTTGCACAAAATAACAATGTCAGAAAGTCGGGGTAAATATGCCGAGGTTAGCGTCGAAGGGTTCTGATCATTACAAACGTTCAGATCCTATGCACAAGTTAACAATGTCAGGAAGTCGGGGTAAATATGCAGAGGTTTGCGTCATAGGGATCTGGGCCCAGGATTACAATGCGTACTTAAATTTTAAGTACCTACTTAAACTAAGTATTTACTTAACTGGCGTATAAAGTGAACTACAAAGAAATTCGTTCGTTTAAGTCGATACTTAACCAAAGAAATACTTAAATATGTAAGGTAACCCAGGTACATGTAGGTACCTTAACTTATATGATTTGACCTTGACACATGAATGTATATATCAATAACGGCAAACCTTAGGGCTTTTATTTGTTCGAGATCAACAGTGATGCTCGGTAGCTCAAACGGTAGAGTATTTGCTTGGTATGCGGGAGGTCCTGGGTTCGAGTCCCGGTCGGGCCATTTTTTTCCTCCCTGTGGGGCAAGTCTACTTGCCATATAGGTACTGGGATGTATTTCTCCCTTGATGTGTCAAAGTGTGCGACGAACAGAGCTGTGTAAAACTTCCTTTTACATAATACTGTTTATCATATGACGTTATTGATACGCAGTGGATAATGTCGTGTAATAAAAATCGTATGACCACACGTGTAATAACACTTTGGCGGGATTACGTAACGTCATGACGACGTCCATGTCAACCATGCATTTTCTGTGAAGAAAAGTGTCAAATTTGATGGCGATAAAATCTAATTTCAAGAGGCCATATGATAAACAGAATCTTACACTCGTGGTCACTTCATATGAATTTTATGAAACTCGCCAAAGGCTCGTTTCATAAATTTCATATGAAATGACCACTCGTGTAAGACCCTCTATATAATACTGGTGACAGGGCAATAATTAATTGTTTGTGTGTGTGCGGGTGGGGGGGGGGGGGGGGTCGGCGCATATCACTTTTGTCTGTTAGTTAAAAACTGATCCTGTGGCACATCGGGTCCATGTTCCTACGCTTATGTCCTGCTAGTTTTACGCATACAATGTTCACAACGTTCATATGCCGTCTTTATATTCATTGTCATGAAATAGTATGACGCCACGTGCATTTATGAAATGACTTGTTTTTCTGCTGTTCATGAAAGTATAAACGAACAGGGTCGCCTGCAAAGTAAATGAACTCTGCAGGGGTTCATATAAACTTTGCTAGCGACCCGCTGTCGTTCATACCTTCATGAACATCCGGAAACATATTTCTTATATTTACATTCTTTCTTCCTCATCACTCGGCGAAAAAAATCTTATAAGGCAAACTGTTAAAGCTGAAAACATTTACACGCTGTTTTTTTTTTCTACAAAGAGCGGAACAGCATTGTCGTCGTCAACGCCCATTGAGATCATAGAGAACCATGGTTTAGGGTGTAGACTTGCGACACTTGACGTCATTGAAAATCATGTGATTCGATGCGTTCATGGAAGTATGAACAGACGTATTGGTTTACAATAGGTTTTACACTTGAAATGGAAATAATTACTATATTTTGTCGTGAACAACTGTAACGTATGTCAACGATGTACATTTGTTGGGCAAATGGTCAAGGTAAAGGCAATAAAATCCTATTTAAAATCCAATTCGAAGGCCCGTATTCGTAACTTTCATATGAAAGGACCATTTGTGTAAGATTCTCGATATCAAAATTAATGAAATACGAAGAAGTTTTTTTTTTTTTTTTTTTTTTTGATTGATTGATTGATTTGAGATTTAACGTCCTCGCAACACTGTTTGGGTTTGATTTTGGAAGTGTTGATTCCAATTTTTTCGGACTGTCACCCGACATTGAGATGAGATTACACCTCAAGCCCTGTTGTCCAATGAAACCAACAAGATTTATATACATGGACGGCCCGACTTGCACCACTTTGCCTTGGCAGGCTTAGACCTTCTAAGTGGTTACTGGAGGTCGCGTGTGGTCGTTGTGTGCTGGTTGGGTGAGGCGAAAATGACGTTTATCTTGCGTCACCCGGGCGTCCAGCTGATTGAGACAAGGCCTGCTTTCCTAGCAGCAGGTAATGGTAAAGGGGAATGTTGTTAGTTTTTTCTGTTTCTGCCCATCCAATCATTTGCCTCTTCTCTTCTCCCTGCCTGGAAATGCTCAATAAAAATGAGTTTGAGGCGTTCCACCTCTCTTTGTAAGCTCGTGCATGTGAGTAATTAAGTGTGTCTGTGAGTGAGTGAGCGCTTTATGTCTCACCTCACTCATAAAAAGACGGGGAAATCCAAGATCGAATGTACAGTGATTTTATATTCATGTTTTTTTTTTTTTTTTTTTACTCTGACTGGAGCTACGGTTTTCTCCGTGTTTGTCTGTATGATGTTTGATCGTGTCCTTAATGACTATATCAGCTACATATATGTAATGATGACATCCGAAAACAATATCGTAGCTTGGGTAAAGTGTCGGAGTCTTCCCTGTTCTTCACCATAGCGCAGAATAAGTTTATTTTCTTAATTATCGACTCTACCAGATTGTTTTGAATATTATTCAACACGACTAACGGCATGAGAAGTGTTGAATCATGGACAGACTCCGTAAAACCGATTCCGCCCCCGCCCCGCGGGGCTTGAAGAAACAGATTGGGCTGCATGGTGCTTCCATGCAGAGCTGAAACTGACCACACATAACGTTAACACGCCTATATTTTAGAGCGGAAATAAGTAAAAAAAAAGTCGACCCCACCCCTTAACCCCAGTTTTACAAAATAAAAGTGGGGTTCAAGGGGGTCAGAATTATATAAGCGTATTTTCCCGATGCCTTAGTACTTGTAAAGGACTAAGCCTGCCCAGGCAAAGTGGTGTGAGTCACCGTCCACTGCATATTATAAGCCTTTTGGTTTCATTAGGCGACAGGGCTTGAGGTTTCATTTCATCTCAGAGTCGGTAAACGTCCCACAAAATTGGAAGCAACGTCTCCAAAATGACCTGCATAGTGTTGACAGGGACGTTAAACCTCAATTCAAATTAGACTCCATAAAACCGAGCTTTGCATATTCAAATATTGTATGAGTTCTTGTTTCTGAAGGGACCCCATAGAAACAGCGGGCCGAAACAGCGTTTTGAATATGCCGTGGTGCTACTTTGTGACCGATGTTTACCCGCACAATTTGAGATCGAGTGTGATCCTTCAATTACACAGGTTTTATAGTATATAAAACATTTTTCATGTTTTATGCAGTGAAATGGAAACTAAACCATCATATTTTCTATTGTCTCCATCCATTCAAGCAGAACAGAGATTTTTGACAGATCGCGGGAAAGTTGTGGGCCGCCTACATCAATGTGTAATTGAAACTTACGTGCAAATCTTCGTGAAAATTTCCGTCAAAATTACGACTTCATCCGAAGTTAAATACTTAGCTAAGTAAATGAAATAGGTGGCTTTTGAATGCACTTTTTAAGGAAATACTTTACTAAGATAAGAATTCCTCCTTAAATCGTTAATTCGACCTTAACTTAAGTAACGATTGTAATCCTTGGCCCTGATCATTACAAGCGTTCGGGTCGTTTGCACAAGTTAACAATGTCAGGAAGTCGGGATAAATATGCCAAGGTTTGCGTCAAAGGGATCTGATCATTACAAGCGTTCGGGTCGTTTGCACAAGTTAACAATGTCAGGAAGTCGGGGTAAATATGCCGATGTTTGCGTCAAAGGGATCTGATCATTAACAATGTCAGGAAGTCGGGGTAGATATGCCGAGGATTGCGTCAAGGATCTGATCATTACAAACGTTCAGATCCTTTCCACAAGTTAACAATGTCAGGAAGTCGGGGTAAATATGCCGAGGTTTGCGTCAAAGGGATCTGATCATACAAGAAAATCAGGGTTCTCCTCAGTCTGGTTTATGTCCGCTTTCATGTAGAATACAGAGACAAGAATTTAACATTTATGGCAGCTTTAATTATTTTATTGTTTTCATAAACAAAAACTTCGCAGAAGTTACCTAATGAAAAGACAGTACCAACAAAATAAGAGTCGCTAATTTTAAGTCGTTTAAGAGACAAAGTGACGGGACATTCGGTAAAATCACCCTGGGAAACCTTGTTTCTTGACCCAAAATACTTCAATAAAAGCTAAACATGGACTCTGAGACGGATATATTATCTGCTTAGAGGGCTAATTTACCCTAGCACGTCACCATTTATAAGTGAATATTACAGAGCTTCAATTCGATAAAGGGCCAAAATTCGGTAAAGAGCCGAAATTCGGTAAAAAAAAAACAACTTTCTTAAGAATCGGCCAACATAAGAGAAAAACAAATCTAACAATGGTCAAATGGAACATTTCTCAGTAGTTACTGTCTCAGGAGTCGGCTTATATAGTCGCCAGGGTTGCTAGGAGTAAAACACGAGATACGTGCGAACAGCCTGTGCTTCGATCTGGAAACCAGCAATGTGATTGGTCAGCTCAGCCGAGTAAATAATGATACGGTAAATAATGCCTTGTCGCTAATGGTAAGATCTTGTTATATATCTTGTAAACACACACGAGCATGATGTTGTCAGAGTTTCTTAGACAAGGATTATCAAACTTCCGTGTTTATTAGGTGATACCTCTCAACATGTCTTAGGGGAGATAAAATTTAATCATATGACGTCGCGTCTGAGAGTGTAATAACGCCATGTAATATTTTCGACAATCCACTAGTGGATTAAATATGCAAATTAGCTAGATACGCCCCGTAACGTTACATGTACGACGTCTTTGACGACGTCGCGTTTACTAATGGCGGAGTATTGACATTTTTGTAAACAATCGTGACTAAAATACGTTTTAAATGTCATATGATAAATAGAATCTTGCATTCGTGGTCATTTATTATTGAATTTATCAAACTCGTTGAGGAAAAGGGATAAAATGCTCGGCAAAGCCTCGCATTTTATCCCTTTTCCTCAACTCGTTTAATAAATTCAATAATACATGAACACTCATGTAAGATCCTCTATATAATCAACCCTTTCAAACCTGTAGATGGTTAAAAATACACTTCCCGTATATATGCAAACAATGTAGATTCAGATGAGATGGCACGTAGTGAGTGTGCCATCCCGTCAACGAGTTTAATCGAGCCCTATTTGAAAGAATTGCAATTCCAAAATTGAAGATGGAAGAGCGATGAAAGAAACGCAGTGTTGAAAGGGTTCACTTGCCGTCAATGTAATACTATCTGTATTTCATGATTATTCGCAACTGAATAATAGTCCAGACATTCTACTTTGTCTTCATGAACGACGCATTGTAATAAATATATAGAAAGTAAATTGCTTAGAAATATTAGTAGCGTTTACATTACTTTGCTATGCGCCTGTGTAGGTGCTGCATTTCCGGAAAACTGACATTGTCTTCCGATGTTTTATCCATTTAATAATTACGGAAACTTGCGGAACCCGGGAAGGGACATGAATTCTTTTTTAATATGTTGTGCGAACAAGATATTAAGTTGTGCGAACAAGATATTATCTTGTGCGGACAAGATAACATCTTGTTCGCACAACTTAATATCTTGTGTTCACAAGATAATATTTTGTCCGCACAAGATAATATATTGTGCGCACAAGATAATATGTTGTCCGAACAAGATACATGTATCTTGTCCGCACAAGATATAAAATAAAATAAAAAATCATGTCCCTTCCCGGGTTCCGTAGAAACTCGACTATGTATATGTATTGTCAATTTTACCACTGTTTAAGAAAAAAGTTTAAAAAAATCAAAGGACGTATAGTCCTATTTTAAAAGAGTCTGTTGGCTTGTACAATACTGATGTAGTGTCATGTATTCTCTGTAAACACAAGGCATGCAACGAATATTTTGTTTGATTTGATAATTAACGTCCAAGGCAACACCGTATAGGTCATTTCGGAGACGTTGTTTCCAATTTTGGGGGACTTTTACCCAACATTGAGATGAAATGACATCTCAAGCCCGATCACCCAATGAAACCAATAGGGTCTTTTGAGCAGAAAAAAAATCATAATTTTCATCTTTTTTTTTTTTTTTTTTTTTTTTTGGCGGTAAAGATCACAATGCATTTATATAGGCGTGTTTTCGTTATGAGTCCAGCCTTTTTCAAACGTAAATGTATACATCGCCATAAGCCTGATAACAGACATTCTGAGCAAACACCCAGCTGGTAATCTAAAATTCACTGTAGGCTGGAGGATTTTGTTCCGCCAACACTATTTATGTCATTTCGAAGACGCTGCTTCCGACGTTGTGGTAATTCTACCTGACACTGAGATGAAATGACATCACAAGCCCTACCGCCCAAATAAACCGCCGGGGAGTAAAGGGTCCGATTCACACTTGGTTTACCAGAACTCAGATTCGGTCAGTTTCAGCTCTGCACAAAAGCACCATGCAGCCCAAAATATTCATTCAAGCTCCGATTAGCGGGAGCACAAAACTGTAGGTTCATCACGAAAACACACCTATATAATTTTGACCCCCTTGAACCCAACTTTTATATAGTAAAACTGGAGTTCAAGGGGGTAAACCTTATGTTTCTTATTTCTGCTCTAAAATATAGATTGTGGGTACTCGTTAGAACCGCCTCGATGAGGCGGTTCTATCGAGCATCCCAATCTATACTTTGAGCAGAAATAAGAAAAAAAATCGTTTTTTTTATCCGCGGTAAAGTTTACAATTTAATTTTATTTTTTTATTTATTCAAAATTTTATGACATATATATACATCTGTACTACAGATATACATACAAATGTCAAAGGATTGGATGTAGGCACAGCCTATATTTATCCTCTCCTTTGTGGTGTTGTAGACATATACATATATGTTAATTATATAGATTTATCTAATTAATGTAATACAAAAATAATGTAAACTGACACTTATTCGAGAAGAAGAAGAAGAAGAAGAAGAAGAAGAGGAAGAAGAAGAAGAAGAAGAAGAAGAAGAAGAAGAAGAAGAAGAAGAAGAAGAAGAAGAAGAAAATGAAGAAGAAGAAGAAGAAGAGATAGAGCTTCATTACTCCGACATACACTAACATTTACCTTGTTGATTCTAATGTAATGGCATCACCGCAAATGCCTTTAAATATGCATTGCATATTAATTGGGTTATTTAGTTTCTGTTTAAGTGTTTAAAAGATTTATTCATTTGACGAGCCTAGCATTGAGATATTTAAACATAGAAACACTGAAGCCTGTACACGTTGGTATTTAATTAGACCTAATGTTTAGTTTGTTTATTTTAGCTTTTATTTATCCTAAAATTTATATATTCAAACATTGAAACGTTGAAATCCATACACATTTTCAAACAGTGTAGATCCTGATCAGATAACCATCTGATCTGGATCTACACTGTTTGCAAAGATAGGGGTTGTCGTGAACAGCAAGATAAGGGTCAAAAGTAACATGTCAACTGACAAGTCTGTAGTCATTTAGACAGCTAAGTTGTCTGACTAGTC
This sequence comes from Lucinisca nassula, assembly GCA_963580285.1. NCBI lineage: Eukaryota > Metazoa > Mollusca > Bivalvia > Lucinida > Lucinidae > Lucinisca > Lucinisca nassula. The sequence goes on from OY757026.1 coordinate 12,686,403, forward strand.
AAATCTTTCAATTACATGTAATTACTGCGTCAAGTAGCTGGCAATTTTCTTGGTTGGCCAGGTTGGAGTTGCCTGATAAAAGGTCTTCTGCATAGATTTTTATATTCGTATATATGTTATTCATGCACTGTAATGTATTTATCAGCTCTGTGTGTTGTGTGTCGTATTTGTTGCACTGCAGCAAGTAATGTTCAGCAGTTTCATCAACCCCACAGTCGGGGCAAATAGCATTTTCACTCAGGTGATCCCGGAATAAGTCAGCATTTAGAGAACTTTTTTTTTATTTCTAAGCTGACAAAGTATTATATTATATTTTCTAGTGTCATACGTATAGTATGGTGGGGATATTTTAATTTGTTTAGTTAGTGCTAAGGCTGCCACAATTAATCATATAATCGATTAATCGATCGATATATTCCACTAAAATGATTATCATTTCTGATTTGCTTTTAATCGATTACTTGAAAGGTACATTTTACTTCCCAAAATTATGCCTAAAATAGCTGGATGAGTGGCAAACAGTGCAGACCCTGATGAGACGCCGCATTATGCGGCGTCTCATCTGGGTCTACACTGTTTGCTCAGGCCTGTCTGTTCAAATATACATATGGTCAAGTGCAACATATGGTAAGAGTCATGCTCAGACAAAAAGCCAGACAGGTGAAATAATGACAAAAATCTTAGCGATACTAATCGATTATCGATCGCAATAACAAGACTGATAATCGATTATCTTTTCAGCTCCGATTAGCCAGCCCTAGTTAGTGCTTTTTTGAAAGAGAAGAGTCAGGTGCACCTGTTTTAATTTCATTACCAAGTTCATTCCACAAATCTATAGATGAAATAATCAAAGCACTGAGAGTACTGCTGGGACGATTGTCTCTGGGTGTAGTTAGAAAAAATGGGCCTGAGCGTGGACTGTTTCGTTTAACCCTTAAACTCCTTTACTGAAAGCAAACCGTGTAGACCATGATCAGACGCTGTGTTTTTCGGCGCCTGACCCTTACATTCCTGTACTCTAAGCAAACAGTGAAGACACTGATCAGACGCCGCGTTCTGTGGCGTCTGATCTGGGTCTACTCTGTTTGCCTAGCCCAACCCATGATTCCAGCCCTGACTTTACAGTTAACCTTTTACGTACACACGCTGACCTCACTGCGATAAAATTCTATAAATAATCTGCATATCAGTGATAGTCACGTTTCACTCCAGCACTAATAGAGGTTTTGTCCTTTATACCTTTGGGTCGATTGACAAACAATCGACCCAAAAATGATTTTTTAAATGATGTTTTTCGTGGTGTTGGGTGTCTCAGATTGGTCTGCCTTAATGTATATCCCGGATCATGCTGATTGTATTTTGCAAGAATTTCGTCCAGATAGGTTGGAGATTCATTGTTTAGAATTTTGTAAAATTGCAAGAGCTTACTATTTACAGTGGGCACCATCCAAGTTCATTGTCATTACGATAACACACCCGCGCGATATAGTGCAATTTTTACATCTCCAAAATGGCTACTTTTCTGACGAAAATCTGTGACATTTTTCTTATTTATACTGCAAACATAGGTGGTTGGTACTCATTAGAACCGCCTCATTGAGGCTGTTCTAACGAGTACCAACAACCTTTGTCTTGGAGCAGAAATAAGAAAAATATTGTTTACCCCCGTAAACCCCAGTTTTCTCTATATAAAGTGGGGTGTAAGTGGGTGTTCATTTCACGGACTTGTTCACGTGATGATAATATGGCGTGAGATGTCCCTCTTCTAAGGCCAGTAAGCGCTGCTTCCGAGGTTGTGGTAATTCTACCTGACACTGAGATGAAATGACATCACAAACCCTACCGCCCAAATAAACCGCTGGGGATTAAAGAGAGATCCGACGGACACTTGGTTTACCAGAACTCAGATTCGGTCAGTTTCTGCTCTGCACAAAAGCACCATGCAACCCAGTATATCTATCAAAACGCCGATTAACGGGAGCACAAAACTGTAGGCTGATGGTAAATTTAGACAGCCATGATTCTGATAAAAAATTTGTCGGGTTGTGCCAGCTGTTCTCACATCACATGAACAAGTCTGTGAAATGAAGCCCCTCCCCCACCCACCCCCCCCCATACCCCACTTTATGTAGAGAAAACTGGGTTTTACGGGGTAAACATTATTTTCCTTTTTTTCTGCGCCAAAACATAGGTTGTGGGTACTCGTTTGAACCGCCTCAATGAGGCGGTTCTAACGAGCACCAACAACCTTGGTTTGCAGTATTTATAGGAAAAATATCACGGTTTTTCATAAGAAAATTTGCCATTCTGGAGATGTGAAAAAATGCACTATGTCGCACGGGTGTGTTATCGAAATGATTTATTTTTTCTATTAGATGTTTATTTTACCTTTGAAACTGGGTCCGTTTGTTACTAAGAAATGTTGTTGTGTTGGAAGCATATACTGAAACATAATATTGACAAGTCCGTGAAATCCATACTCTTGTAAATCCGACATTGTATCAAGGAGGGTGTGTGTGTGTGTGGGGGTGGGGGTACATATTTTTCCTTACTTCTAATACGTTGTTGTTCCCCATTACGAAAACAGGCCTATTCAAATATACGAGTATTGTAAATTTTCCCGCCAAAAAAAATCGAAAATTTTCAGATGAAACATTGCTATAATGTTTCTTATTTCTACTCAAAATATAGCTTGGGTGTACACGTTAGAGCCGCCACAATCTATATTTTCGAGCAGAAATAAGAAAAAATAACGTTTACCTCTGTAAACCCCAGGTTTACTGTATAACAGTGGGGTTCAATGGGGTCAAAACTGTATAGGCATGTTTTCGTGATGCATTAGAACCACCTACATGTAAATGAGGCGGAATTAACCAGTACCCACAAAGTATGCCTTAGAGCAGAAATAACAAATGTTGGGTAAAAATGATAACATTTCGTTTTTCCTCTATCTACATAGATCAATGAGGCGAGTCTAACGAGCACACACAATCTATGTGTTTTAGCTAAAACAAGGCAGATGATGTATACCCCCGTAAACCCCACTTCTTTTTGTAAAGTGGGGTGTATAGAGGTCTTCGTTTTACGGACTTGGTATCGTGATGTCTTTTCGAAATATAGATTGTGGGTACTCGTTAGAACCGCCTCATTGAGGCGATTCTTACGAGTACGAGTACCCATTATCTATATTTTAGAGCAGAAATAAAAATAAGGTTTACCCCTGTAAACCCTAGTCCTTCTGTATAAAAGTGGGGTTCAAGGGGGTCAAAATTTATAGGCGTGCTTTCGTGATGAAAACCAACAACAGGCCTCCCTGGCCTAATGGCTCTTTAACATCAGTTCTCACACCGCTGTGGTCCGCGCCTCGCTCGAGCCATATGTGAGGCAAACGTTCTGCAACGGATGGTCAGGTCGCTTTTCTCCAGGTACCCCGGTTTCCGACCACCTCTGATTATCGATCGGCTAAAAAAGTGAAATAATCTTGAAAGGGCCGTAAAACCAAAGCCAAACCGAAAACCAACGTTTTTTGTTTTTTCCTTATGAAAACTTATTTTAGCTGCAAATATTGATGGCAGGTGCTCATCAGGACCGCCTCATTAAGGCGGTCCATGGCATGGGAGATTCCTACAAACCGAGCGTTCTGACAGGTACCCAAAATCTGTATTTATGAGAGAAAAAAAAGTTAATACGTACCCTTGTGAACTCTATTTTCTCTTTATAATGTTGGGTTTACATGGCTGTTCATTTAATGGGAATGGGAACGCCTAGCACGTTTTCCGCCATTTTTCAAAGAGATACAACTTTCGGTTCGCTTTTCTATAAGCCCTGTCCCACTTAACAATGGGGTCTATTCTCAAAGGAAAGAATTTACTCCTAAGGAGCAAATTGTTTTCTTCATTGACATGGGAGACAAAAAATATTTTTGCAGGCGTTGCCTCCCCTGAAGGTGTTCCCAATACCCTTAATGGACATGATAGTATGACGATTTTGTTTGTGTTGAGGTTTTACGTCCCCGTCAACTCTATTTAGGTAATTTTGAAGACCATGTTTCAACCGTCGTGAGACTTTACCCCGCTTTGAGGTGAAATGACTTCTCAAGCCCTATCGCGAAACTGTTTCAGATTTTTATACATTATCATTCTGACTTTTTACTTTTAATATCATCATAATTATCCATGCCGTTTAACCATTAACCGTTTGACGCTTATGACCCACAAAGAGGGTTGACGCGTCGTTAAACACGAAATCATCATCATCATCATCATCAAGCCCTATCGACCAAAGCAACCGTTAGTATTTATACGCAGGGACGTCCCATATCGCGCCACTTTGCCTGAGCAGACTTAGTCCGTCCATCGGGGCTAGGAGAATAGATTGGGCTGCATTGTGCTTGCATATAGGGCTGAAAGTACTGGTAAACCGCATTGCGGATCTAAGTGATGTGAGTCCATGCATATAAACCATTTTTGTTTCATTGGGCGGAAGGGCTTGAGATGTTATTTCATCACAATGCCGGGTAAAAGTCCCATACAAGTGGACGCAACGTCTCCAAAATGACTTAATTTTTATCCTGCTGGTTACCACAACCCAATTTTGGCATAGTGTAGATCCAGATCAGATGGCTTCTTCAGAAGCCATCTGATCAGGATCTACACTGTTTGACATTCAGTTTATGAATGTGTAGGAATGAACCATAGCAAGTAATCAGATTGGTTCAAAGTCAGAAATGGGTGTGGCTAAACTGGAAGGGTTTAATTGTGTTGACGGGGCTCATGTTCGGTCGATTTCAGCTTTCCAAGGAAGCATCGAACAGCATAATATATTTGTTCAACCCCCGATGCATTACGAACGTAAACATACACTGTTTGAAATGAGTTTCCATTGTCTGGTAATTGAGCAATATATTTCTGGACTTCCGAAAATATGATTTGTTTTTCTCTTAGTCTGAAATGATTTCTGTAATATAATTTGCTATCTGAATACAACAATTTGTCACATGCAAGCGTCTTTGTCTGATATAGCTGGAAACGGCATAGAACTTAAGTTTGTTTGATTTGAGGTTTAACGTCCCCATCAAAAATGTAAAGGTCATTTTGGAGACGTTGTTCCAATGTTGTTGAACTTTTATCCGACATAAAGATGAAATGACATCTCAAGCCCTGTCGCCCAATGAAATCAATAAGGTTTATAAGCTTGGACGGTCCGAGTCGCACCGCTTGGCCTGGGCCGATTAAGATTCTTCCAAATGGTTTATCAGTACTCGTGTGCGGTCGGGTTCAGCTCTGCTCGAAAGCAATCATGCAGCCCATCTATGTCTTCAAGTCCCGATACGCGTGGGCATGATTTTATGTGTACTGTACCCGTTACATGTATCAAATTTGGAAAGGCGCGGCAGCTCATTGTGACTTTTAAAAATAAATGAAAAGAACTTCAGGGTAAAATGCTTTATATTTGTCCCCATTATTAACAAGGTTCTACTCTTAAAAGCAAGAAAATGCACGTAGAGAACATCTTTTATCAGTTACCCCCTATATATTACATTGTAACGCATTGATCTGATAAAGATATGCTATCTCAGGACAAGTGAGCTTTATCACATCAACCTGACATTGCACTTTTTTATGAATGAACCGGACTACCAGCAAAAAATGGCTAAAATGTTATTATTACTAGAACCAATGGAAGAAAAATAACGGTCAGTTGATAGTAAATATAGTGACCGATTATATTCCGCGCCGGAATGTGGGGACGCACTGAGGACAAATGATAACTGGTCGTTAATTGCATATTTTAAGAGTTTACAGGGGGAAAAACTGATAAATAGAATACAAGAGTTGTGTCGTTTGATAGCAAGTTTATCAGGCTCGGCTTCGAGAACGCATGTAGAATCGCTCGGCAAGCCTCGCGATTCTACAAGCGTTCTCAAAACCTTGCCTGGTAAACTTGATATAAAAAGGCAGGAACCTGGTATTCTCTATATCTCCCTAAAGGGTAGAGATATTGTTTTTGCTCATACTTAAAACATAGCTTGTTGGAACCCGATAGAACAGCCTTAACGAGACGGCTCTAACAATGCCTAGCACACACAACCTGTACTTGCAGCAGAAATAATAAGAACTTCATTTTTTCAGTCATGAAATAACTTACACTTTTTATACTTATGTCCTGGGTAACATTCTCTTTCTGTTAAGTAAAATGCATGCGAAATTTCGGCGATGCAGCGATTTACCTTCCAGTAAGAATAACGCGGGCTCAGTTTTCATTACAGAGGACTCTCGTTATAACGTTAGTATTTGTTCCCTATTATTGTGCCGTTATTAAGAATTTTCATTTGCAAAGAATCCTAGTTAGGAGTATGATAAGTAATAAAAGGTTTTTCCCCCATCATTTTGTTAGAATCGTCTCGGTGAGGCGATTCTAACGAATATCTTTAACATTTGTTTCTTGGAGTATTAGATTACAAGACTATTTCATAACTATGGACTCGAGTTGCGCATTTCCAACCCGGGGGAAGCTAACGCCGCTCGGAACCGTGGCTAAGCCTTTCGCTAAGCACATAGCTGCACATAATCCTCGCGAGAGGGTACTGCAGGATATATAGATAGATAGCTAAGTACATGTAGTCATTCTTTTCAAAATGCCGTTATAATCGGTTTTGACGTTATAAAGAATGTCAGCATAAAGAGGGTTGACTGAAATTTATCCATACATGTACGTGATATTTTCACTCAACGGCACTTTACAAAAGATTAAACGGACCTCCTTGGACTGATCGAACATTACGAAAACATGCCTATACAAATACATTGACACATTTATCGCCGAAAATATTGAAAATTTTCAGATGAAAAATTGTGATATTTGTCTTATTTCTGCTCAAAATATAGATTGTGGGCACTCGTTAGAACCGCCTCGTCGAGGCGGTTCTAACGAGTATCAACAATCTATATCTCAGAGCAGAAATAAGAAGAATAAGGTTTACCCCTGCAAACCCCAGTTTTACTGTGTAAAAGTGGGGTTCGAGGGGGTCAAAATTATATAGGCGTGTTTTCGTGATGAAGAGCGCTGACTGGTTATCATAAGGCCTCTCCTTACTGTGGTTCGAGCCAGTTTGAGACGCCGAGTTCTGGTCAGTTGGTTTTCTCTCTGAACTCCGATTTTCGCCCACCTCTGGTTAACGATCGGCACGTAATAAGTAAGATAATCTAGAAAAGGCCGTAAAACCCAAACAAACAAACAAACAAAAAAAGATTTTGTTTTTATAGTATTTCCCTATCAGCATGAATATATTGAAACTTTTTTTTTATATAAACAGCGATAAATGAGTACTCTCTTGTAGGTTTATTCTGTTTAACTTATAAGTTTAACTTTTCTATCATGTAGACTGGTACTTTCATCTACGACATCAATGCAGACCGAGCTTAGAAGGCACATAAAACACCACAAAGACACTTTTAAATGAGCCCCGCCAAGCGAATTTGGGTCTTCGAGCATTCCGCCATGACAAGTTTTAACTGCGCATGCCAAGCCATTCAGAGGGGCCAGGGATATGGCTTTCTGTCTGAAGGTTCCTCTTGATTCACTGCTTGTATTAGCGAGCAGCGAAGGTTCTGGCGAGACTGCGCGGAAGCGCAGGCTCGCCCGAACCTTGGCTGCTCGCATAGGCGATAAGTACCAAAATCGCTTGACGGGGCCCAAATAAATCTGACCCCCTTGAACCCCCACTTTTATATACATGTAGTAAAACTGGGGTTACAGGCCTGGGGTAAACTTTATTTTCTTATTTCTGCTCTAAAATATATATTGTGGGCACTCGTTAGAACCGCCTCGATGAGGCGGTTCTAACGAGTACCCACAATCTATATTTTAAGCAGAAACATTACAAAAACACACCTATTCAAATACATTGTAAACTTTATGGTCGAAAAATGACAATTTTCAGATGAAAAATTGTAATAATTTTTCTTTTTTTTCTGCTAAAAATATAGATTATGGGTAAACATAAGAACCGCCTCATCCAGGCGGTTCTACATGTAACGAGTACCACAATCTATATTTAAGAGTAGGAAAAAGAACAATAAGGTTCATCTTTGTAAACCCTAATTTTACTGTATTAACGTGGGGTTCCAAAGGTTCAGAACTATATAGGCGTGTTTTCATGATGTAAGAAAAATATCACTTTTTTTTCGGCCATTACGAAAACACGCCTTTACAAATGCATTGTAAAATTTTCCGCCGAAAAAAGGACAATTTTCAGATGAAAAACTGTAATATTTTTCTTTTTTCTGCTAAAAATATAGATTATGGGTAAACATTAGAACCGCCTCATCCAGGCAGTTCTAACGAGTACCCACAATCTATATTTTAGAGCAGAAATAAGAACAATAACGTTCACCCCTGTAAACCTCAGATTTACTATATAAACGTGGGGTTCAAGTGGCCCGTCAGAATTATATAGACCTGTTGACGTGATGGGTAAAGTTTACAATGTATTTATATAGGCATGTTTTCGTAATGTTAAAGTAGTTTATTAATTGCATGCACACCACTATCTAGACCGTCTGTACATATAAGCCCTATTGGTGTCATTGGGCGGCAGGGCATGAAATATTATTTTATCTTAGTGTCGGGTAAAAGTCCCACAAAACTGTAAAACTGGGGTTTACAGGGGTAAACATTAGTTTTCTTATTTCTGCTCTAAAATACAGATTGTGGGTACTCGTTAGAACCGCCTACTCGAGGCGGTTCTAACGAGTACCCACTTTTGCGTCACTCTCTTATTCGACGTGTGTTTTTGCAGAATAAATCACTGTTCTTTTCTAGTGTCTAATTGGCTGGCTGTAGTAGAATAAACGACAGAAAGCGATACAAACAGGCAAACCGAGTGTTCAGGCACTAAATTAGATACACATAACAGAACCAAACTCAACACTTTGCCACAAGAAAGACCCACCAGATTTGTTCGATTTTGACGATCCGGTAAATACGGGTCATCTGTTTCCATTCTGTAACTCACAAACACTTTAATTTGTTATATGACTTTTACTTGTTTCTGGTGACACAGTTTTCGCGTAATGACTCGTTTTTCTACCGATATGTTCATTTTACACATGCTACCTTTTCCCTACACAAACTGCGCATGCGCGTAAATCGGATTGGCGTTGCCAGGAAGTGAATGTACCTTAAGTCATCTATTGTCTATATAGGCGCTACGTTATATTTTTGATGACTACGTGTCTGTCACTTACCCTAGCACAAATAGCGCGCGCTATTTGTAAGGAATTCAAGTAACCGATTTTAAAGGTTGTGCTATATGGGGTGCCGTTTAACTATTTAATCCATATTTATAGATATCCATAAATCAGCCGAATAATGGATAGGCATAGTTCGAATTATAGATATCCATAAATCGAATCATTAATTCAGATAAGTATTTTTTAAAGGATGCTTTGTTTGCTGCAGAAAAGCTCAACTGAGCTTATGTTAATTGTTTCTAATAATCGACGTTAAATAAAGCTTCTTTATCATTATCTTTATCTTATATTTGACCACTAACGACCTTGTTAAACAAGCAATGCTTTGAACAACTGGCCCCAGGACATTAAAGGTTTAACGAAACATTCTAAAACAGCGCGCCTATATAGGCTATGGAAAATAATAACTTTTTTTATTTTACAACAAATCACGGCAAGGAAGTGCGTGACGAATGACGTCATTAAAACCGCCAATTAATGACGTCACTAGTCGATTTCCCTGACGTTAGACGGTGTAACGTCATATTTTCGCATTGAAAACGTTAGAAAAGGATATAAATGCATGAGTTTAGCGGGATTTCTTCTAACAATGGCGAAAAGTTGTGAGATTTTGAAGGAAACAACAACATTATTGCCGATTTTCAGCCTTAGGCTATTAGAATCGAAATAGATCAACTCTATTTTGTGATTTATTCAGCAATAAATCACAGTTTGTCGGTCAGTTGTAAGTAGACAAATCACGCGCGTGATTTGATCTACTTTACAACTGACCTCCAAACTGTAATTTATTACTCAACAAATCACAGCTAAAGCTGATCTATTTCATAATTTTAAGCCCCCTTTCAGGATCATTTTCCTAGTCTACAAACCAGCATTGCTGCCGGTGCTTTGATTCTGCTAGCAAACGCTTCGTACATAAGGCAGTATTGGCCATATTCATTCAGATAAGCGATGGAAAGCACAGAGCTACCACTATCGGTAAATGGTCTACGTGCAAACAATATTTCTACCAACTTCACAAATCTGACTTCGATTTCTTTGGATTCAAAATCGGCAATACCTGGTCGTAATGAGGACCTAGCTGCGGTTGAAATTATTGTTCAGTGTATCATTTTCGTACTCGCGGTACTCGGTAACTCGGTAGTTGTGATGTCATTATTGATTCAACGTCATGAGTGGACAAGAATGCACCTGTTGATGCTCCACTTGTGTCTCGCGGACCTATTTGTGGCGTTTGGTAGTGTTCTCCCGCAACTGATATGGGATGTAACGTTTGTTTTCAAAGGAGGAAACGTACTTTGTAAAATTGTGAAATATATGCAAGTTGTGGCAATTTACGCTTCGTCTTACGTTCTTGTCATGACGGCAATAGATAGATATTTTGCAATTGTTTACCCATTCATGAGCCACCAGTGGTCGATGAATACCGTACATAGGATGGTGCTTATTGCATGGGCGTTATCGTTACTTTTCAGCATGCCTCAGGTTTTTATATTTGCATATGAGCTGAATTCATATGGGATGTACGATTGCTGGGGTACGTTTGATCCTAAATGGACGTTGACGTTATATATCACGTGTTTCACCGTTCTTGTGTATATTATACCGTCATTAATTCTGCTGGTCTGTTACGTTAGTATCTGTATAACAGTATGGGAGAACTCTAGTGTCAGCGTCACGTCAGAGTTGCGTAATAGAACGAAAGGAATTTCACAGGCAAAGATAAAAACAATCAAGCTAACACTTGCTGTGGTGCTCTGCTACCTTCTCTGCTGGTCGCCATTCTTTATAGCACAGATGTGGGCGGCATATGATGAAAAAGCGCCCTTCTATGGTATGTTTAGTCACCCTTTCTTTACTTCCTTTTCTTTATCTTTCTTCTGTTTTGTGACTCGAAACTGTTCATTTGAGCGAATTTGTGTCTTCGAGCATTCCGCCATGACAAATTTTAACTGCGCATGCCCAGCCATTCAGAGGGGCCAGGGGTATGGCTTTCTGTCTGAAGGTTCCTCTTGATTCACTGCTTGTATGAGCGAGCAGCGAAGGTTCTGGCGAGACTGTGCGGATGCGCAGGCTCGCCTGAACCTTCGCTGCTCGCATAGGCGATGAGTACCAAAATCGCTTGACGGGCCCATATGTCACTAATATTAGAGTTTAAGACTTCAATACGGCAATTTTACACATTATCTTTACACAAGTAGTTCTTGAAATGCAGCAATTCTTACATGAAGGTTTTAAATGATCTTTTAGCTGCTCCAAGACACAGGTTGTGGGTACTCGTTAGAACCGCCACAATGAGGCGGTTCTAACGAGCACCCACAACTTGTGCTTGCTGTATCAATAAGCAAAATATCGCAGTTTTTCTTCAGAAAACTCGCCATTTTGGAGATATGAAAAAATCACTACATCACGAAAACACGCCTATATAATTTTGACCCCCTCGAACCCCACTTTTATATAGTAAAACTGTTTTTTCCGGGGGTATATCTTATTTTTCTTATTTCTGCACTAAGATAAAGATTGTGGGTACTGGTTAGAACCGCCTCGATGAGGCGGTTCTAACGAGTGCCCACAATCTATATTTGGAGCAGAAATAAGAAAAAATATTGCAATTTTTCATCATAAAATTTTCATTTTTTCGGCGATAAAGGTGGCAATGTATTTGCATAGGCGTGTTTGCGTAATGATGTCGCACGGGTCTGTTGTCGTTATGAAAAGAGTTGTGAATATAAAACAAAAACGATTGAATCAAGTCTATGGTACATGTAAGTTAACTGGTGTATCATTTGGTTCCAATCAACTATCTGTGCAGTGCCCGTATTTCTTGCACACCAGGTAAGGAAACCCTAAATTTTACCCAGGCATAGAATGTCGTATCCTACCCACGTTTTCCTACCCGGAGAACGGATGAAAATCTAAATTTCTAAAGTGTTTGATACGGTTGTATAGGACGTTATGTTCGTCTTCGTTAATGTTGACGTCACTTAACATAACGTGACGTCAGTAAAACTTAGTTATGTCATCACGATATGACGGGTGTCATTATCGGAGTGACTCTGTTGTGAAAAACTCAAAAGTTCAATAATGAAAGGTAACCAAGAAAAAATATCATGAGCGCGAGGGGTCGATAGAAAATCTGTACGTCGAAATCGCACTCCCGCATCACTGACGGCCAGCCTCGTAATGCCGAACAAGTATCTTGGAAAGATTTTCTCTATGCTATGTGAAATTCTTATAAGTCCAGCTTTACTACAATAATGTCAGTGTTTTGATGTTGTTGTTTTTTAATTAATGGTACAGTAGAACTTCAATGACTCGAAACCTGATTACTCGTTTACAATTGTTGATGCGCACTCCTATAGCCCCTAATTGCGTAAACACACCGGTGTGACATAGTGCATTCTTTCATTTCTCCAAAATGGCCAAATCACCGATAAAAATGTCATATATTTCACATCTATACTCCAAACATGGGTTGTGGGTGCTCGTTAGAACCGCCTCATTGCACAACATGTAAGCTTGTTCGCACAACATTTGTTTGTTTGATTTGAGGTTTATCGTCCCCATCAACACTATTTAGGTCATTTTGGAGACGTTGCTTCCAATTTTGTGGGATTTTTACCCGACACTGAGAAGAAATGGCATCTCAATCCCTGACGCCCGACAAAACCAGTAGGGCTTATATGCATTGGACAGTCCGACTCGCATCACCTTGCCTGGGCAGGCTTCGATATTATATGCGGTTTACCTGTACTCTTGTACGGTCGTTACTCTGCGTGGAAGCACCGTGCAGCCCGATCTATTTCTCCAAGTCCCGATGGCCGGGTACGCACAACGTCAATCTGATTAAAATCCGATCTCGCTGCGGCTAGATCTGACATCGACCCGTAGGAGGTCACCTTCCGTGACCTTTGACTTTAACCAATCGGTGATCAGCTTCCAAAATTCTGGAAGTAAATTCGGATCTACTCGGTCATTTTCCATATATCGGTCTAAGCAACGGTAAACAATAATAAATATGGCGGCGTGTCAAAATCTATATTTTGCATGATGCTTTTATTATAAGCGGTTTTGTCTGTCACTCAGATTTTTATTGGCCACAAATTAAAAACAACAACTGAATAATAATAATAAATGCCTAATAAATTACGATTAACATCTGAGAGACGCCAGCTTATTCCAAAAGCATCTGGAATCGAAGTAAAAATTCGGCCGAGGGTCAGCACTGGTCAACACGGCTATCGCTAATAGTTGATAACTCGGCAGATTCCGAAGCTATTTCGAGGTTGAAGAATGACTTGAAATAGCTTCGGAATTTTAGGTTTAAGGTTGAAGAATGACTTAAAATGTCATTGAAGAGATAAGGCGAATCGATGTGAGCTCCAGATGGTTTATTTCCTATCCAAAACCTGACAACATTGTCAGAGAAGCACCTGCTATCAGACTCCACCCCTGTGGAAGACCAGTCCCAACAACAACAATCTTTCTTTCCTTTCTGCGATCGGTCACATTTGACCATTACTCGCAGGTGTACATTACTTACACTCCAGATTGCAGGGTTGAAAGCCCACACAGTAATCATGTAATTATGGTAGGGGTCTTTAACCTGTACATGACATGACTCTTCCTGCACAGGGGGCCTCCAGTTAACGTCCCGATCCGAAGGACGGTGCACTTTTTGGCATTCATCCCTGCAAATGGAGCATGTTTGGACACCAAAATAATCACCGCCTCCGGGGATCGAACCGGGGCCCTGTAGCATCAGAGGCAACACCTAAACAAGTAGGCTTGCCAACAGGTCTTTACAATGACAGCAAACCAAAGGAAGCTTTAGATTAATTATGGCACTGATTTCTGCTCAAAATAGAGACTATTGGCACTCGATAGAACCGCCTCATTGAGGCGGAGACTGGGTAACCGTTAGAACCGCCTCATTGAGGCGGTTCTAGTGAGTACCCACAATCTTTAATTTAGAGCAAAAATAAGAAAACTAAGATTACCCCTGTAACCCAGATTTACTATATAAAATTGGGGTTCCAGGGGGGTAAAAACTAAAAAAATATATAGGCATGTTTTCATGATGCAATTATCAAGAATGGCATATTGTAAGCTATCTTCATATACTGCAGCAACCTTTTTGGAGTATTACGTGCAGTTTAAGCAACTTGGACTTGGCCGTTGAACACACAAGGTTAAAATAATGATGTCTGGACAAGTAGGTCAAACTTATATAGGTTTTTGTGATGGTTGCAAATTAACGATGGCAATTTTGCCCATTTAATAATGCCATTAAGACATGCAGTAAAATTTCAAAATAGAGCCCTAATGAAGTTTCATGTTTGATTACTGAAATAGTAGATTTTATCAAACATGACTGTCACTAACACCACCTTAGCCCCTGACCATTTGGGCTTGAAGAAATAGATGGGCTGCATGATGCTTTCACACAACGCTGAAACCAATCTGCACAGGAGTACTGGTAAACCACTTAGAGGATCTAAGCCTGTTCAGTCACTGTGGTGCAAGTCAGCCCATACATGCTTATAAACCCTATTGGTTTCATTGGGCAGCAGGGCTTGAGATGTCATTTCATCTCAATGTCGGGTAAAATTCCCACAAAATTGGAAGCAACATCTCCAAAATGACCTTTAAAGTGTTGACGGGGACGTTAAACCTCAAATCAAACCACTAACACCACCATATAACTTTCTTAATCAAATTTGGGATTTCAATGCCCCTGTCATTCAGAATTGGTTGTGATTTTACAGTGAAAGCAACATTTCCACTTCCTGTCAAAATTCATATCTTAATTCCCACGAATAGAAGATAGCAGTGCAGCCTGTTTTCAGGCACCTTTGGCTATGATATAAGCTTATTTATCAAAATAAGAACCAGATAGTAGCAATCCTATTTGAATGTTAAGGTTATTTGAGTATGATGAGGTATAGGCAAATAGCTAATTTTTCAACTTTGCACCATAACAAGGGTAGGTCAAAAATATTTTCTGCTCTACTATAATACATGTATATAGCATGTCAACTTTGTTGTGTTATCAGCATTAACAGTATGCAATTGTCAAATGACTGAACTACAAGTGAATGACCAAATATAAAAGGCAAGCAAGAAATCAAAATAATGATGCACAGTTTATAGGGCTAAATTTTGACATTATCAAAAAGTCATTGTTTTGGCCTTACTAAAAATTCTGTCAAATGTCCCATGAGCAGAAAATGCTGGTACATACATTTTTCAGACACCTTTGCTATAAGGTGTTTTCATCAAATAAATAAGAAACTGCTTGTATCAAACCTTCTTTTTGAGTATGAGGTACAGGCAAATAACCATTTTTTCAATTTATGCACAATTTCAAGGGTTGGTCAAAATCTTATTCCACCTTTTTGTAATGTAATAGCATGACTTTGCTGTGTTCAACATCAACAGAAGGCAGTTGTTCAATGATTGAACTGCAATCGAAAGATACAATCTAAAAGACTAGCGAGAAACAAGAATTATGCTACACCATGTAAAGGGCTAAATTCTGACATTTTCATAAAATCATTGCTTTTGGCCTTACTGAAATTTCTGTCAAATCACCTCATGGGCAGAATTTGCTTGTACATACATATTTTCAGAAAATTTTGACTATGAAGTGATTTAATCAAATGAATAAGAACCTGCTAGTGTCAAACATTTTTAATGTGAAGATTATTTGAGTACGAGGTAATGGCAAATAGCCATTTTTTTCAACTTATGCACCATTTCAAGGGTTGGTCAAAAAATTATTCTGTCCTTCTGTAATGTAATAGCATGACTTTGTTGCCTTCAGCATTAACAGAAGGCAGTTGTACACAACTGAACCGCAATTTAAAGACCAAATCTAAAAGGGTAGCAAGAAATCAGAATTATGCTACACCATGCATATGGCTATTAAAATTCTGACATTTTCATAAAACCATTGCTTTTACCTTACTCAAAATTCTGTCAAATTGTCCATGGGCAGAAAATGCTAGTTCATCTGTTTTTTTAGGCACCTTTGGCGATAAGCTGATTAATCAAATAAATAAGAACCTGCTAGTAGAAAAACTTTTTGAATGTGAAGATTATTCGAGTATGCAGTATAGGCAAATAACTATTTTTTTCAACTTATGCACCATTTCAAGGGTTGGTCAAAAATGTATTCACCCCTTTTGTAATGTAATAGCATGACTTTGTTGTGTTCACAATTAACAGAAGGCAGTTGTCCAATGATTGAACTGCAATTGAAAGACCAAATCTTAAAGGCTAGCCAGAAACAAGAATTATGCTACACCATGTATATATTCTGACATTTCCATAAAATCATTGCTTTGGCCTTACTGAAATTTCTGTCAAATCACCTCATGGGCAGAATTTGCTTGTACATACATATTTTTAGACATCTTTGGCTATGAAGTGATCAATCAAATGAATAAGAACCTGCTAGTATCAATCATTTTTTATGTGAAGATTATTTGAGTAACCATTTTTTCAACTTATGCACCATTCCAAGGGTTGATCAAAAAATTATTCTGCCCTTCTGTAATGTAAAAGCATGGCTTTGTTGTCTTCAGCATTAACAGAAGGCAGTTGTTCCATAATTGAACGGCCCCGCGCCTGCCCGGGGGGTAGAAATATGGCGGCTGCCTTCGGGAGTGTGGCAGAGTGGTAAGACCCCACCGAAAACAGTCCCATTGCCGAGACCACCCGGTGCCTCGAAATAGGTGGCTGCCTTCAGCTTCTGTGGCAGTTGGGTAAAAGCCTCCAACATACAGAACAATCGTCCGTTCGACCGGTATTATTTTGTAATTCAATTTATTCAAATGCATCTTACCAAATTTTTTACAATTCACTACGCGAGATCTATCCTTTTAAACCTTTCCTATCTCATGTTACTACCACGCTGCATTTGTATGTGTATCATCATTGCTGGTGGGTCGCGCACCACAAAGAAGAAACCTCATCTGTATATGTTTGTACTGTGTATGTGTCACTTTTTCATGCTCCTTCACTCTGCACATCAATGAAAGATGCATTTTGTATACGTTATTAGATAAGTAACTTGTCATTTCATGTTACCCCAAAGTTATTTTATGTTACATCAATGTTAACAGAATTGGATACTTATCACGAAGTTATGAAGTGTTCGTCATCATCTAACACAGCTTTATTCTTTATTAGTTTATAAAATCCTTTGTTCTCTCTGAAACTTATCACCTCAATAATTTCTTACCATAATCGTGGATCTCATATTTAGCAAAGGATCTCCTGTTTTCAGAGCCAAGCTTTTATTTAAGCAAACGTTTTCGGCCTCCCTTGTCTGTAGGGAATAAAATATACAGATCACTTTCCTTCTGTAGTGAATGGGGATGAAATTCCTTGTTGAAACAGGAGCCACTTGTTTGCCGTGAGTGGCGTCTCGTATGCTGGAAGAAGGGATCCTGATGATTGAGAAAAGCCCAGGGATCTCCAGCTTTTCAACACATCATTTTGGCCCATATTTCAGATAGAAGAGGGGTTTGGGCTAGATCCGGCCTGAATCAATCGGCTCAGTCGTGCCAAGCTCTAGAATCGCACAGCTTGTCCTTATCTTCCTTCTTTCTTTTTTACGTATCTTTATGGTACAAACCGGGTGTAATTTTGTCTTATTCCTCTATCTTTGAGTGTTATTTGATGGGCGGCGGCTGATGGATCAATCGGTGGGCTTGTACTGGGGAATTTCAGCAGAAGCTTCTGTGAGGGAGAGAATACGGGTGGGGATGGGTCCCAACTGTTCCTCATTTTTTCATTGAAATCTGGGTGCATAGTTGGGAGTCATAAAACAGAAGTGGAGCGGAAGGACTCTGGTCCTGTCATCGAGTATAATAGCAATGTAGCCTTGGCGTTGGAAATAGGAGATCCATTTCCATTAAACGTCCCCTTGTAGGGCTCCAAGGAGGGTGGGGCGCATAGCTATCGAATCATTTATTATCACCATGGGATCCAACACAAGAAAAAGAGCATTTTTAGACCTATCAGATGACGACCCGGAACCGACAACATTCAATTTTAAAGCCAATGAAAATTTCGCTCGATTTTTAGTGATTTCGAGCAAGGAAGAAAAGGCCATTACCACTTTATCACCTTTTATAATCGAAAAGCAAATTGAATCAATTATAGGAACACCCAAAAACGTCAAAAAATTAAAAAATGGAACTCTTTTGGTCGAAACAAACAGGAAATCACAAACAGAAAATCTACTCAAAATAAATAAATTTTACAATTTGAATGTCTCTGTCACGGAACATAAAACACTAAATTCTTGCAAAGGTATTATCCGTGACAGAATGTTAAAACAAGAATCGGAAACTAGCATCGTCGAATATCTCAAAGATCAAGGAGTAATGGCCTGCAAACGATTTAAGATTAAAAAAGATGGAAAACTCATTGACACAAATACGTTACTTCTAACATTCAACACTACTTCCTTGCCGAAGTCACTGAAAATATTTTACAGGATAATACCGGTTGACATTTACGTGCCCAATCCTCTGCGATGTTTCAATTGTCAGAGGTTTGGACACCACGAAAACGACTGTACTGTCCCTGACGGATCTGTGTGTGAGAAGTGTGGTGGTACCGATCACCACACTACCAACTGCAAGAATTCTCCGAAATGTGTGAACTGCGGAAAAGATCATTTGTCTAAATCCAATGTCTGTGAAGTTTGGAAAACAGAAAAAGAAATCATGAAAATCAAAGTTACACAAAACGTCACCTATTTGGAAGCAAAGAAAATTCAACAAAACAAACCAGAAAACACATTCGCCAAAGTTGTACAGTCCCTTACCAGCAAACCTGAAACAAAAGAAACATCCACACAATTTAATGAGAAAGATTTTGAAATTAAACCCCATTCTAAAGTCATTACCTCTTCTGTAAAACCCAAAACCACATCGTCACAACCTACATCGTCACAACCTACTACATCGTCACAACCTACTACATCTACTCATCATTCAAGAACAGAATCTAGACAAACTTCACAGACCAGTTCACAACCCAAACATTCTAGCAGATCTCACTCCCGATCCACGTCGGGGACAGCAGATCAAAAAGAAAAAAACGGCAAAGAAAAGCATAAAGGATCAAACCCAAACAGTAAAGGGGCGTCTGCTGATCCAGTAAAACTGGCTAATCAGTACGGCGCCCTTGAGGACATGGAGTTGGACAATGATCCCTCCACGTTCTTAAAGCCTAATAATAAAAGATAAAGGATTAAATTCCTTGTTTTAATCTTCTCTCCATTCAACCATGGATAAGAAGTCAATAATTCAATGGAATTGTCGAGCACTGAAAGCCAATTTTAACGAACTTTTAATTTTAACTACACTTTTTTCTCCTAATGTCATTTGTCTCCAAGAAACTTTTTTGAAAACTACAGATAATATTAATTTCAAAGGTTACAGTATGTACAATCATATCACAACGGATAATCAGAAGGCATCAGGAGGTACATCAATCCTGGTAAAATCTGACGTTCCTCATAGGAAAATAGATGTAAACACTAATTTACAAGCTGTTGCTGTAAACGTCACTTTATCCAAATCCATAACGATTTGTTCTGTCTACCTTCCACCACACTATAATTTTTCTAAACAAGAATTAGAAAATTTAACAAATCAATTACCTAGTCCTTATATATTATTAGGAGATTTTAATAGTCACAGCAAATTATGGGGTTGCTCGGATACAAATGACAAAGGAGAAATCATAGAAAATTTTATTGCTGAAAATGATTTATGTTTATTTAACGATAAACAACCAACATATCTTCATTCTCCCATAAGAAATTATTTTGCTTTAGATCTTTCAATTTGCTCTCCAAATATTTATCTAGATTTTGATTGGTCTGTTGTGGACGATCTCCATGGGAGCGATCATTTTCCGATAGTAATTGAAGAAATTGCATCGACCCATGAGGATCGTCACCCCAGATGGAATTTGAGTAAAGCAAATTGGGAAAATTTTAATCAATTATGTAATGACAAACTCGACCCTGATTTTTTTAAAACTGCAAATGATATACAAGATTTTACTGATCAATTGATTGATATTGCTGAAAAATGTATTCCTAAATCCTCGACTTTTTCAAAACGAAACAAACGTTGGTTTAATGACGAAGTTAAAACTTCGATCAATAAAAGAAAATCTGCATTACGAAAATTTAATAAACAACCAACAAAAGAAAATCTTATCCATGCCAAACATATGCGAGCTAAAGCTCGCAAAACAATAAAATCGGCCAAAAAAGCATCTTGGCAGCAATACGTCTCCAAACTGAATACCAGAACACCAACGAAGAAAATATGGGACATGATTCGAAAAATTAGTGGCAAAAACAAATCAAATAAACATGTCCATATCAAATCGAACGGAAATATATGTTCAACGGCTAAAGACATTTCCAATGCCTTGGGGGAAAATTTTCAGAAAAACTCCTCTAGCTCAAATTATTCAGAAAGTTTCCAAAATATTAAACAAGAACAAGAGAAAAAGAATTTAAATTTTTCCTCATTAAATCAGGAAAAATATAATTTGCCTATCACTACTAAAGAATTATTAGATGCTCTCCATAAATCCCATGATACTGCTGTTGGCCCTGATGACATTCACTATCAAATTTTAAAACATTTACCCAACAAGGCATTGGAAACATTATTAAATATTCTGAATGATATTTGGATCACTGGAAAATTCCCTGAAAACTGGAGAAAAGCTACCATTATTCCTATTCCGAAACCTAATAAAGATCATACTGAAGCCACTAATTACAGACCTATTGCTTTGACAAGTTGCTTATGTAAAACAATGGAGAGAATGATTAATGATAGGCTGGTTTGGTTCTTAGAATCAAACCAGCTTATCACTAAATTTCAAGCTGGTTTTAGAAAAAACAGCTCTACTAACGATCATTTGATTCGCTTAGAATCATTTATACGTGATGCCTTTATTAAAAAAGAACATGTCGTAGCTGTATTCTTTGACCTAGAAAAGGCCTACGATACCACTTGGAAGTATGGCATCATGAAAGATTTACACACATTGGGCCTTAAAGGCCGATTACCACTTTTTGTTCAAAATTTCTTATCCGATCGAACATTTAATGTTCGCTTAGGAAATACATTATCGGACACATTTGATCAAGAACAAGGTGTACCACAAGGTAGTATTTTATCACCAACCTTGTTCAGCATAAAAATTAATAATATAGTTAAATGTGTAAAAGACCCAGATTGTTCGCTTTTTGTTGACGATTTTGGAATCTTTTATCGATCCAAAAATATGGAAACCATTGAATTTAAACTCCAAAGGTGTTTAAATAATATAGAAACTTGGGCAACAGAAAATGGTTTTAAATTTTCTAAAACAAAAACTCAGTGTGTTCATTTCTGCCACATACGAAAGTTACATTTAGATCCTGAACTGACTATATACGGCAGTCCAATTCCAGTCGTCACTGAGGCGAAGTTTTTGGGTCTTTTATTCGATAACAAATTGTCTTTTGTTCCCCATATCAAAGCTTTGAAAGCTAAATGTTTAAAAGCTCTTGATATTCTTAAAGTCCTGTCCAGTTCCGACTGGGGAGGAGATCGCACTGTTCTTTTAAATCTTTATAGATCTTTAATTCGTTCCAAATTGGACTATGGTTCCATAGTCTATGGTTCTGCTAGGAAATCTTATTTAAAATCTTTGGATACTATACATCATCAAGGTTTACGTTTAGCACTAGGCGCCTTTCGCACTTCACCCGTTGATAGTCTCTATGCTGAATCTAATGAACCATCACTTTATATTAGAAGAGAGAAATTGTCTCTTCAATATGCTACTAAATTAGCTGCAAATCCACGCAATTCAGCATATGAATGTGTTTTTAACCCCAAGTATGAACGATTTTATAACAACAAACCATCGGCGATTAAACCTCTTGGTCTAAGAATTCAATCATTACTCGAAGAGGCAAATATTAATATTAAAAATATTCAATCTTTTTCATTATCATCCAAAGAGCCATGGACTTTAAACCCTCCAAAGATTATTTTAACCTTACATAAAAATAAGAAATCCGAAGTGGAATCGCATATTTTTAAGAACGAATTTTTAGAAATCAAGTCCAATTTTAAACATCATATATCCATTTACACTGACGGTTCGAAACAAGATGAGAAAGTTGCTTGTTCTGTCATTAGTCCGAATTTCACCGACAGCATTAGATTACCCGATAATAGCTCTATTTTTACCGCTGAAGCGAAAGCAATTGATATTGCACTCTATCACATTCGAGATCAATCTGAAAGACATTTTATCATTTATTCCGATTCTCTTTCTGTATTGAAAGCTCTCAAAGACCAACAGCACAGAAACCCCTTGATCCAACAAATTCTTAGAAAATATCACTATCTTTCCGTCTCGAAGGAGATCACATTCTGCTGGCTTCCGAGTCACGTGAATATCCGCGGAAATGAGCTAGCTGATTTGGAAGCCAAATCAGCATTATCGTTAACAGTTACAAATTTAAAAATCCCTTACTCTGATTTAAAATCGAACATTAACAAATATATTTTTTTTTTTTTTTTTTTTTTTGTTTGGGTTTTACGGCCCTTTCAAGATTATTTCACTCATATCGAGCCGATCGTTAATCAGAGGTGGGCGAAAACCGGAGTACCCGGAGAAAAACCACCTGACCTTCCGTTGCAGAACTTGGCGTCTCACACGTGGCCCGAGCGAGGCTCGAACCTACGGCGGTGAGAGACCTAATGACTAAGAGTCAGCGCTCTTATCCACTAGGCCACGGAGGCCCGTCATTAACAAATATATAAAAAATAAATGTCAATCAATTTGGGAAAAAGAAACTAATAATAAATTAAACCAAATACAACCGAATTTTCATACCAAATGCACTTTTTCGAATTATAATAGGAAAGATCAGACTAAAATCACAAGATGCCGTATTGGACACACACGACTCACTCATTCATACATTTTAAAAAAACGAACAAGCACCTTTCTGTATATCTTGTAACGAACCGTTCACTGTTTAACACTTTCTCATCTCATGTATTGAATTTGACCATATACGTTCTAAATATTTTAAAATTACTACGATGAAAGATCTTTTTAATAATGTTCCTTTTTACCAATTAATCAATTTTCTTAAAGAAATCGGTCTTTTTAACAAACTGTAGTTATTAAAATTTTAATTGTTTAATATTGTACTATTTATATATAATATATATAACTGTTTTAGACGCTATATGCCCTGTTAGGGTTGAGCGTCTTAAAATAAAACATCCATCCATCCATCCATAATTGAACTGCAATTGAAAGTCCAAATCTAAAAGTGTAGCAAGAAACCAGCATTAGGCTACACCATGTATATGGCTAAATCCTTACATTTTCATAAAACCATTGCTTTGGCTTCAATACTTAAAATTCTGAGAAACTGTCCCATGGACAAAAATGCTAGTTCACCCAGTTTTTTTAGGCACCTTTGGCAATAAGCTGATTTATCAAATAAAAAAAAACCTGCCGGAAGCAAACCGTTTTGAATGCCAAGGTTATTTGAATATGTGGTAAACGCATGATTTTAAGGGGTTGTCAATATTTGTTGTGTCACTCTATAATATAGAAGAATGTTTTTGATGCCTTCAACATCAGCAGTAGGCAACTGCCCATTATGATTGTAATAAAATAATAAAATTAATTGGTAAGACTAGATTTTAAGGGCTAAGCAAGAAATCAGAACTATGCTACAGCATAGGGTGAGTATTAGATATTTTCATAAAATCTGTTTTGTTTGCCTTCACTCAAAATTCTGATAGATCTTGCCATGATATGAAAATACTGTTTCTTTGACTTTTAAGGTCTCCTTCATAAACAGGCTGATGAATCAAGCAATTAAAAACCTGCTAGTATAAATCCTTCTAGGATGCCTTTAGGCTTTTCGAATTATTATGCAGTATATAGGCAAATATTGCCATTTTACAATTTCACACCACAATTTGGGGTGGTCAGTTTTTTTTTCTCCCCTTTTATGATATAGACGCTTCATTTTGGTGCATTCAGGATTAACAGTACTTAATGTTCCAGTGATGGAATTAAAATGGAAAGACTAAATCTAAAGGACTGCTGAATAATTAGCATTATCCTACACTATGTATAAGGCAAAATTCTGATAGCACAATGTTTGAAGCATATGTACAATTATCCCAATTACAGAAAATTGTCATTCTTGTAGACACAGTGGATAGCATTATCTCAAATAAGGGTTTGTAATATGGAAAAAAAAAAACTTGCCATCAAATCAAATAAGCAAGATCAGATCAACAACTGGCCTCCATGGATTGCAATAATGAAAACAGATTTGCTATTGATAGAATAATAACTCCCAAGTATTATTTCTCTTGCAAAACTGGAAAAAATACTCAACCTGTTCTGGGGATAATCCACCATTATGAAATTGTAAATGAATACATACAAAATATCATACAATGCCTTTTCCAATAAAATGCAGCAATGCAAAACTGAATGATTTTCTACAACTTACATTAGCCGAATATATACCTTCCATTGTCCCTTGCTCATGATGGGGAGGTGGAAGACTGAGCAAGATATTTTACTACATGTACTTGTATGTATTTTAAATGAAGTCACTTTTGATTTATGTATTTTGGGCAGTCACTACTGTGAACAAAAGATACTTGACTGCCTTAACTCATTTAGTACTAGGTACCCCAAAACGGGTAATTGGCAAACAGTGCAGGCCCTGATCAGATGCTGGGGCCTACACTGTTTGCAAAAACGTTCAGCCAGTTTCCAAATAGATTTTTAAGAAAGCACAACCTGACTCCCCTAAATTTTGAAATGGCCTCCTGCTTTATATTAAGAGGAAGATTCCATTTGGTACAAAATTGGGTTAAGGCTGATCAACTTTACAAATTAAAAATCCCACTGGAAACCAATAATGAATGTCATCATTTAGCAAGGAGACAACTTTGATGACCTTTTGTTTATCTTTTTACTTTTTTTTTCCAAATGAGGACCTCTGAAGAGGGTTCTACTCTATTTTTTGTTTGCATATACCATTCTGCTATACAGCCCGGGCTTCTCCAGACTTTTGGTTGAGTCTTTAAACCGAGGCATTAGGAAAAACAATAAAATGATTCAAGGAAATTTAAATGGATTCAGTTCTGGTGTCATTGAATTTTTCAATATTGTTGACAGAAGTGACAGGACTTTAATTATTCTCGAAATGACCTGCTGTGATGTATCATGGAACTCTTTATTTAAAAAATAATGCGAGGGAACTTACAGTCCCCGAAACAGGTCAGTCACCATTTCTGGGCTTCTGATACTGTAATCGGTCAAATGTGACCATTGCTCCCATGTGTATCTATCTATTTATACTGCAGCAACTAACCTGCAACTATTGTACATTGTATACACTCCAGGTTTGCAGGATGAAAGTCTACACAGTAATCATGTAAGATAGAGCTCTTTAACCTGTACAAGAGATGGTTCTCCCTGCACAGGTGATGGGGGGAGGCTACACTAGTGGTAATCGGAAAGAAAGTATCAGGAAAAAAGTATCGGAAAAAAAGTATCAGTTTTGGGTAGGAAAAAAAGTATCTGGAAAAAAAGTATCAGTTTTAATCAGATTCGCTTCTGATGTTACAATGATATGATGATTAGGATACTTTTGTATGTTTTGATTTGTTTTTCAGTTTAATAATCAATTTTGCAACCTATCTCTGTAATCCTTACCTTATAAAAGGGATGAGAGGTCACATCATCTCAACGGTAGTTGGTTTCATTGGGCGACAGGGTTTGAGATGTCATTTCATCTCGCTGTCGGGTAAAAGTCCCACAAGTTGGAAGCAACGCCTCCAAAATGACCTATACAGTGTAGATGGGGATGTTAAACCTCTAATTAAACAAGCCTAACATGTGCAAGTCGGACCTCCATGCTCATGAACCCTATTTGGTTTCAATGGGCGGCAGGGCTTGAGGTGTCATTTCATCTCAATGTCTGGTAAAATTCCCACAGATTGGTCACATTAAACTGAGACTTTCTTCCTGATATTTTTTTTCCTGATAATTTTTTCCGGATTCTTTTTTTCCGATACTTGTTTTCCTGATACTTTCTTTCCTACATTCGCACTAGAATCAGAATCAGAATTGTTACTGGTGACACGTCAAACGACATTCATACACTAGTCAGCTAGTAACGTCCCGATCCGATGAACGCCTTACGGTACATTTTGTGGCAATCATCTGGGTCTAATTCTCCGTTCAAAGCAATATATAGTTGATAACATAATGATTTCCTGTAACTGTTGAAAGAATGGCAAGGCAATCTAAATCTTTTTCTGATGGATTTCGATATTCTT
This sequence comes from Lucinisca nassula, assembly GCA_963580285.1. Taxonomy (NCBI): domain Eukaryota; kingdom Metazoa; phylum Mollusca; class Bivalvia; order Lucinida; family Lucinidae; genus Lucinisca; species Lucinisca nassula. Next base: position 12,713,101 of record OY757026.1, read on the forward strand.
CGATATAAAGCTTCCACCGCCATTTTGTCCTGCTCACCGAGAATGTTTCGTAAAAGGTGCACCGATTGGTTCGTTTAAAATAGAATAAAACGGAAATTCCGAGGTAATGGAAGGTGACCTTTCATGGGTCGTTGTCAGATCTAGGCGTACATAGTTCAGCTTAGATCGGGTTTCAATCAGATTGCGCACAACGTAATATCGTGTCCGCACAACATAATATCTTGTTCACTAACATATGTTGTTATTTTTTTTTTTTTTTTTTATTTTAGTTTTTTTTTTCTGTTCGCACAACAAATTATCTTGTTCGAAAATAAGATAATTATTATGCAGTGCAAACAAGGTATTGTGTAGTGCGGACAATATAAATTGCGCGAACACGATATTATGCTGTGCGGACAAGATAGTAAGTTGTGCGAGCAAGATATTATGATGTGTTTTTTCCGGCTATCTTGTGCGCACAAGATGCTATAATCTGTTGCAGACAACTTGAAAAATAACACAAGCATGTCCCTTCCCGGGTTCTGTAGAAATTAGAATGGAAGTGTAGAAATAATAAAAGAACAACAAGACAGAAACAACAACTTACTCCTGGGTTTTAGTACCCCGAAAATCCAGGTATGGACATTTTAGTCTCTCCAGAACAACAGCTCTGTTTATTTTCATTTGTCAAAATGAACTTCAATAAATCTCAGGTTCACACTGATAAGCCTCACTAATTGCCTAAGCATATGGCAACAAAAAAAATCAGTTTTGCAAACAGTGCAAGCCCAGATCAGACGCCGCAGAACGCGGCGTCTGATCAGGGCCTGCACTGTTTGCTAATTGCCCGTTCTGGGGTTTCTGGTACAAAATGAACAGATGTGTAAACCTTTACTAGGATAAACATTTCAGTCTGGTACTGCACTGTCTAATTTTAAACCTCTAGCATGCCTGGCTGTAAAATTCTCTGAATAAATCAGAATTAATTACAACTTCATGCCATTATTTCTATACCAGCAAGGCAACAGCTGTCAAATATTTGATAAATTGGTATGCTCAGTCTGAGCAACTATTTGAGAGTTATACGCAGGAGTAAACTCTTCATTATCTGCTGCAAGTGCAACAGGCCTTGGCCAACTTTAGGTCCATGTCGGAAAGAAACAACAACTCGACCCGAACAAAGCTGCATTGGAAAAGAAATAGAGGATCTTACATGAGTGCTCATGTATTATTGAATTTATTAAACGAGTTGTGGAAAAGGTATAAAATGCGAGGCTTTGCCGAGCATTTTATCCCTTTTCCTCAACGAGTTTAATAAATTCAATAATATATGAGCACGAATGCAAGATTCTATTTATCTTATGACATTTAAAACGCATTTTATTCACGATTGTTTACAAAAATGTGAATATTCCGTCGTTAGTAAACGCGACGTCGTTAAGGACGTCGTAAATGTAACGTTACGGGACGTATTTAGGTAATTTGCATATTAAATCCACTAGTGGATTATCGAAAATATTACATGGCGTTATTACACTCTCAGACGCGACGGCATATGATAAATAATATTAGTTCGTCTGTCATTGAGATATGCTACTGTTTGTGTGTTCTAAGATGACTGATTAGACCAATTCTAGCCATAAGCTGTCTGTTGCAGATAGATCAACAGAGTTCAGAGGAAGACAGCTCTGTTTGTGATGCCTTAGATCTGGCTTTGCGCTCTGTACGTGAACTGTCAAAACACGGGGCCTCCGCCGTTCGGTCCTTGGAGAAATACATTTGGCTCCACTTATTTTCAAACAAGATAATATGTTGTGCGAACCAAAAAACATGTTGTGCGAACAAGATATTATGTTGTGCGAACAAGGTATTACGTTGTGCGTTCCAGGCCATCGGAGCTTGAAGAAATAGATCGGGCTGTACGGTTCTTCCACGAAGAGTAACGACCGTACATGAGTACAGGTAAACTGCATAGAAGATCTAAGCCTGCCAAGGCAAGGTGATGCGAGTCGGACCGTCCAGTGCATATAAGCCCTACTGGTTTTATTGGGCGACAGGGATTGAGATGTCTATTCTTCTCAGTGTCGAGTAAAAATCCCACAACATCTTTTGCGAACAAGATAATATGCTGTGCAAACAAGGTATCTTGTTATACTGCAAAGAAATTTCCTGGCTTTTGACTGGACAGCGCAAGGACAATTATTTTCCATATACCCCGTGAGCAAAATATATTACCCTCTCGCGCTTGCCTTCGCTGAATTGTGATGTCCGCCATCTTGAATTTACTGATGTTGATAAGAAATTAAGGCAAAATAATTTAATGCACCACAATAATTTCCAGCCAATAAATGAATAAATAAAATCTTGTGATTGTTTTCAGTCATTCGCTACTTTACAAATATTTCATTCCAACATGGTGTAAACACTTTCCCACTTAGCGCTCTGATCAACGTAGTTCGTGCAGAAGCCGCCGGGGTCGGCGACATTCTTTCGTGGAGGTTGATCGTGAAATCTTTTCTACGGTCATTCTCTCCCTTCCGCTGATTCAAGAAGGGCAGATGTCAGTTTCTGGCGAAAGAATGTGCGCTGTACTGGTTAACCGCTTACGTATAAGCCTGCCCAGGAAAGTGTTGATAGGTAAACTGACCGGATCAAAAATAACCTAAATAGTGTTGACTGGGCCGTTAAACTCCAATACAAACAAACAAACAAGTTCGTGCAGAAGGGCGTGTTTTATGCGACATATGTAAACATGTCCTTCTAACGACGCCCGTTCAAAAGAATTCTTTGGAAAACAATTAAACAATGTACCACATGCCGTCAAAAAGTGTTCCCGTATATAAAAAATGTTATTTTGATCTTTCACGGGGAACATGGGTTCCTACTCCCCGCCCGAAAGCGATATTTGCCCGAGCCGTAAAGCGAGGGCAAATATCGCTTTCGGGCGGGGAATAGGATCCTTTGTTCCCCGTCAAGAATCAACATACTCGTTACTTATTGCAAACACACGAAGTGTTTGCTTTAGGTAGCTTTGCACTAAATACGGGAGGTACTGGATTTTATCACTTTGGGACAGAGCTTTTAGTTGCAGTCTAAATACCAGGCAGGCTTCCATTGGATAAATATCCCATGTTTCATTTCAATGTGAGAAAAGGATGGTTATAAGGCAATAAAATGATGTGTGTTTTATAATTATATCTGCAAGCTCAAAGAAATTGTTGCTGATTTTATATTGTCACCTCTCCTTTAAAAAGCCGGCTTGTATTCACTGCGAATCTGCATGTAAACAAACATGGCGGACCATAACTTGAAAAAGAGACGTGCAACATGTGGATTTTTTCTCATCAACTTGTTGAACTAGGATAGCTCTATAAATGAGTAAGGTTTGAAAAGTTTTGTATGTGTAGTTTTTGTGGGAGCATGTAAAAGGTTATTATTGTCGCCTATGGAAAATATTTAGTGGTAAGCTCCCTATACCAAAAGTATAAAAATTAGCCCCACACTCCAGTTTTCAGTCATTACATCATATTTTCACACATTGGTAGGTTCTATCCAATTCTGTATCATTAAATGGATATATATTCCTGACATGTGGTTTGCCACAGAAACTGTAAAAAAGTGTAAGATTAGTGGTAATTAAGTCTAACTGGGTGTATTTGATCAGTTTTTGCTTCTGATCTGTGCATTTGGGTTGGGGGGGGGTACTTTAAAGCCATGCTTATCAATTGTTATTGGGTTTGTTTTGGAAAATAGCTTGCAGTAGGTGTATAACCAGATACACAAGAGATAGAATCTACTCCATCTGGAATTTAACAGTAAAGTTACATGGTTTATGGCCTTGGTCTCTAACCAAAGCAAAACTTCAAAATTGTCTCTGCTGCGATATCGCGATAAGTTATCTCATCTATTATTGGTTCTAATTGATTAGATCATGTTAAAGGATCTGAACAGATATGTATCCACTGTTTCACCTGGTATTAAGGCATTTATAATCATTTTTTTTTCAACGTTTTATCATCAAAATATCCTGAAAATGCCATTTTTACATAAAATAGGGGGTATATGTGTGAAATCCACCATAAATACCAGTTGGTATGCTATTAAGGCATAATTTAGTGCATTTTAGGATTGAAGTGTTCTAAAGACATAGGAGAAGAACCACTGATGCAAGCCGGTGTCTGGGTTTCATTCCAGCAAGAGGTAAAATTTGCTCTTTTTCACAAAATATGGTTTGTTCGGCTTTCATTGTAGAATCTGAAAGCGATAACTTTTTCGCAACTTTCAAAGATTTTTTGTCAGTGAACGTTTATTATGCATGCTTAAATTATTAGATATGATCTAAATTTCTATTTGACAAAGCTTTTGATGGATCATAAAGACAATAAGGGTTTGGTATAGGTAGCTTTGCATTAAATACGGGAGGTACTGGATTTTATCACTTTGGGACAGAGCTTTTAGTTGCAGTCTAAATACCAGGCAGGCTTCCATTGGATAAATATCCCCTGTTTCATTTCAATGTGAGAAAAGGATAGCTATAAGGCAATAAAATGATGTGTGTTTTATAATTATATCTGCAAGCTCAAAGAAATTGTTGCTGATTTTATATTGTCACCTCTCCTTTAAAAAGCCGGCTTGTATTCACTCCGAATCTGCATGTAAAGAAACATGGCGGACCATTACTTGAAAAAGAGACTGGCAACATGTGGATTTTTTCTCATCAACTTGTTGAGCTAGGATGGCTCTATAAATGAGTAAGGTTTGAAAAGTTTTGTATGTGTAGTTTTTGTGGGAGCATATAAAAGGTTACTATTGTTGCCTATGGAAAATATTTAGTGGTAAGCTCCCTTTACTGTAGAGAGGCTGAAACAAGATACTTAGGCACCCAAATCTCGCATGGAATCTCGTTCAATTTCTCGGGATAATCCACCATCTTTACAGAGTTCATGAGAATTGTATTCACACCCAAAACTGTATCTCAAAACCAAAAAAGAGTAAAGTTTCATTACAACAGATACACAAAAAAGGCGAAATAATTTTAAAAAGTTCTTTTCAAAGACTGTTGCATCAAACGAGGAAGTTTGACAGCGGGAAAGTTTCGAAACTACGTCACGCTTCACGTTTGCCGGTAAAATCCAACACCGCAGTTGGACCAACGACTTACCGGAGATTTACCGAAGGATTTAACGGAACTTCTCGGTAGGGTGGAAAGCGCTTCTCGTCTGGACAAGCAGTTAAAACTTTTTTTCACAAATTTACTCAGGTGTATACAATAAAGTTCTGGGAATAGGAGAAGAAACAATGAGCTATCTGACTACCTGCGGTTTTTAAAGCTAAAATAAACTATTTATTTGCAGATTTCATACAAAAAGTAAAGCGCTGGGAAACTTTTATTGGAGCGTCCGTGTTGTGTCTTTCGTCTTTTTGGCGCGTCGACGTAGACACTTTGCACTCGTTGACGTCACGTTATACTACATGTGTGCGCGCCATGGCACTGAATGTTGTTTAGCATGTCACATTGTCTGCTGTCTTTTTTGCTTAAGTTTGCTAAATTATTGCAAAAACATTGATTGTTTTGAATTGCGGTATAAACTAAATACATGGTTAGTGTCTTTAATAATAAAATAAAATCGGTTTGCCTCGACGATTATATGGGGGCTCGAAAATATAATCGGTTCGCTAAAGCTCGCCCCTATAAAATTGTCTAAGGCTCACCGATTTTTTTTTATAATTAAAGACACTAACCATGTTTTTACTATATTAATGTCTTTGTTTGATTTGGGGTTTAACGTCCCCGTCAACACTGTAAAGGTCATTTTGGAGACGTTGCTTCCAGTTTTGTGGGACTTTTACCCGACATTGAGATGACATTTCAAGTCCTGTCGCCCAATGGAACCAAAGGGTTTATTAGCATGGACGGTCCACCTCGCACCGCGGTTCCTGGACAGGCTTAGCGGTTTACCATTACTAGTGTGCGGGCGGGATTCAGCTCTGCGTGGAAGCATCATGCAGCCCATATATTTTTCCAAGCCCCGATGGGCGGGGGCTGTCTACAGCATTCATAGTTGTCCATGTGTGGAGAAAAGTGACGATGTGTTTACCCTTGCAGGTAAAATTGCCCGAGGGCAAAAATGATTCTTTTACTGCACGCGACTGCCAGTATATATGGACATGTACTTTTGAGCATCGGAGTTAAATATTATAGGGCGCATGGTCTTTTGTCGCCCTGCTCTTGACATGCTCTCGACCAATCAGAATTCAGATTTCTTGAATAGGTCATGAATACTAATGAGGTATAATAATGATTGCTTGCGGAACAGGAATATAATTAGAGATTATCACATGGAGTTTTGGTTATCGCCCGCAGTATCAACCCGAGACCCCATTATAAGCCCGAGAGCTTTAGCTCGAGGGCAGTTAATGGTCGAGGGTTGATACTGCGGGTGATAACCAAAACACCATGTTATAATCTGTTTATCACATCTCGTTTCTATATTTATAAACGGCAGATCGCCATATTTACATATTGATGGATCCGCCAAACGTTCCAGTACTGTGTTTTACCCGTAACCAAGGTCACAAAATGGGGTTTTGGCCCGCAACTGTGAAAATGTTTGCTTTTCCCCGTCGTGTCTCTTTCAGTGTTCACATTTTTCATGTCTTCAACAAATGTGTGCATTTTCTCAATTGACAACTCTCTAAAGTGCTGTTTTCACAGACACTCGAATCACACAAAATAGCCGAAAAGGGTGGGGGTTCGTCTTTCATGAAAGGAAATCCTGTGTACTGTCTCGATTTAACTCTAGCATCCATTCAACTGGTTGTTGGTTGTTGATGTTGAGCGTTCACTTTGGGGGTCGTTGGTGTCGTTTTATCAGTCCTACTGATATTGGCCTAAAGATGTGCAAGGCCTGTGGTACTTGTGTGCGTGTGTGTGTGTGAGGGGGGGGGGGGGGGTTGAGGGGAAACGTTGCTGTTTCTTCTGTTTCTACACTTTCATTCATTTTCCTCAGTCTCCCGTGTCCCTTATTTCAACTCCTCTACACTACTCCTTCTACACTTTTCTCTTTTTTTCTGGGATACGACACAAAACAACACACAGTGGTTGTGTCGTGAAACCCATATAATAAATAAGTTTGACAGATTACGCTAGAATGTTTACTTCACGTGATGACGCAGTTGTTAGTGATGACGTAGTTGTTAGCCATGACTGTATCACTGATGTTTTTAAAAGTAGGTAAATCGATTTTTACTTTTAAAGGTCTGGACCCAGCCTAGAAGTGTATTTGCCGGGCACGATAACCGCTCTTAATGTAAAAATTCATTACTTCCGGTTATCAGCCCAGGCGGGCAAAAACTGGTTATCAGGGGGAAGTGTCCATAACATTCGGTATGTTTCGCTGTTATCGCATATGTAAAATTGTGGTTACGGATATGTTAATATAGAAACAAGTATGTGATAAGGGCCATTACGGAAACACGCCTATAGTTTAAACTTTATTTTTCAATGTACAAATATTACAATACTGTCCATGGCAATACGATGTGCAACATATAGAACACGCCTATATAATTTTGACCCCTTAAACCCCACTTTTATAAAATAAAACTGGGTTTTACAGTGGAAAAGATTATTTTTGGTTATTTCTGCTCAAACACATAATTTGTGGATACTCGTTAGAACCGCCTCGCCGGGGCGGTTATAACGATCACCTGCAATACATGTTTTGAGCAGAAATATGAAAAATATCAGAATTTGTTTTCTGTTTTTTTTTTTTTTTTTTCATTTTTGATGATAAAATGTTCAATACAATTGAAAAGGCGTGTTTTCTTAATGTAAAGGAAACAGTCTAAGTGTACATTCAAGACCAATCGTTAAGCCTTCTCTCAGAGACAATTAGTGGCCCATCAGTTATAACAGTTCTTTTATTTATTTATTTCTCTTTTTTCCTTTTTGTTGTAAACTGTTGTTCAATTAGTAATTGGCACTTCTCGAAAGACGGTGCTGCAGATTTTACCGTCAGTGATTCTGTAACCTGACACAGAGAATGTGTGATACTGATTCCATAAAAGTCAAACTACAGTAAAATTCCTATATTAAGACCACCTTTGGGACTGCTCAAAAGTGGTCTTTAAAATCGATACAATTAACCCACAGCTCCCGTCAGAGACCCCAAAGGGAAAGAAACACACACATGAAGCAACAGACCCAAACCGAAACACCAACAGCTGAAAGCCAAAAGGACCGTTACTTTACTACAAAATGGCCAATAGGCTATCCACAATAAAATAATATTAGCGACACAAACACCCAAAGACAAACCATAACAAAAATAAACCGCGACAGAAGAACAGCCTTTAAGACCACTTTTGAACAGTCCCAAAGTTGGAATAGTGGAATTTACTGTACTTTCTTAGAAGCCTCCATGGTGTAGTAGTTACGCTACTCGCCTTGTAAACCAGGGGTCGGAAGATCGATCCCGTGCTTCTCCTGACTTTCGGATGAGTCTAAAAACCGGGATCCGGTCTCCGTATGACCTTAGCTGTTTATGGGACGTAAAACTCAAACACTCACTCACTGTACTTTCTTCTGGATCCCGATTTATACGCAAGCCTTTTATGAATTGTATTGTTTAAAGTATACAAATGAAATAAAAAATAAACTAAATAGACAATGTAATTCATTGGGCGTTTATACATATCGGGGGTATTGTATATTGTTTGTATTGGAGTTTAACGGCCCAGTCAACACAATTTTATGCCATTTTGAGCCGGACAGTTTACCTATCCACACTTTTCCTGGACAGGCTTTCCTTTGGTGTCTTTGATGGGTGAATTGTATCGATTCCTGATCTTTGTTTTACTTCTACTTTTAAAGTTAAGCGGTTAACCATCTTTCACCAGAAACTGACAACAACCCTTCTTGCATCAGAAGAAGGGAGAAAATGGCCGTAGAAAAGATTTCACGATCAATCTCCATGAAAGCGGCTAAACCAGTTTGTACTGAATGGAATCATCCATCTAATCAATTTCAAAATATAGGGGTACCAGGTTGAGTTTGTTTAGAAATTGATTTATTAAAGGCTGAATGTTTTGCAAACAGTGAAGACCACCATCTACGGCGACTGATCGAGGCCATTACGAATGCACGCCTGTACAAATACGTCGCAAATTTTACCACCGAAAAACGAAAACTTCAAGATGAAAAATTCTGCTATATTTCCTATTTCTACTCAAAATATTGATTCTAGGTATTCGTTAGAACCGCCTTATCCAGGCGGTTCTAACGAGTACCCATAATCTATATTTTAGAGCAGAAATAAGAAAATAGGTTTTACTCCTGTAAACTCCAGTTTTAATATATAAATGTGGGGTTCAAGGGGGTCAAAATTATATGTTTTTGTGATGGCCAACACTGTTTGCTTATGACCCGTTTTGGGTTCCTAATAGTTCTCTTACAGGAAAGAATTTGCCCCTGCTTCTAACGCATATGGACGTGTGGTGCGATAGAAGGGGAAAAAACATGCGCAAGTTTGGAGCACATCACGAAAACACGCCTATATAAATTTGATCCCTTCGAACAGTTTTATATAGAAAAACATGGGTTTACAGGGGAAAACATTTTCTTATTTTTGCTCTAAAATATAGATTGTGGGTACTCGTTAGAACCTCCTCGATTAGGTGGTTCATACAAATACCCATAATCTTTAGTTTGGGCAGGAATATGAAAAAAATATCAATCTTTCATCTTAAAATTTCGTGTTTTTTTTTGTTTTTTTTTTCGGCTAAAAAGTTTACATTGTATTTGTATAGGCGTGTTTTCGTAATGATATTCAAAAATAACCCATGTCAGCAATTTTTTTTTTATGACTACTGCAGTGGTAATGGAGAATATTGTCCCGAGTTTGAATATCTCTCAACTCTCAACTCAACTCATCTTTATTCAAGCTTAGGTTACATAGGTAACATTAAGCGAAAATCAAAATATGCAAACAAAACATGCAAACAAATGGCGTAGTCAATAACAGATACTAGTTGGAACGAGAATTATCATCAGCATTTTTTTTTTTTTTTTTTTTTTGTGGGGAAAACAATAAAGTATCAACAAATGCTAAATTTGTAATAATGTAGATTAGGTCAGCTGGGGTCAAGTTGAGCCCGCGCGTCTCACCATGACCGCCGCTGAACATACTCAGCATAGCCAAACCTTCCAAAAATAATCATTGTAGATAGGCAAGGTCACCGAACAGGACCTGCTCTTGAAAAATGAGCTTACAATGAGATAAATATGGAACTGTCGTGCGAGGAGCCCCGACCCGAATTACCAAATTTAATCCGTTGAGGTGGTTTATATGGTCATATCGACTGTGCATGTCTATTGTCTCGTTCATAAACCGAAACTGCCAACTCATGCCATCCTCAAGATTAATATCAATAGACACCAGGACACAGTTGTTCAAAGCATTGTTGGCTTAACGAGCTCGTTAGTAGCCAAATTATTTACTGTTCTAGTAAGTACAAAATTGAGACGGTCCTCCGTGGCCTAGTGGATAAGAGCGCTGACTCTTAGCCATTAGGTCTCTCACCGCTGTGGGTTCGAGCCTCGCTCGGGCCACGTGTGAGACGCCAAGTTCTGCAACGGAAGGTCAGGTGGTTTTTCTCCGGGTACTCCGGTTTTCGCCCACCTCTGATTAACGATCGGCTCGATATGAGTGAAATAATCTTGAAAGGGCCGTAAACCCCCCCCCCCCCCCCCAAAAAAAAAAAGTACAAAATTGAAACTTCTGTTATTTTTGCTTGAAAAATGTGAGTAGCTTTTTGCAAATTTGCAAAAGCTACTAACATTTTTTAGCACAAACAATGTAAGTTTGTTGTTTTTTTTTGTCATAATACATGATCAATACATCACGGCTATATAATTTTGACCCTTCGAACCACACTTTTATATAGAAAAAACTGGGGTCTACAGGGGTAAACCTTATTTTTCTTATTTCTGCTCTAAAATATAGATTATGGGTACTCGTTAGAACCGCCTCGATGAGGCGGTTCAAACGAGTACACACAATCTTTATTTTGACCAGAAATAAGAAAATATCACACTTTTTCATCTTAAAATTTTCATTTTTTTTCGGCGATTAAGGAAACACTGTATTTGTATAGGCGTGTTTTCGTAATGTTTTACATTATGTTAACTAACGACAGTATTAGATTTGAACAACCGACCCCGGATTGCTAGTGTTATTCGATATCACAACGATTGATCGATTATGTTGAGGATTAACGACACGTCAACCCTTTTGGGTCTATCCGTGCCTGTTGCAATGACAGCAGGTCGTGCCCAACTGCAAGCCAATATCAGTTTGGCGCCAATGTGACCATGAAGAAAACACGTCTGTATAGTTTTGACCCTCTTGAACCCCCTTTTTATATAGTTTAACTGACCTCAAAATTTTGATTTATTGCCCAACAAGACACTGCTAGATCTAATCTATTTCTTAAATACAAGTAAAGTAGCTACATGAAAAACACATATAGGGTTCTCAATTCAGTAAAAGAAGGAAACTGATACAAAAGTAACAGCATCAGTAACGATTATGGACGAAACAATACGATAGATCAATCATAGGCCTTCAATTATTTCAGATTCTCAGTAACAACAAAGTCCATTTCTAGCCGTATAATCAAGACCAATTTGCATAAGAATGACAAACCCACTATTTATTCAGATGACAAATGCGAGTTTGACCTGACATAGAGCACATTTACATACAAAGATATACGTTTTATTTGCGTTTTGGATGATTGAGTTTTATATTGTACAAGAATGACTACTTTCGGTTTTGTCTTGACCTGAATCGTGACCGTTTTACTGTTTTGTCTGCAGTCACCTTTTTTTTTTGCATTATTTGCTGGCTCCCAGCTTATAATTTGTCAATATTGGAAAAACAGGTAACCAGACCCCGCTGACCTTGAAAGGTCAGGGGGTTCTGGTTACCTGTTTTCCCAACACTGATATTCTTCAGACTAGGAACCTGCAGCTAATGCAAATAAGGTGAATATGGAGGACAGAGATGGCAAATTGGCCTCGAACCAAGTGTCGTGAGACAATATGTGCTCTTAAGATGTCATGTGTTGTTTTCGAAATGAAGTTTATTGTAATGTAGCAGAAAAACCTGGTAGAGGATGCAGCTACAATGCTAAAATTGCCGAAATATACTTGGATTAATTTATATCATCCAGCAAAGTATTAATACAGCCTGTTTAAATCATGTTTCTGATAAAAGCCACAAGCCTATAAGAAATATGGCAAATGTCAGATCCACTACCCTTTGTTTGGTAAGTGTCAAGAAATGACGACGGGCATGGTGCCAAAATGAACGTAATATAAATATATATTGTTTGCTCAAATTAGAAGCTAGTACGGAACCCTGGAAGGGACATGATATTTTTAATATCTTGTGCGCACAAGATAATACCTTGTGCGGACAATATATTATCTTGCTCGGACAACATAGAATCTTGTGCGCACAAGATAATTTGGACAAGATATTATCTTGTGCGGGCAACAAAAATATTTTGTTCACACAACATATTATCTTGTGCGCACAAAATATTAAGTTGTGCGAACAAGATATTGTCTTGTTCGCACACGGTATTATATTATGCCAACAATATATTATCTTGTTCGCACAACTGATATTTATTGTGCGGAAAAATATCTTGTTAACACAACTTAACACAACTCCACGGGTTCCGTGGAATCGTATTTTATGTTTTTGTCTGCATGGAGAAGACAGAAATGGCAAATTGGCCTCGAACCAAGTGTCGTGAGACAATATGTGCTCTTAAGATGTCATCTTTTCTTTCCGATATTAAGTTTATTGTAATGTAGCAGAAAAAAACAGGTTAAGGATGCAGCTACAATGCTAAACGTACACAACTATACATGGATTAATTTATATCATCCAGTACAGTATTATTACAGCCTGAGTGTATAAATCATGTTTCTGAAAAAAGCCACAAACCTATAAGAAATATGGCAAATGTCAGATCCACCCACTACCCTATGTGTGGTTAGTATCAAGAAAGGACGACAGTCATGGCGCCAAAATGTGCGTGATATATATATATATATATATATATATATATATATATATATATATATATATATATATATATATATATATATATATATATATATATATATATATATATATATATATATATATATATATATATTTTTTTTTTTTTTTTTTTTTTTCTGCTCAACATAGAAGTGAGTACGGAACCCGGGAAGGGACATGATTTTTTTTTAATATGTTGTGCGCACAAGATAATATCTTGTTCGGACAACATAGAATCTTGTGCGCACAAGATAATTCGGACAATATATCTTGTGCGGACAACATAATATCTTGTTCACACAACAATATATTATCTTGTTCGCACAACTAAATAAATTGTGCGGAAAAATATCTTGTTCGCACAACTTAATATATAGTGCGGACAACGTAATATCTTGTGCGTCGAGATAATATCTTGTTCGCACACAAGATAATATCTTGTTCGAGCAACTTAATATCTTGTTCGCACAACATATTAAAATAAAATTGAATGTCCCTTTCCCGTGTTCCGTAGAATCGTGAACATGTTATTGTTTTTGTCTGCCTAGAGAGGACAGAAGTGGCAAATTAGCCACGAACCAAGTGTCGTGAGACAATAAGTGCTCTTAAGATGTCATCTTGTGTTTCCGATATTAAGTTTATTGTAATGTAGCAGAAAAACTAGTAGAGGATGCGGCTACAATGCTAAAAATACAAACATATACATGGATTAATTTATATCATCCAGTAGAGCATTATTACAGCCTGTGTAAATCATGTTGCTGATAAAAAAGTCACAAACCTATAAAGAATTGTCTAAGAGTAAATGACAGAGGTACTACATTTGTGTGGTTAATGACAAGAAGTGACGACGGGCATGACGGCAAAATGTGCGTGTAATATTTTTGTCAGCATCACGAAAACACGCCTATATAATTCTGACCCCTTTGAACCCCACTTTTATATAGTAAAGGGGGGTTTGCATGGGCAATCCTTATTTTTTCTGCTCAAACTATAGATTGTGGGTACTCGTTAGAACCGCCTCATCTTTTTCTGATCCAAACTATACATTGTGGGTACTCGTTAGAACCGCCTGGATGAGGCGGTTCTAACGAGTACCCACAATCTATATTTTGAGCAGAAATAAGAAAATATCACAATTTTTCGTCTTAAAATGTTCATTTTTATCGGCGGAACACGAGGGACATATTTTCTTTCAATCTACCTCTCACACCCATGCAAGATTCGTTATATCAGTCACCCCTATATTAATAACATTGTAGCACATTGGCCTGATAAAGATTTTGATTTGATTTAATTTGTGGTTTATCGTCCCCGTCAACACTGATAATCTTCAGACTAGGAACCTGCAGCTAATGCCACTCAGAAACATCGTTTTACGTGTCTGAATCCCCCCCCCCTTTTTTTGAGCCCCAGGCCCACCTAAAATCTGCATTCCCCACCCATGGACAGGTATGTTTGCGTATGGATTAGTTCGCCTAAAATTGAATTTTTTTTTTTTTTCGCGCGGCTCCCCACTAAAAATATATCTTTGTGGGGTTTGAAGGGGGGATGGCAGTCCCACTCACCGCCGAAAAAAATGGGGGTTTGGCCAAGCCGGCCGCTGAAATGAAATCTCAGGGTGTCTGGGGTCAAAATGCCTTTTAATTGACGCTGGCAAAACATGTTGCAGACAGTGAAAATGGCCAGTGCCAAACCCCTTAATGTTTGCCTTGACAGCAGTGTGAAGATTAAGATTCGGTCAAAAATACATATGAAATCACATTTTTTGTCAAATTTGAATTGCACTCTCTTTACCATGGCAACATTGATTTTGCCTAAATAGGTTCCAGTTTAAAGGCTACTGCCCAGTGAACATTCCTGCCAAGTTTGATGTAAAACAAACAATTCATTATGAAATAATGGTTATATGAATATATTCTATAAAAGGGTTATCCTTTGGAAGCAAGGAATACACCACAGAACTGAAAAATATGGAGTGTACATGTTTTCTGGGCCAGAAGTTGAAGTTGCTGTCCTAGGCAACACCGTGTAAATCAGCAAAATTCAAAAAGTCCCAAAGTGGGAATGGGTTAAGATGAATATTAACCATTTTTGACGGCAATAATGCGTTGTTTTGATGTCACCTTACGGTGACGTCTATTTTAATGATGACGTACGTGACTTCCTAATTTACTAGTGCACATCTGGTGTGCAAGAAAAATATCATTTTTTTTTTCAGCCATGAAAGACACTTTATCAGTCACCCCTATATTTATTATATTGTAGCACATTGGCCTGATAAAGATATGCTATCTCAGGACAAGGGAGCTTTATCAGGTCAACGTGACATTGCACTTTCATAAATGAACTGGACTACCAGAAAAATTGACAAAAATGTTGTTATTGCTAGAAAAAAAATGGAAACAAAAAATATTTGTTTTTTTAGTTTTACGGCCATTCAAGATTATTTCACTCACATCGTGCCGATCGTTTATCAGAGGTGGGCGAAAACCGGAGTACCCGTAGAAAAACCACCTGACCTTCCGTTATAGATCTTGGCGTCTCACATGTGACCCGTGCCAGGCTCGAACCTACAGCGGTGAGAGAACCAGTTATTAAGAGTCAGCGCTCTTAAAATTTACGTTTTTAAATTTCACAGGAAAAATATAGTCAGCTGATTCTACATGTAAATATATGGACCACCGGAATGTTGGGACGCACTGAGGACCATCGATAAGCGATCTAACTTGTTGATTTAAAGGCATTTATTCTGAAACAGTAGAACACACCGTTTGTCCATAATTATTTTATTGTCCCCCTGTGATATACTGTCTAAAGCAGATCAAAGGCGGTCCTTAATAGGGTGATTAGTATCTCTTGTTGAATTCCCTGACTGAGGAAATCAATAATTTACAGGTTAAATTATTTAGATTCGAAATTTATACTACTAAATAAGATATCTATAATAAGATGATAAGGAAAATAGATACAAAATACTAAATATTTACATGTTTATTTTTTTTTATCATGATAAGCAAGTTACAGTGCATATATAGCTATTTTGAGGTAATAATTACAAACAGATGCTTTTCATTATAATACTTTTGCAGGGGCCAAGTGTAAATAATAATTATTAATAATGATAACAATAATACTATTTTTTATTATTGTTATTATTATTATTATCACAGGATATCTTCTTCTAATTTCCCAAAAACCTTTATATTTCATGAAAATTAGTCATGAAAATTAGTCATGTTTCTCATATTCATGCTCCAAACATAGGTTATGGGCGCTCGTTAGAACCGCCTCAGTGAGGGTTGTTCTAATGAGTACCCACTTTTGAAGAGGCCAAATGTATAATATAATATTAATAATGATGATAACGGTAATAATAATAACAACAACAATATTATTACTGTTATTATTATTATTATTATTATTATTATTATTATCCAAGGACATAGCAGTTCCTCTCGTTTCTCCAAAACCGTTATATTTCTGATGAAAAATTGTCAAGTTTGTCACATATATACTCCAAATATAGGTTATGGGTGCTTGTTAGAACCACCTCAATGAGGCTGTTCTAACGAGTACCCACAATCTCACCTCGTCCTGACAAATACCAACAACCTATGTCTTGCAGCAGAAAAATAAATATTTATAATACAGACCCCTGTAAGCCCGGTTTTCTGTAAAGTGGGGTTTACAGGGTGTTTATATCACTGACTTGTTTACATAGCTTAAAATATATCCATTCGTAAGTGCTAGTTGGTTGTATGAAAAATGATTCTGAATAAAGAATTACCAAAGACAGTGTGGATTTATTAATATTTGAAGCTGGGGAGCGGTTTTGATAGTTTAAATTTATGGCCAGCTGAGAATGAGATAAGCCTGTGCATATGCGCATGCGCAGTCTGATCTTAGTCTTTATTCTACACTTTGTGGATAAGCTAAGGGCAATACAAAATTATTACTCCTCTAGTCAGCAATAAGTAATTAAAGTATTGATTTCCCCACAAAAGGCCCCTTACCTGTTGAGGACAGTAGCTCTCTCTTCAGCCATGACTAAGAGCTACATAATATTATGTAATTAACTAATAGTCCTCAATAATCAAGAATAAATGCCTTTAAGAGTGAACAACTGATAAATAGAATATCCGATTCGTGTCATTTGAGACAATGTATCAAGTTTATCGGGCTCGGCTTCGAGAAAGCATGTAGAATCGCTCGGCAGGCCTCACGATTCTACACGCGTTCTCGAAACCTTGCCTGAAATGACATGAACCTGATATTCTCTATATCTTATAACATGGATATGCTTGAAATCTAGCATTTTTCCTTTGGCAGCATACCTTAAATTATATATATATTCGCAGTCAATGAAAACGCATCACATTTTAAGCTCCTACATAGGAGTCACTATGCCTAAATATATGAACCTATCTATAACTGTCTTTTGATAACATTTATAAAGGTTTTAGACATAGACCGTGGAAATAGCGGTTTCATGCCGCACATGCAAAATGCCTTTTTCTGGGCAATGATTAGTTTCATTTTATTTTATTTTATTTTATTTTCTAATTTGTTATGTTGTAAAGAAGAACGTTTATCAGAGAAAATGCTAGTGTCAGTGTTATTGGAATTTTCAGTAATGAGGCTTTTAAATGGAGCTCAACGTAACCAGGCTGTCGGAATGATGGATTATTGTATCATGAAGTAGTGCGTCGTTTGAACTGCGCACACTCGACGACTAGGCGACTGGTTAAAAACACAGCGTGACGCATTCTGTGAGTGATAGGCAGCTTCCTGGGCGTCGAAGAGTGACATCGGCCAGAGAAGATCGCCATAGTGTGCTATTCCATTTGCGTGACTGCTTTAAAAAGCAACACAAACTGCCCAGAAAGTCCGAGGCTACCAAATTCGACGCATAAGCCGGTCCGCCGACGTCTTCACGAACGTGACGTATAGACCTACAAAGCGTATTGGGGCAACTTTCTGACCGCTGAAAGACGTTGGAACCGCAAACTATTGTGTCGACAACATCTGCGATGGACTCAGCATCAATTGAGAAGCGTGGTCTTTAGTGATGTGTAGCGGATTTTCTAAGTAAAGTAGAAATAAAACAAAGATCAGGAAACGATACAATTAACTTACTCCACCCAGCAAAGACACCAAAGGGAAAGAAACACAAACATTAAGCGACCAGACCATAATGGAAACCTAAACAAAGGAAGGCCGTAAGGACAGTTACTTTACCACAAAATGGCCATATGGCCATCCAAAGTAAAAATACACAAGTGATACACACAGAAAGTAACAAACAACAACATAAATAAATCGCCACAGAAAAACACCGCCTTGGAACGGTCAGTGGAAATATTACCACGGGGGGGTGGGGGGGGGGGGGGTCTTAAATCGATTTTACGTGGCCACAATCCTCGCTCTTACTTCCATCGCGATTTAGACAAATATTTTGTTCAGTCCGCATGAAGGCCTCCTAACTCATCAGTGCAATATTTCCGTGAACACAAATAATCAAAGAACCACAGAGGTGAGACAACGGTGAGGACTCGACAGCAAGAAACCACTGAAATGCTGGAGCAAAAGAAACCTGCATGACGACAGTGCAAACGTGTTGCGTCGTACAGGTGAACGGTACGCCGAATGTTGTGTTGGAAACATCGCGGCTGTTTCAGATCTTTGTTAACAATGACATCAGTTCCGCAATAACGTTCTGATGCAATGTCCATCTTGTGATCTCAAAATTCAAAAACCCATTTTCAAACAGCACGTAAATTTCATGATATGAACATCTGTTTGCTTTTTGAACACGGCTTCTTATCCATTCAAGAATAACTACAAACAGCTACGGTCATGAGATTTTATGAGGGTGGCTTGTAACGGCTATGACTGTTCTTCGTTGACTGACATTTTCTTTCTGTGAACATACACAACTCTTTAATACTTCTTAATTTCAAAAGAGGAAACAAAGGCTTCTATCATACCATTAGATCCCGAATGGTATTGTTTGTACAATATTTGTATTTGGTAATCATTGTTTTGATAGAGGATCTTACATGAGTGTTCATGTATTATTGAATTTATTAAACTCGGTGAGGAAAATGGATAAAATGCTATTATTGAATTTATTAAACGATTTGAGGGAAAGGGATAAATGCGAGGCTTTGCCGAACATTTTATCCCTTTTCCTCAACGAGTAAAGCATTTTATCCCTTTTCCTCAACGAGTTAAATTAATTCAATAATACATGAGCACGAATGCAAGATTCTTTTTATCATATGCCATTTAAAAAGCATTTTATTCACGGATGTTTACAAAAATGTCAATATTCCGCAGTTAGTAAACGCGACGTTGAGGACGCGGTACATGTAACGTTACGGGGCGTTTCTAACTTATTTGCATATTTAATCCACTAGTGGATTATCGAATTTATTGCATGGCGTTATTACACTCTCAGGCGTAATGTCATATGATAAAAAGAAATAAAATATTGTTTAAATCAACAAAGGAAAGTCGCGAAAATATATCAATCCATTATGATTTAATATCTGATGATCTGATCTCGTTATTTAAAGTACTATAAGCCGAAGCTAAAACCTACAGAAGAAATTCGCAAAAAAACATCAGAGGAGCGTCGTACTAGATGTCGACACCATTTAGTCACTTACATGTTACCTTTATCATTACTATGGCAAGTGCTTTTTTCATACCTCCAAAATGGTAGCATTTCTGATGAAAATCGGTGACATTTGTTCTTATTATCCCCACGCTTTTTCGAAGAAAAAGTGGGGATATTGTAATGGTCTTCGTCGTCCATCCGTACGTCCGTCTTGCCGGATAACTCCTCCTAGACGATTATAGATAGAAAACTTTGGAAACTGATAGATCTGTGGGATGGGGAGAGCATGAATTTTGATCATACCCCTAGGGTGGGCCCAAGGCGTGTCATCGACTGCGTGATTCTAGTTTATATTGCAAACATAGGCTGTGGGTGCTCCATGGAACCGCCTACTTAAGGCTGCCTCTGTAAAAAAATCCAAAAAAGAAGCAGCATAATAAGATATAAAGGGCTTTTTTTTGCTCCTCAGTTACTCCAAGAGACATATGTTGTGAGACATGTATCTTAGCGAATTTGGTTTACACTTTTTGTTATATTTCAAATTTTGCAAGTCTCGCTACTTTGGACATCTCCTTCCTGATGCCCGGGACTTCCGTGGAATGTCGGTCATGTTTGCTGATGTTGGCTCGGTGGGGGACGCCTATAAGTCCGCGGGTAGGCTCTCTTGCCTGATGCCTCCAGCTGACCTGTCTCATAGGCTACGTCGGTCGGTGTGTGCTCGGAGGGGGATGTGCTGTGTTTGCCGGGTCTTGTCCATCATCCGTTTTGGTTTCAAAACTTTGGGGTTGAGACACACTGATGAAGATTAAATATCAGAAAGGCCTTTGTGTCACTAAATTCGGTAAAGTTACGCCTTAATTGTGGATATTTGTTAGAATCGCCTCCATTTAATTACAATATTCTTCAACATCTACATTAGCCCCTCCCAACTTGAGTAAAATATTTTTTTTTCACTGCAATTATCTTTGTGACGGGATATCGGTTTTGTTTGATTTGAATTTTATCGTCCTCGCCAACACAGTATAGGTCATTTTGAGACGTTACTCCCAATTTTATGGAACTTTTACACGACATTGAGATGAAATGACATCACAAGCCCTGTCGGCCAATGAAACCAATAGGATTTATAATTATAAGCATGGACGGTCCGACGCACACAACTTTGTCTGGGAAAGCTTAGATTCGCTGATTGGTTGTCCAGTACTCGTGTGCCATCGGCATTACGAAAACACGCCTATACATATACATTGTAAACTTAATCGCCGAAAAACGCAACATTTCAGATGAAAATTTATATTTTTCTTATTTCTGCTCTAAATTATATATTGTGGGTACTCGTTAGAACCGCCTCATCGAGACGGCTCTAACGAGTACCCACAATCTATATTTTAGAGCAGAAATAAGAAAAATAAGGTTTACCCTTGTAAACCAACGTTTTTACAATATAAAACTGGGGTTCAAGGCGGTCAAAATTATATAAGTGTGTTTTCGTGATGGGTTTCAGATCTGCGTCGAAGCATCATGCAGCCCTTCTATTTCCTCAAGCCCAGATGGGCAAGGTTCTTAAGGTTATGATCCTGGACAAGGAGGTTGTGGACCAAGCTTTTAGCCATGTATGAGATAATAGTCACATTTGATTGGATATAATTATGAAACTGATGAGAAATACTTAGCTGCTATTTTTTTTCTTGCAGGGTATTATATGTGCATTAAACACATAAAGGAAACAAAGTGAACTGTCTCCTGAATTTTCTGTTGTGATAATAATTGTACATGTGGTATCTCTGAATTTCCAAGACTGAATTTTCACTTTGAGGCAGGGTTACCTCCCTTAGACAGTTAGAATGCTTGAAATTGCCACATGACACCCTTGTTTTTTGGCATAATTTTGTAGTTGGTAGTTTGTTTACCATGTTTTGGGGTAAGACAATCCATTTGAAATGCAGATTTATCAGGTACAGGGTCAAATATTAATATGTAAACTTATGGAAATGTAAATAGAAGACCATGACCTAAACCGAAAGTAGAAAAAATCATCACCTCTGCCCTGTTTTTTGTCATTACATATTATTTTCACAAATGTGTAGGTTCTATCTAATTCTGTGTCATAAATTGGATCTTCCTGACATGTATTTTGCTTCAAAAACTGTAAAATTTGTAACTTTAGTGCTAATTTAGGTCTAACTGGGCCATTTGATCTATTTTGTGATTCTGATCAATGTAAATGCATGTGGGGGGGGGGGTGTTAGGGGTTGGGGATGCTTTGCTCTTAAGCCATGTAAATCAGTGTTGTCATTGATCTGTTTGAAAAAGAGGCTTGCAGTAGGTGTATGAGCATAATCATAAGAAACAGAATGTACTCCATCTGGAATATATGGCATCAGGCTTGGTCCAAAGCAACATTTCAAAATTATCTCTCCAAATAGCCCGCTGCAATATCGCGACAAGTTTTCTCATCCGTTATAAGTTCTAATTGGCTAGATTCATATTACTGGATCTGAACAGATATTTTCAGCTGTTTCTCATGGCATGAAGGCATTTATGATCATTTTCATCAATGTTTTGTCTTCAAAATATCCTCAAAATGCTTTTTTTTTACTTAAAATATGGGGTATAGGTGTAGGAACAGCCATAACTTCTACTTAGGAAAGCTATTTAGGCATAATTTAGTGCATTTTAGGACTGAAGTATTCCAAAGACACATGAGAAGAACCACTGATGCAAGCCGGTTTCTGGGTTCCAGTCCAGAAAGAGCCTTCGGTAAACTTTGCGCTTTTTCACAAAATATGGTTTGTTCGGCTTTCATCATAAAATCTGAAGGCGATAACTTTTTTGCAAATTTGAAAGATTCTTTGTCACTGAACATTTAGGATGCATGACTACATTATTAGATATGATCTAAATTTCTATTTGGCAATTCTTTTGATGGATTATGAAGAAAATAAGGTTTGGTTTAAGGTTATGATCCTGGACAAGGAGGTTGTGGACCCAGCTTTTAGCCATGTATGAGACAATAGTCACATTTGATTGGATATAATTATGAAACTGATGAGAAATACTTAGCTGTTTTTTTTTCTTGCAGGGTATTATATGTGCATTAAACACATAAAGGAAACAAAGTGAACTGTCTCCTGAATTTTCTGTTGTGATAATAATTGTACATGTGGTATCTCTGAATTTCCAAGACTGAATTTTCACTTTGAGGCAGGGTTACCTCCCTTAGACAGTTAGAATGCTTGAAATTGCCACATGACACCCTTGTTTTTTGGTATAATTTTGTAGTTGGCAGTTTGTTTACCATGTTTTGGGGTAAGAAAATCCATTTGAAATGCAGATTTATCAGGTACAGGGTCAAATATTTAGGGGATAACTGTATTCAAAATTGTGATTTGGGGAGGTAAATCGGAGGTTTTACGGTCGGAAATTTCGTTTTACGGCGGCGCATCAGCGGAGCCGTAAAACGTAATTTGCGACCGTAAAACCGACGATTTACCTCCCCAAATCACAATTTTGCAATACAGTTATCCCCGATCTAATGCACTTATACGGTTGTTTTGTTAAAAACTGTATTATTTTGCACAAAACGGCTAGCGCTGTGAGCTGCGTAAAACCAAATGCCAGCCAATGAAAAGCGACGTTACGCGATGACGTCGGGTTTCCGACAGTATATCGCAGAATATACTGTCGCAAATTCTTGACGTTATCCAATCAGACGTCACGTTACATACGCAAGTGCATTAGAATAATATGTAAACTTATGGAAATGTAAATAGAAGACCATAACCTTAACGGGATGTCGGTATAAAGAGGGTTATCGGTATGTATTTTTGTTCTTTTCTTTTAACAACAAAACAAAAAGAGATGGCTTGGCTCCACAGTTACTCCAAGAAACAGATGCTATGTATATTTGTTAGTTTCGCCAAATATCCACTAACACTGTTTCTTGGAGTAATTAATGCAATATTTGTTTTAAACATATATCCATTAGCCCATTCACCTTATTTGCATTATCTGCTGGTTCCCAGTCTGAAGGTTATCAGTGTTGGAAAAACAGGCAACCAGACCCCCCCCCCCCCCGACCCTGGTTACCTGTTTTTTTTTTCTCCAATTTGGCAATATGCAAGTTTGGATCCAGCAAATAATGCAAATATGGTGAATACAACATTACATGTAGGGAGCTTAGTTCCATAAAAATGTTTTTCATAGGCGACAATAGTAACCTTTTACCAGCTCCAAAAAAACTACACATACAAAACTTTCGGAGAGACAATTTTGAAGTTTTGTTTTGGTCTGAGACATTGTCCTAGTGCCTTGACACCATACTCTTATATTCCAGATGGAGTAGATTCTTTCTTGTGTTTGTGCAAATACAATTACTGCAAGTCTCCTTTCCAAACACATCAATAAAAATTGATTTACATGGCTTTAAAGTACCCCACCCCCCCCTTCCAAGAACATAGATCAGAGGCAAAAATTCAACAACTACACCCAGTTAAACCTAAATTAACACAACCACCACATTTTTACAGTATCTATGGCAAAATACATGCCATGAAGATATATTTTATGAAACAGAATTGAACAGGACCTACAAATGTGTGGAAATAGTATGTAATGACTGAAAACAGGACAGCGGTCCTACTTTTGCTATAGGGAGCTTTCCACTAAATGTTTTCCATAGGCGACACTAGTAACCTTTTACCTGCTCCAACAAAAACTACACATACAAAACTTTTCAAACCTTACTTGTTTACAGAACCATCCTAGCCATACAAGTTAATGAGAAAAAAATCCACATGTTGACCTGCTCCTTTTCAAGTTACAGTCAACCATGTGTGTTTACATACTAGAACGTTTTTGTTTTATTTGAGGTTTAACGTCCCCGTCAACACTGTAAATGTCATTTTGGAGACTTTGCTTCCAATTTTGTGGGACTTTTACCCGACATTGAGATGAATTGACATCTCAAACCCTGTCGCCCAATGAAACCAATAGGGTTTATTAGACTGGACGGTCCGCCTCGCACCGCGGTTCCTGGACAGGCTTAGACCTTCTAAGCGGTTTACCAGTACTAGTGTGCGGGCCAGATGCAGTTCTGCGTGGAAGCATCATGCACCCCATATATTTCTTCAAGCCGCTATGGGCGGGGGCGAACATACTAGAACGGAGTAAATACAAATTACATTTTTAAAGGAGGGGTGACCATATAAAATCAGCAAAAATGTCTTTGTGCTTGCAGATATATTTATAAAACATGCATCATTTTAGTACCTTATACCTATCATTTTCTCACATTGAAATGAATAATGGGATTAATATCCAATGGAAGCAAGTCTGGTATTTAGAACGCAACCAAAAGCTCTGTCCCAAAGTGATAAAAGCCGGCACCTCACAGTATTTAGTGGAATGCTACCTGTATGGTAACAAACCCGTGCGACATAGTGCATTTTTCCACATCTCCAAAAGGGCTGCTCGCCTGATGAAAATCCGTGATTTTTTTTTTCTTATTTTTACTGCAAACAAAGATCATGGGTGCTCGTTAGAACCGCCTTCTTACGGGTGCTCGCAAGCTATGCATTGGAGCAGAAATAAGATAAAATAAAGTATACCCCGTTAATCTCAATTTTCTCTGTATCAAGTTAGGTTTAAGGGGGTGTTTATTTCACCGGCTTCTTTGATTTTTGTGTTCTCCGTCGGAGATATTGCACTGATGAGTTTGGAGGCATTCATGCTGAACAAATATTTGTCTTAATCGCCTCGGAAGTAAGGACGAGGATTGCAGCTGCGTAAACTCGATTTAAGACCCCACCCCCACCCCTCCCCCAGTGGAATTCGTTTAACTGACCGTTCCAAGGCGGTTCTTCTTTCTTCTGTTGTGGTTTATTTTATAGAAGGTGATGACCTTCAAGTCTAACCTTCTAATGGCAACACTCCAAAAATTCCCTTGATACCGCATCACTCCTCTGTTTCAAGAAAAATAGGTCCAAAAAATCAGTGAAGAGACGCGCCTGTATCATTTGATATGTGAAAATAATATGCAGATTGAAAAAAAAAGTGGATGCAAAATACACAAACAATGAACTTCAGAGTTAAATGTCATAAAATGGATCTAGATTTGAAATTGGTCTCGTTTCGCAGCTGACCTGGCCTAGTTATCAAGAGTGAGTTCGGTTGACTTTCTAGAGTTAACTATAGTTACACCAAAACACGCGGGTTATAGCTCGTGTCGCACTATTAGAGTTAACTTGAGTTCAATCAAGCTTGCTTTGGGAGCGTGGAGTTCTGTCTACCAAGAACAAAAAACACGAAGGCAGAGGGATAATCGTAGGTTAATTAAGAAATGAATATAAACTTATTAGGTGATGACCTTTCAGGTCTCACTTTCTTATGTCAATCGACACTGGAGCCCCTCGATGACGAATCACTCCTGTGCTTCAAAAAATAAGCTTCCATATATTTATCAATAGACGCGCATGTAATATTTGATAAGTAAAAATGATATGCAGATTGTAAAACTGAGGAAGCCAATTACACAAACAACTAACTTCAGGGTAAAATGCCATAAAATTAACCCTATGGTTCAAATTGGTCTCGATTCGCAGCTTTGTCATGACCTAGTTTGCTTTGAGCGAGTTCAGCTGACCAACTAAAGTTAACTCAAGAAAAGC
This sequence comes from Lucinisca nassula, assembly GCA_963580285.1. Taxonomy (NCBI): domain Eukaryota; kingdom Metazoa; phylum Mollusca; class Bivalvia; order Lucinida; family Lucinidae; genus Lucinisca; species Lucinisca nassula. The sequence continues at coordinate 12,739,494 of OY757026.1, forward strand.
AGGGGAGACAGTAGGCTTATTTTTGTACAAAGCTGTACAATGACTTTTTCCCCCCTTCACACCCGCCCGCCCCTCTTCACGACCCCCCAATTACAAGCGACAGGAAGCATCAAATGTCATTTGATGCGTCACCAGTAACGATTCAGATTCAGATTCAGAACTCTACTGACGTCAAGAAAATGTCATCGTTTGCCTTCGAGTAAATCGAAAGTATAAACATGTTTTCAAGTTAGACGTGATTTTTCCAAAATGTGGCAAAAATTTCAAATAGTTGGAAATATTTGATTTTCGGATTGCATTTAATTTACAATTGTCCACCTTCCTCCGTATTCGTTGTTACTAGGCAAGGATTCCAACTCTCATACCAAGCTAACTCTAGCAGTCGCAATATTCCTACACGGCGCGTTTTGGAGCAAGTCAACTCTTGTTAACTTTAGTACGTCAACTGAACTCGACCAAAATCTAGATCGCGGATTAATGATTCAATGAATGAGTTGACAGTATGAATGAAATACTACGACTTGCTTTACTACAGATAGAGCAAAGTTTTGTTTTGCTTGTTTGATTTGAGGTTTAACGTCCCCGTCAACACTGTAAAGGTCATTTTAGAGACGTTGCTTCCAATTTTGTGGGACTTTTACCCGTCATTGAGATGAAATGACATCTCAAGCCCTGTCGCCCAATGAAACCAATAGGGTTTATTAGCATGGACGGTCCGCCTCGCACCGCGGTTCCTGGACAGGCTTAAATCCTCTAAGCTGTCTACCAGTACTTGTGTGCGGGCCGGATTCAGCTCTGCCTGGAAGCATCATGCAGCCCATATATTTCTACAAGCCCCTATGGGCGGGGGCGGATAGGGCGAAGTTACCTTCACTGTTGCATTTGTTTGATTTTAGGTTTAACGTCCCCGTCAACACTGTAAAGGTAATTTTGGAGACGTTGCTTCCAATTTTGTGGGACTTTTACCCGACATTGAGATGAAATGACATCTCCAGCACTTTCGCCCAATGAAACCAATAGGGTTTATAAACATGGACGGTCCGACTCATGTGCACCGCTTTGCTTGGGAAGGCTTAGATCCTTTAAGCGATTTACCAGTACTCATGTGCGGGTCGGATTCAGCTCTGCGTAGAAGCATCATGCAGCCCATAATATATGTCTTCAAGCCCCGAAGGGCGGGGGCCGATTCACTGTTGCATGGATATATTTCTGTGAACTACTTGATAACTTAAACTCCTTAATCTTAACGTTTATAGTGCGGGGTAATACATATTTATTCCGGGCGGTGGATGCTTGTTTTTTTTTGTTTGTTTTTTTTTCTTTTTGAGCCGAGGTCAGAAAATATTAGATTTCTTTCCTCTTCTTCTGTATCTGAATATTTGCCTTTTTTACTGAGGTGTATTTGATTTGACGTTTAACGTCCCGATCCAGACTGTATAACGGCCCAGCCCACCGGGGCTTGAGGAAACAGATTGGGCTGCATGATGCTGCCACACAGAGCTGAAATCGACCGAACATGAGTACTGGTAGACAGCTTAAGGTTCCGATTCTAAGCCTGCCCAGGAAAAGTGGTGCGAGTTGGACCATCCATGCATATAAATTATATTATTTGCATTGTGCGGCAGAGGCTGAGTTGCCATTTCATCTCAATGTCGGGTAAACGTCTGACAAAAATGGAAGCGACGTCTCCAAAATGACCTATAAAGTGTTGACGGGGCATGAAACCTAAAATCAAACAAATACACAAAACTGTATAGACGTGCTTCGAATTTCGTTGGACTCTTACCTAACATTGTGATGAAATGGCATGTAAAGCCTTGCCACACTATGAGACCAATGGACTGTCTGACTTCAAATTATAGCCCTGGGCCAAAAATGCCCCCGCCCCGGGGCCCTTTGGTTTTACATTGACTTATATAGGGAAACTCTTTGGAAAATCTTCTTGTCAGAAACCAGGAGGCTGAGGTGTTTGATATTTGATATGAAGCTGCGTCTAGTGGATCTCTATCCAGATTGTTAGAATTATAGCCTTGTGACCAAAAATTCCCCCGCTCTGTAGCCCACTGGTTTTACATAGACATCTCGCAGGAAAATCTTCAAAAATCTTCTTGTCTGAAACCATAAGCCTCAGATCTCAGATATTTGATATTTGGTATGTAGCTTCTTCTTGTGGACCTATATCAAGATTTTCAAATTATAGTACTTGTGCCAAAATCTTAAAAAAACTTCTCTGAAAACGCAAGGCCCAGGTCTTTGATATTTGGTGTGAAGATTCATCTAGCAGACCTCACCAAGATTGTTCAAATTATAGCCCTTGGGTCAAAAATGGCCCTGCCCTGGGGCCCACTGGTTTTATTTTGACTTATATATGATAAACCTTTTAAAAGCTTCTTGTCTGAAACCAGAAGGCGCAGGTCTTCGATATTTGGTATGATGCTTCATCTGGTTGTCCTCTACTATGCTGTGTAAATTATAGCCCTGGGGCCAAAGGTTGCCCCGCCTCAGGCCCTACCGGTTTTACATAGCCATATATGGAAAACCTTTAAAATGTTCTTCTAAAAAACCCAAGGCCCAGGTCTTTGATATTTTTCTTGAAGTTTCATGCGGATGACCTCTACCAAGATTATTCATATCAAAGCCATGGAGTCAAAAATGGCCCCGCCTCAGGGACCACTGGTTTCACATAGCCTTACGTACTGAAAACATTTAAATACCGTCTCGTCTGAAACCAGAAGGTCCAAGTCTTTGATATTTGGAATGAAACTTCCTCTAGTTGCCCTCTACCAAGATTGTCCAAATTATAACACCATCGGGTCAAAACTGGACCTGTCCGGAGCCCACTGGTTTTATATAGGGTTAAGGCTGAGCCGGTTCATATCCTTCTGCTGGACTAAGCCCTGGCCCTCAATGTCTACAAGGTGCCTAGACAGTGACATACAAGTCAGCTCTGTATTGTCAAAGGGAATCACATAACCATCCTTCCTTTGTCACCATGTGACATTATTAGTAAAACTGAGCCTCTTCATTTCCCTCTGTTGCACTAGGACCTGACTCTCAATGGCCACAATATGTCCAGATAGTGACATACAAGTTAGCTCTGTATAGTCAAAGAGAACCAATGACTCATATGTCTAGCGTTTTATGACAGTTCTTGCCCCCACGCCCCCCCCCCCACCCCTCACCCACGCCAATTGTCACAGCGAGGCATTGTAAGCTAGACCATTACGATAACTCACCCGTGTGACCTAGAGCATTTTTCACTTCTCCAAAACGGCTAGTTTTCTGTTGAAAAGCCTTGATATTTTTTTAAATAAATGCTCAAAACATAGGTTGAGGGTGCTCGTTAGAACCGCCTCAGTAAGGCGATTCTAACGAGTACCCACAACCTATGTCTTGGAGCAGAAATAAGAAAAATAACGTATACCCTCGTAAACCCCAGTTTTCTCCATATAAAGGGGGTTTGGGGTGTTATTTTACGGACTTGTTCACGGGATGCTGAGCAAATTCATCTCCGACCCTCAATGTACGGAAAATGTCCAGATGGTAACATATAAGTCAGCTCTTCAGAAAGGAACTTTGAAAAGACTTCATCCTAATGCAGAAAGAAAATAATTTGGAAGGAATGTTCCATGGGTGACCCTCTGACAAAGTTGCTCAAAATAGTTTCGCTCCACTGAACATAAAAACCACCAAACGAAACAATAAACAAGCTTTAAACTGACTTCTAATTACGATAACACACTCGTGCGAAATAGTGCATTTTTAACATCCCCAAAATGGCTACTTTTCTGATGAAAATCCGTGATATTTTGCTTAACAATGATCAAAACATAGGTTGCGGGTGCTCGTTAGAACCGCCTTAAAGAGGCGGTTCTAACGAGTACCCACAACATATGTTTTTGAGCAGAAATATGAAAAATAATGGACCACCCCCCACCCCGTTATCCCGGTGTTCTCTATATGAAGTGGGGTTTAAAGGGGTATTCATTTCATGGATTTGTTCACGTGATGCACTACTAAATAGGTAGTCTGATTTTGAAATAATTTCAAAGGAATGTTCCTTTGGTCACTCTCAAACAAAATGGCTCATACCATCCACTCGACCTTATATCACCTACCACTTTATCTGTACAATTCGGATCAGGTGTGCGTTCCAGGGCCATTATGTCCCTCTTATTTAGTCCAGGTTTCACTGGGTCGACGGACGCCTTTACACAAAACATAGCAACCAACAAACTTTTACACTTGTAATCGAAGCCTCAGACAAAAACAGCCAGTGTCCCGGAATATTGATGTAAGAATTTTTTGTTTGTTTGATTTGAGGTTTAACGACCCCGTCAACACTGTAAAGGTCATTTTGGAGACGTTGCTTTCAATTTTGTGGGACTTTTACCCGACATTGAGATGATATGACATCTCCAGCCCTTTCGCCCAATGAAACCAATAGGGTTTATCAGCATTGACGGTCCGCCTCGCACCGCGGTTCCTGCACAGGCTTAGATCATCTAAGCGGTTTACCAGTACTAGTGTGCGGGCCGGATTCAGCTCTGCATGGAAGAATAATGCAGCCCATATATTTCTTCAAGCCCCTATGGGCGGGGGCCTATGGTGTAATAAAGTAGAAGTAAAACAAAGATCAGGAATTGATACAATTAACTTACTCCACCCATAAAAGACACCAAAGGGAAAGAAATACAAACATTAAGCGACCAGACCATAATGGAAAAAATAAACAAAGGAAGGCCATAAGGACAGTTACTTTCCCACAAAATGGCCATATGGCCATCCAAAACCAAAAGACACAAGTGATACACACAGTAAGTAACAAACAACAACATAAATAAATCGCCACAGAAGAGCCGCCTTGGAACGGTCAGTGGAAGATTTCCACTGGGGGGCTTAAATCGATTTTACGTGGCCACAATCCTCGCCCTTATAATTTGTTCAGTCCGCATGAAGGCCTTCTAACTCATCAGTGCAACATCTCCGTGAACACAAAAATCAAAGAACCACAGAGGTGAGACAACGGTGAGGACTCGACAGCAAGAAACCACTGAAATGCTGGAGCAAAAGAAAACCAACAGTTAGACTCCGATGAGCCCGACCAGAGACAGAGCATCAGGCACCAACCAACATTATCTCTCTAATTTTCAATAAGCCTTTACGTTGGAGCCGTCATAGAATCTGAGGCCTGACCCACCGGCGTGCAATTAAAGAGGGAAGCAAAGTTGCCAACCGTGATTGGGTTAACTACCATTTATGCAGTCTGTCGTATAATATCCATGTTGTACCCAATCTTTTTATATCGAAGAATGATTTTACGAAATTGGGTGTTGAAGTCATTGCGGTTATATATTTTTCTGAATTTATATACTAAGTCACCATAAAATTCGGATTCCGATAGACCTTGTTGCAGAAGAGATTTAAGTCCAATATTGAATTTTGAAATTAAATCAGAATGGCGTCCATAAAATTTTGAAAAGGCTTTGCGTAGTTTATGGTACCGATAACCCTGATTAAGGAGTTTAGCCGTTAATAATTTATTACGAGTGTTGAAGTCAGTTACATGACTACACACTCTAGCAAATCGAATTAATTGCGAAATATAAACGCCATAGGATGGCGCACGAGGAACATCACCATCCAAAAAAGGAAAATTTACAATCTCAAAATCAAAGTCATCGCGTTTATCATAAATTTGCTAGCACGTATAGAGTGTTGAGTAAATGATCTTGTTTGCTAGAGTCTATGTATGTAATTGTCTCCAGAATTATTCTCATTGACACAAGAATGGATTCACAACATGTACCGTTCGATCCTCAATTTTGTTTTTGACATTTCATTTTCTGCTCCTCGCATTGCTACAATCATACATAACCATTGACTGTTTTAAAAATAAAAAAAAAGATAATGAAATAAAATGGCCCAGTGTAAAAACTAACAGTTTTCTACCATCACCTTCTTTTAGTACTTTCAGTACTTTGATTAGTTATGGTTTGTCTTTGAGTTTGTGTTACGCTTATATTATTTTATTTTGGATAGCCAATTTGCCATTTTGTGGGAAAGTAACTGTCCTTTTGGCTTTCCACTTTTGATGTTTTCATTAGCGTCTAGTTATTTCTTGCTCTTTGGTGTCTCTGATGTGAGTTATTGGTTAATTGTATCGATTCCTGATCATTGCCTTCACTTCTATTTTGTTCACGCGATGTTGAACTTAAGCGACCGATTCGATCCACTAAACTTGTCCTTGTAATGAGATTGTCGTTACATAAAATATCGATATAAAGAGGGCTGTATGTATGTCTTTCCTATTGTTATAACATAATGTTACTAATCAAGTAATTTCGTATTGTCTCAGTTACAGGTCCGAGGTCAACTGTATTGGCCGGAGACAATTTTATTAATTGACACAATTTAACACATGATTTAAGATGTTTGACCTCCGGTTAATATTGGTTGACCTAGTGTAATACAGTATAGTCAATTAATAATCACTGATAATTTGTCTTTGCATGTGTGCATTGCGTATATATATATATATATAGATTAAATATAAATAATATCCACAATGCGGGTAAATATAACTATGAAAAAATTAAAGAAACACTGGAATAAAAGTTATTTTTCCTGTATATTTAACAACCGGTTTCATCCATGATGGAATTTTCAAGTTAACAATGATGTTTATTATTGTATGTTAAAGTGACGTAAACGTCAATAGTTATTTATTTTTCCCGTAACGCTCAATAAAAGCTGACGCTTTTGTGTTTTTGAGACGTTACGTATTTACATATGAGCCGTCGTAAGATAACGGCGTAAAAAGCAAATGAAGTACAGGTCACAGCGATCAGCGGAGACTCAGATCGGCCCGCGCAATAGCGCAATCCGATCAGAATCCTCACCGATCGCATATAAAAACCTTTTTTTCGTGCTCGGCTCGGCTGAGCATGATATTTATCCTGTGTCCAGTGGTGTGTGCATGTATATGCGATCGGTGAGGATTCTGATCGGATTGCGCGATTGCGCGGGCCGATCTGAGTCTCCGCTGATCGCTGTGACCTGTACGTCATTTGCTTTTTACGCCGTTATCTTACGACGGCTCATATGTAAATACGTAACGTCTCAAAAACACAAAAGCGTCAGCTTTTATTGAGCGTTACGGGAAAAATAAATAACTATTGACGTTTACGTCACTTTAACATACAATAATAAACATCATTGTTAACTTGAAAATTCCATCATGGATGAAACCGGTTGTTAAATATACAGGAAAAATAACTTTTATTCCAGTGTTTCTTTAATTTTTTCATAGTTATATATATATATATATATTTTTTTTTTTTTTTTTTTTTTTTTTGGATTGCGGTTTGGTCATGTTGTGGGAAGGTAACTGTCCTTTTGGCTTTCTGCTTGTGATATTGTCATTAGGGCTTTGTGGTATATGTTTGTATTTCTTTCCCTTTGGTGTCTTTGATGGGAGGCGTGAGATAATTGTATCGATTCCTGATCATTGCCTTCACTTCTATTCAGAAAGGACTTTGGCTATGATAGATGTAAATACGCACGTGATCATTTGAGCATACCTTGTATGCCTCCGGAATCAAAGATTTGGGGACATATAGATTTGGGCCTGTCTGTCTGTCCGTCCGTTTGTCTGTTGGGCTGTTTGTCCACAAAACCTTTACCACTAGGCATAACGTTTGCATGGTAACTGATAGGGCTTTCATATTTCACCTGTGGTTTCCTCGCCACAAGTCTTTTCCAGTGGTACTTTATGACCTCTTGACCTTGGCGTTTGACCCACGTTTAGAATTAAAATATTTTATAATTGGTCATAACGTTCGACTGGTAATGATAGGGCTTTCATATTTCACATGTGCATTGTATGTCTTAAGACCTTTCCAGTCGTACCATAATTTATGACCTTGTGACCTTGACTTTGAAGTTTAATCTCCTTTTTAAAAAACTTTAACATTGGCCGGAACTTTTGATTGTTACATGATAGGACTTTCATATTTCACATGGGCATTCCATGTCACACGATATTTCCATTGATACTATTCGTTTTGACCTTACGACCTTGACTTGATATTTGACCTACTTTTTAAACTTTATCATTGGCCATGACTTTTGATTGGTTAGATATATGCATTTCATATTTCAATTGTGCATCCCATGTCACAGGACCTTTCCAGGAATATCACATTTTTTGACCTTATGACCTTGACCTTGATGTTTGAACTGTTTAAAAAAAATCAACATTGGCTATAACTTTTCATGGGTTAGCGATAGGGCTTACATATTTCACATGTGCATTCTATGTCACAATACCTTTCCAGTGGTAAAATGATTTTGGACATTGAGACCTTGACTTTCGACCTACTTTTTGTCAAAACTTACTATTGGCCATAACTTTCGATGGGTATATGATAGGGCTTTTATATTTCACATGTGTATTTCATGTCACACGTCCTTTCGGACCACACCATAATTACCTTATCACCCTGACCTTGACGTTTGACTTTTATAAACCTTAACCATTGGTCATAACTTTCGTCTGTAAGTGATAGGGCTTTCATATTTTACAAGGGCATACCCGGTCAAAATACATTTCCAGTAATACCATAATGTTAGACCTTGTGGCTTGGATCTTGACGTTTGACCTTCTTTATGAAAACATTAACATTGGCCTTAACTTTCGATTGGTAAGTGATATGGTATTCATATTTCACACGTGCATTTCTGGTCACAAGACATTTCCAGTGGCACCATAATTATTGACTTAGTGACCTTGACCTTGACATTTGAACAACTTTCTAATTAAACGTTTTAACATTGGCCATGACATGCCATTGGTAAGTGATTGGTTTTGAGATTGTAAATTTTCCTTTCTTGGATGGTGATGTTCACCGTGCGGCATCCTATGGCGTTTATATTTCGCAATTAATTCGATTTGCTAGAGTGTCTGGTCATGTAACTGACTTCAACACTCGTAATAAGTTGTTAACAGCTAAACTTCTTAATCAGGGTTGTCGGTATCATAAACTACGCAAAGTTTTTTCAAACTTTTAAAGACGTCATTCCGGTTTAATTTCAAAATTCAATGTTGGACTTAAATCTCCTCTGCAACACGATCGATCGGAACCCAAATTTTATGATGACTTAGTATATAAGTTCAGAAAGATATACAAATGCAATGGCTTCAGTACCCAATTTCGTAAAATCATTCTTTGATATATAAAAAGATTGTGTACATCATAAATGTTATACGACAGACTGCATGCATGGTAGGTTGACAACTTTGCTTCCCTCTTTACCAGCACGACAGTGGGTCAGGCCTCAGATTCTATGACGGTTCCAGCGTAAAGGCTTATTAATAATTAGAGAGAATCTAATTTTATGTAATGTTGGTTGGTGCCTGATTCTCTGCCTCTGTTTGGGCCCATCGGGGTCAAACTGTTAGTTTGCTTTTGCTCCAGCATTTCACTGGTGTCTTGCCGTCGAGTCCTCACCTTTGTTTCATCTCTGTGGTTGATTGTTTGTTTTGTGTATGTTCACGGAGATGTTGCACTGATGAGTAAGAAGGCATTAATGCGGACTGAACAAATTATTTGTCTTAATCGCGACGGCAGTAAAGGCGAGGATTGTGGCCACGTAAAATCGATTTACGCCCACGAGTGGAATTCGTTTCAATGACCGTTCCAAGCGGTCCTTCTGTCGTGGTTTATTTTTGTTATGGCTTGTCTTTGAGTGTGTGTATTGCTTTAAGAGTTCTTTTAATGCCTGGCTAAGCAAACCAAATATACGAAAATAGTTTTAAGCCTCTATATTCTTTTAGACGCTGGAACAATTGCATCTATCTGACTTTATGTCCAGGCATATTGGCTACTAATCATATTGTGTTCGTCTACCAGTATAGAACAATGCACTTTCAAGGGACACTCTCTATTCATTTTTCTTGTGTCCGTAGCGCGTGTGATTTATTATCATCAGATATTTGTAGAAAAGCTTCCATAGGATGTTAATCATTATGAAAACACGCCTATACAAATGCATTGCAGATTTTACCGCCGTATAATTTGAAAAAAAAATTAAAATGAAAAATTGTAATATTTTTCTTAAATCTGCTCAAAATATAGATTGTGGGTACTCGTTAGAACCGCCTAATCGAGGCGGTCTAACGAGTACCCATAATCTATATTTTAGAGCAGAAATAATAAAAATAACGTTTACCCCATACAATGTTTACGGGCCTCCGTGGCCTAGTGGATAAGAGCGCCGACTCTTAAGCATTAGATCTCTCAACGCTGTTGGTTCGAGCCTGGCTCGGGTCACATGTGAGACACCAAGTTCTGCAACGGAAGTTTAATCTCCGTGTACTTAGGTTTTTGCCCACCTCTGATTAACGATAGGCTCAATATGAGTGAAACAATCGTGAAAGAGCCGTAAAGTAAAAAAAAATTCAATGTTTGCGTTCAAATGTACAAACTGAATTACAAACAGTGTAGATCCTGATCTGAAGCCATCTGATCTGGATCTACATCGTTTGGAAAGGTAGGGGCTGTCGTGAACAGCAGTATAAGGGTTAATGATGCATGTATGTCAGCTGCGTGCATTCTCCTTGCGAAATGTATTATTAGAAAGATTATTTTAATGTAATGTTTGCTTGAATGGAGTGAAATTACCCTGTCAACACTATTTTTGTAATAACAACCAGTCAAGTTACCTAACGCCACTTTTTTCTGAGAAGGCTTATAGTTAGGATGAGTTAGGAGGCCTTCATGCGGACTGAACAAATTATTATTTGTCTAAATCGCGACGGAAGTAAGGGCGAGGATTGTGGCCACGTAAAATCGATTTAAGACCCCCCCCCCCCCCATGGAATTCGTTTCCGCTGACCGTTCCAATGCGGTTCTTCTGTCGCGGTTTATTTTTGTTATGGTTTGTCTTTGGGTGTTTGTGTCGCTTATATTATTTTATTTTGGTTAGCCTATTGGCCATTTTGTGGGAAAGTAACTGTCCTTTTGGCTTTCCGCTATTAATTTTCCATTCATGTTTGTGTTTCTTTCCCTTTGGTGTCTCTGATGGGAGCTGTGGGTTAATTGTATCGATTCCTGATCATTGCCTCCACTTCTGCTTTATACATGTGCATAAGCGGTTGCGGTTAGGCGGTACTGTGCACATTCGTTCGCCCAAAACTGACACGTCGCTTTTTTAATCAATGGAAGAGAGAGACTGACCTTAGAAAAGACTTCATGTCCAAGATAATGACATCACGAAAACATGACTATATAATTTTGACCCCCTTGAACCCCACTTCTATATAGTAAAACTGGGGTTTGCAGGGGTAGGGGAAACCTGGGCTAGTTGGTCCGTGGGGCAAGTTGGTCCGAGTGCAATTTCTCTAAACTGAGAAGGGTCATAGCAAAATGATATGGCTCAATGGAATGCTTGATCGTGACACACTTTCTGAAGAAAATTAGATGGCGATCAAAAAAGGTATAAAAATTTAGAGAACAAAAACTGATTTTGTACCACAAAAGTGACTTTATCACACTTGAAATCATTTGTTTCTCTCTTTTTTGTGTAACAAATAACACGCAAATGCTATACTTGTTTGAAAGCTCATTTTCTTAGGTATTTAAATGAGTGTATCTGGTGTTTCTAAATTCAATGACGTTCGTGTCATTTGTGAAGATTTACAAGGCGCTAGGGTCGGGGTAAGTTGGTCCGTTCGCGACGGGGTAAGTTGGTCTGTCGAAAAAGCATTTGGATTTATCAGAACCTGGCATTTTCTGAATGAAAAACAGCAGCAAATTATTGAACGAGTTAGATAGTACCAAAATGGTTCTGAGAAATAGATATTAGCCCCAGCTGTCGAAATCAGATCATAATCTTAGGACAAACTAGCCCCGGTCTACTCTACGGTAAGACTTTTAAATGGGTTTTCCAATCAAATCGGCGGTTTTAAGAAAAATAACTAACAAAATGCACAGTTGGTTCATCATCTGAGTAAACTGTGTTTAAAGTATCGCCTGGCAGTCTACTGCATTGTTACTGAAGCCACGTAATTTCTCAGATCTTTTGTCAAAAGTGACATTTATCGACCCAACACTACTTCCTGATTTTCTCGTTGAATCCAAGCCGGTCTAACTTACCCCGCGGCTCGGACCAACTTACCCCGATAGTGGGGTAAGTTGGTCCTTTTTGCCTCGTCTTGGAAAACGGCAATATTTGACAGAATCTGTCATTTTCCGGACGTGAAACTATGAAATAAGGTGGATAATGGATTATACTAGTTGCATAGCGTAAAAATATTACAAGCTAATCAATATGTATGTCAGCATTTGAAGAACATGCAATTTTCCGACCAACTAGCCCCGGTCTCCCCTAAACCTTATTTTTGTTTATTCCTGCTCTAATATATAGATTGATAGATTGTGGGTATTCGTTAGAATCGCCTCGATGAGGCGGTTCTAACCTGTACCCACATTCTATATTCTGAGCAGAAATAATAAAAATATCACAGTCTTTCATCTTTCCTATTTCCGGCGATAACATTTACACAGTATTTATATAGACGTTTTTTTTTTTCAAAATGGTTCACGATTTTCGAATCCACGATCATCGGATTACTAGTCAGACGCGCTGCGCTACAGAAGCCGGCATTTTAATCTTGTAGTTTTAGCTAAATTATAAACACTTGTTCATTCAACTGGAATTTCTTGTTAAATACTACCTGAAGCTACAAACAAATCAGTTCGATTGCTAAAAGCGCCGGTTATAATTTGTAAACTTTGTTTACTGCAGCAATCAAATTGAACTTTTCATTCTTTTGATAAAACATGTTTTTTTTTTTCTTATTACATTGCTATTTTTGTTCTCTGTCTCTCTTCTGATTCTAATCGTGATCGATTGGAAGAATTGTAGCAATATCCGGGCATTTGTAGCCATCCAATTGCCATACGAACGAAATGAATTAGAGGAAAACAGAATCAATTAAATGAACAAATATTGTGGCAGATTCATTTTGATAGATCTAATTTTACAAAAGATGTTGACCTGTATTTAACCCTTGTCAACAGGCCAGTGGTGTACCTCACTTGACATCACGTGAACAAGTCCGTGAAATGAAGACCCCCCTATACCCCACTTTATATATAGAAAACTGGGGTTTACGGGGTTTAAATTATTTTTCTTATTTCTGCTCCAAGACATAGGTTGTGGGTACTCGTTAGAATCGCCTCAATGAGGCGGTTCTAACGAGCATCCAAAACCTATGTTTGGAGTATTTATAAGCAAAATATCAAGGATTTTCATCAGAAAAGTAGCGATTTTGGAGATGTGAGAAATGCACTATGTCGGACGGGTGTGTTATCGTAATGAGTTTGTACAGCGACCATCACGAAAACATGCCTATATAATTTTGACCCCATTGAACCCCACTTTTATATAGTAAAACTTGGGTGTACATGGGGTAAACCTTATTTTTCTTATTTCTGCTCGAAAACATAGATTGTTAGTACTCGTTAGAACTGCCTCGATGAAAACAGAATCAATTAAATGAGCAAATATTGTGGCAAATTCATTTTGATAGATCAAATTTTACAAAAGATGTTGACCTGTATTTAACCCTTGTCAACAGGCCAGTGTACCTCACTTGCGTTTGTACAGCGACCATCACGAAAACATGCCTATATAATTTTGACCCCATTGAACCCCACTTTATATAGCATTACGATAACACACCCGTGCGACATAGTTCATTTTTTCACATCTCCAAAATGGCATTTTTTTCTGATGAAAATCCGTGATATTTTCTGATAAACACTGCAAACATAGGTTGTGGGTGCTCGTTAGAACCGCCTCATTGAGGCGGTTCTAACGAGTACCCACAACCTATGTCTTGGAGTAAAAATAAGAAAAATAATGTTTAACCCCGTAAACCCCAGTTTTCTCTATATAATGTGGGGTATAGGGGGGTCTTCATTTCACGGACTTGTTAACGTGATGGTAAAACTTGGGTGTACATGGGGTAAACCTTATTTTTCTTATTTCTGCTCTAAAACATAGATTGTGTGTACTCGTTAGAACTGCCTCGGTGATAATAGAATCAATTAAATGAGCAAATATTGTGGCAAATTCATTTTGATATATCTAATTTTACAAAAGATGTTGACCTTCATTTAACCCTTGTCAACAGGCCAGTGTACCTTACTTGAGTTTGTACAGCGACCATCACGAAAACATGCCTATATAATTTTGACCCCATTGAACCCCACTTTTATATAGTAAAACTGGGGTGTACATGGGGTAAACCTTATTTTTCTTATTTCTTCTCTAAAACATAGATTGTGAGTACCCTGTTCTAATGAGTGCCCACAATCTATGTTTGAGCAGAAATAAGAAAAAATATCGCAATTTTTCATCTTATTGTTTTGTGTTTTTTTTTTGTTTTTTTTTTTGTTTTCGGCGGCCAAATTTACACTGTTACTTGTATAGGCATGTTTTCGTAATGCGATGTGTGCCTCAAGACGTTTTCTACTGTGGTGCGTCATTACACGATAAATAAGTTCAACTGAAAGGTAATCCTTTGGAAGCAAGGACGACAACACTGAACTAAAGACTGTCCAGTAGACAAGTTTTCTCTGAGCCAGCCTCGTTAATGTCTGCCAATTTGGCCATCTCAGTGACTCTCAAATACTTTCAAATTCCGCATCCCGAAGGACTAGAAAATATAACGGACACTATGTTGAAGGACAGGGAGACCTTTTAGTGCCGCTACACATTCCCTCAACACCAGCAGTGGTGAAGTTAAAAAGTTATATTGAAAGGTAATCCTTTGGAAGCAAGGACAACGGCATACAAAAGAAAACTGTCGAGTGGATAAGTTTTCTCTGGGCCACACTACCTAGTTTAGGCCAATTAGGTCTCATCAGTGAAACTCAGATGTTTTCAAAATTCCGCAATGGAATCAATGATCCCAAAGTACTAGGAAATAAAACCCACACTATGATGAGGACAGTTACTATCTCAATAAACGGCCAATTGGCTATCCAAAACAAAATAATATAAGCGATACAAACACTCAAAACCAAACCATAACAAAAGTAAACCGCGACAGAAAACCCGCATTGGAACGGTCGCTTAAATCGATTTTACGTGGCCACAATCCGCGCCCTTACTTTCGTCGCGATTTGGTTGAATAATTTGTTCAATCCGCATAAAGGCCTCCTATCTCATCGGTGCAACATCTCCGTGAACACAAAAGATCAAACAACTACAGAGGTGAAACAACGGTGAAAACTCGACAGCAATAAACCACTGAAATGCTAGAGCAAAAGAAAACCACAAGATAGACTCTGATGGACCCGACCAGAGACAGAGCATCAGGCACCAACCAACATTACATAGAATTAGATTATCTCTAATTCTCAGTAAACCCTTACGCTGGAACCGTCATACAGTCTGAGGACTGACCCACCGGCGTGCAATCAAAGAGGGAAGCAAAGTTGTCAACCGTGATTGGGTTAATGTCCAGTCCATGCATGCAGTCTGTCGCATAACATAAAAACTGCCCAGTAGACAAGGTTTCTCTGAGCCAGACTAATTAGGTTCGGCTAATTTGGCACCTCAGTGACTCACGAGTATTTTTTAAATTCCGCAACGAAATCAGTGGTACCACAGAGCTAGAAAATATAACCGCCACTAGGATGAATGCCATGGAGACTTTTTATGGCCGCAACATATCATTACGCAAACACGCCTATACAAATACATTGCGACCTTTATCGCCGAAAAAATGAACATTTTATGATGAAAAATTGCGATATTTTTCTTATTTCTGCTTCAAATATAGATTGTGGCACTCGTTAGAACCGCCTCATCGAGGCGGTTTTAACGAGTACCCACAATCGTTATTTTAGAGCAGAAATAAGAAAAATAAGGTATACCCCCGGAAACCCCAGTTTTACTATATAAAAGTGGGGTTCAAGGGGGTCAAAATTATATAGGCGTGTTTTCGTGATGTTCCCTTAACACCAGCTGGTGCAGTTAGATATGTTCTATAGAACGGTAATCCTTTTGGAATTAAGGCGTAACTATACCAAATTTAGTGGCACAGAGGCCTTTCTGATATTAAATCTTCATCAGTGTGTCTCAACCCCAAAGTTCTGAAACCGAAACGGATAGCGAGGACGTCAACACAGAACAGAAACTGTCGAATGGACAAGTTTTCTCTGGATCCCACTACCTAGTTTCGGTCCAATAGGTCTCATCAGTGACCCTCTGAGGTTTTCAAAATTTCCATCACTTGAACAAGTCCGTGAAATGAACACCCGCCCCATAACCCCACTTTATATAGAGAAAACTGGGGTTTACGGGGGTATACCTTAGTTTCACTATATAAAAGTGGGGTTCAAGGGGGTCAAACTTATATAGGCGTGTTTTCGTGATGTTCCCTTAACACCAGCTGGTGCAGTTAGATATGTTCTATAGAACGGTAATCCTTTTGGAATTAAGGTGTAAGTATACCAAATGTAGTGACACAGAGGCCTTTCTGATATTTAATCTGCATCAGTGTGTCTCAACCCCAAAGTTCTGAAACCGAAACGGATAGCGAGGACGACAACACAGAACTGAAACTGTCGAATGGACAAGTTTTTCTGGGCCCCACTACCTAGTTTCGGTCCATTAGGTCTCATCAGCGACCCTCTGAGGTTTTCAAAAATTTCGCTATGAAATCAATGATTGCAAAGTCCTACAAAATATAACCGGCCCTATGATGAAGAACAGGGAGTTTTTTTACGACCGCCACACATTCCCTTAACACCAGCTGTGCTGAAAATAAATATTTCTACGGAAAGGTAATCCTTTGGAAGCAAGGACGACAGCACAAAACTGAAAACTGCCGAGTGGACAAGTTTTGTCTGTGCCAGACTAGCTGGAATCGACCAATTATGCTTTCCGCAATGGAATAAATGATCCAGAATTACTAGAAAACTTCAGAAGATAACCGACACAATGATGAAAAATAAAAAAAAAAAAAACACAAAAAAAACAGGGAGACCTTTTACGGCCGTCAACACCAGCTGTGGCGAAGTTAAACAAAATTCTATGGAAAGGTTATTCTTGCACACCAGAAAAAGAAATCCATAGTTTTACCTTGGGATAGACATTCTGTTATACAAAGTATAAGTAAAACAAAGATCAGGAATCGATACAATTAACTTACTCCACCCATCAAAGACACCAAAGGGAAAGAAACACAAACATGAAGCGACCAGACCATAATGGAAACCTGGTGTTATTACCCAGAATCGAATATTTTCGCGTGTTTGATAAATGCGCTGATTGAATACGACCTCATACGCGCCGTCGTTAAGGTTGACGTCACAGTGTGTTACGTGACGTCACTAAACATTGCTGTAGTGTCATTACTATATTGCGCGCGTCGGTCACTGACGTGACAACAGCATTAAAATCCGCGCTAAGAAATTGAAGGTATGCAAGAAAAAGAATCCTACATGGGTGTGAGGGGTGGATAGAAAGATCCATTCCTCGGGATCACTGTCCGGCATTACCCGGCAAGCCTCGTGATGCCGGACAGCGATCCTCGGGACGGATTTTTCCATCCACACTTCACACCCATATAAGATTCGTATAGCCTTTGGAAGCAAGGACGACAACACAGAACTGAAAAGTAACTGTCCTAGTCCATCGACCTAGGCCAGTGGACAAGTTTTTGTTTCCCAATTAGGCCTCATCTGTGAGCCTCAGAAGGTTTCAAAGTTGCGCAATGGAATCAATGATCCAAAAGTACTGAACAATATAACTCATACTATGATGAGGATTCTGTTAGTACCAAAACAGTCTCACGTACGACATTCTAGGCATCCCAGACATTCACCAAATATAAAGAGGTTTCGCGTATACATTTTAATAGAATGGTACTGTAAAGGGTTCACGAGTCTTTGTTTGATTTGAGGTTAAACGACCCCGTTTAATTTTTGGTCATTTTGGAGACATTGCGTCCAATTTTGTGGGATTTTTACCCGACATTGAAATGAATTGACATTCTCAAGCCCTGTCGCCCAATTAAACCAATAGGATTTTAAAGCATGGTCTTCCGACTCGCACAGCTTTGTCTGGGCAGGCTTAGATCCTCTAAGCGGTTTACCAATACTTGTGTGCGGGTCTGTTTCAGCTCTGCGCGGAAGCATCATGCAGCCCATCTATTTCGTCAAGCCCCCGGAGGCCATGGTTCATGAGTCTGTGCTGGTCGCACAAGTATTATTGCAAGGCGGTGGCTATATTTGTATTTTCGTATTTGTATTAATGCTTTACGCCTACCATTTATGTCATTTTGGAGAAGATGCTTCCAATTTTACGGGAATTTTACTCATCATTGAGATGAAATGATATCTGAAGCACTAAGGAAATCACTTGGGTTTTAGGAACGGTCCGACTCGCAACACTTACCCCCGGGCAGGCTTATACATTCTAAGCGGTTTTCATGTATCAGTACTTTCAGCTCTGAGCGGATTCTCAAAGCCCCGATAGGTGGGTGCGCCATATTCAAAATTTCAAGTTTACATAGTCGTTTTACAATCGTATTATTAATTGACTATCCTGTATTCATCGGAGGTCATCCGTATTTACATCAGGTCAGCCAGTAATAAGTGAGATCAAGTGAGGTAGAAAAATCAATAATCCTGTTTTTTTTATTGTATCAATCAATTATATTATATCTGTTCTTATCTGAAGCCAGCTGTGTTTGAGGTTTCCGTGAGTTTCGGGGGTTGTTTTGTTCAGATATCTTTTTGAGTGTTTTGAAAATAAGAGGAGGCAATGATCAGGAATCGATTTACATGTAATTACCTTACGTATAAGACACTGAAGAGAAAGGTGGTTGTAGTCGATGTGAGGTTTAACTACCCACAATCTATATTTTGAGCAGAAATGAGAAACATATCACAATGTTTCATCTTAAGATTTTCATTTTTTACCGAGGTAAAACTTATAGTGTATTTGTATAGGCGTGATTTCGTAATGCAATGATACAATGCATGAATAAACCGTAATGAGTTATAGTCACGTGGAAATCAGCAACGCAAAGCTTTTGCGCTGAGTAGCTTTGCGTCGGCCGAGAACGAATTAGATGGAAAATTGGGATTTTTTTTTTAATTTCTGATCAAAATAGAGATTATGAGTACACGTTAGAACCGCCTCATCGAGGCGGTTCTTACGAGTACCTACAATATAAATTTTAGAGCAGATATAAGAAGAATAAGGTTTATCCCTGTAAGCCAAAGTTTTACCATATAACAGTTGGGTTCAAGGGGGTCAAAATAATATAGGCATGTTTGCGTGACCGTGTGATCGAGTTGTTGTGTGAAGTTTTTACCTGTAGAATCGATCTGGACTTTGCTCATGAAACAGGATATGCCAATAAGAGCCACCGCAGAGAACGGTGTCTGGTCGACACTTGAGGTACAGGAATCTGAGGGTTAAACCAAACAGCCCATAAAGCCCCGTTCGGTACCAATTTCTCAGTCGACAATCAGAGATAAGTTGTTTTATTTATGTCCTTATAATTCAGTAAATGAGCTACGAAGCAACCGCGAAATTCAGTTTTAAATATCAATCGATGCGTAATTGTGCAATTATTCACGCTTTTTTTTCAATGTAAAAAGTACGATTTCTCGGTGTAAGTAATACATATGGTGGTTTTAATGTTTAAAATGTTTGAAAGAGAGTAATATATCACGATATAGTGATGCGGTTTTATTATGTGTTAGACAATGTCTCTTTCCTCTTGGCGAAATAGTTCTCAGAGGGAATATTGGTCTCCACCGATCCTTGAAATTATCTCCAAATAAGGCTTGGTGACTAGTGTATTACCGGCTCCATGTAATAAATAAAATTCTTGAAAGAAATATGCGTAAAAGAACACAGTTAATTAGAACTGTTTTCCCAGAAAAATCTCAAATCATTAAATGAATTACTCAGGAGGCTCAAAACTGTTCGATCAAGAATACAACCAATTTCGACTGGCTTTGTTGGAGTATGAAAAGGCGATAATTCTAATCTTGAGGTCGTTTTATCGGCAGTTATACATTTATATCAGAACTTTATCAAATAAGGAACTTCTCGAGAAACTGGAGTAATAGATTTGGGAAATATGGTTCAAATGAAGCTTCATATTTGATCTTTACAGAATTTCCACTAAAAAATCTTTACAACCGTGAAACGAATCCCACTGGGGGAAAAATGGTAGGAATATAAGAATCTCACATGGTTTTGAGGGGTGGATGGAAAAATCTGTCCCGAGGGTCACTGTCCGGCTTCAGCTGAGTCATGCCGGACAGTGATCCCATGGGACGGAATTTTCTATCTACCCCTCACACCAATGTATAATTCTTTTCCTTGCATACCTTGCATTTCTGAGCGTGGATTTATGATACTGCAGTCGCTTCGTATACCGTCGTCCACCATACTGTGATGTCACTACAGTGATATTTAGTGACGTCATGTAGGGGGTTGTGACGTCAACCTTAATGGCGCCGCATATGCGGTCGTATACAACCAGTGCATTTATCAAACAGGCGAGAATATTCGATTTTTTTGAAAAAATATCGGGGTTAGAACAGAATTTCTATCCCAAGCTAAAACTATGGATTTCCTTATATGGTGTGCAAGAATATACAAATCTTTCATGGGACAAGCGTTATTGAAACAACATCCATGCCGAGAGATAGTGACTGACATCTAGAGGCTTGTCGAGCCCAAGCATTACGAAAACACGGCTATACAAACGTATTATCGCGAAAAAAAAAATATTATGGTGAAAAATGTGATAATTTTTCTTATTTCTGCTCAAAATATAGATTGTGGGTATCCACAATCTATATTTTAGAGCAAGGATTAAGAAAAATAAGTTTAAAGCAGAAATAAGAAAAATAATGTTAAAGCAGAAATAAGAAAAATAAGGATTGCTACTGTAAACCCCAGTTTTACTACACAAAATTGGGATTTGCGCCTGTCTATTGTAGATGGGTTTGTTTCTTGCAAAATTGATGATAAACGCGATGGTTTTGATTTTGAGATTGTAAATTGTCCTTTCTCGGATGGTGCGGCGTCCAGTGGGGTACGTCTTTCGCAGTTGATTCGATTTGCCAGAGTATCTAGTCATGTAACTGACTCCAACAGTCGTTATTGTTGAATGCTAAACTTCTTAATCAGGGTTATCGGTATCATAAAGTACGCACAATAGAGGTGAAGACAATGATCAGGAATCGATACAATTATTCCACAGCTCCCATCAGAGATACTCAAGGGAAAGAAACACAAACACGAACATGAAACAACTAGCAAAGACTTTTATAAATTTTATATACATCATTCCGTTTTAATTTCAAAAATAAGTGTTGGACTTGGGTCTCTTCAGCGGCAGGGTCTGTCTGGAAACGGGTTTTGTGATGGCTTGATGTGACTGAAATCAGAAAAATATATACTTGCAGTGGCTTCGGCACCAAGTTTTGTGAGGGCATTCTTAGATATAAAAATATTGGGTTTAAAATAAATGTTATGCGACGGGCTGCATGGGTGGTGGTTGGCCCGGTCGCCGTTGACAACTTTGCTTCTCTCTTTGGTTACACGCCGGTGGGTCAGGGCTCAAATTCTATGTCGGTTCAAGCGTAAAGGCATACCGAGAATTAGAATTTAATTTTATGCAAAGTTGGTCGGTTCCTGATCCTCTGTCTCTGGTCGGGCTCATCGGAGTCTTACTATTCGTTTTCTTTTGCTCCAGCATATCAGTGGTTTCTTGCTGTCGAGACCTCATCGTTGTTTCATCTCTGTGGTTGTTTGATTTTTTGTGTTCTCGGCGATGTTGCACTCACGAGCTAAGAGTCCATCATGCTGACTGAACAATTATTCTTTTTCTAAATCGCGATGGAAGTAAGGGAGAGGATTCCACCACCCAAGTGGAATTCTTTTCACTGACCGTTCCAAGGTGGTTCTTCTGTTGCGGTTTATTTTTGTTATGGTTTGTCTTCGAGTGTGTGTGTGTATCGCTAATAATATATATATTATCTGAACTTCATTTATTTATCAAAGTATTTAAAACCCGTATTGTGGAATATTCACATTATTTGAAACTATATATATATATATATATATATATATATATATATATATATATATATATATATATATATATATATATATATATATATAGACAAATGAATTAGCGCACAAAAATCGGTCGCACCGCAACCGGGACTCGAACCACGGATCTCCTGCATTCCGGGCAGACGTGCTAACCATTACACCACCGCGGCCTTCCGACATTGTACGCCAAAAAAAAGAACCGAAAATGATAGGGTCGCCTATGGCGGTAAATGAAAGGTCTCTAAATAGCGCTAATGACGTTAAAGGTTTATAAATGTTAAAATTGGCGTACAATGTCGGAAGGCCGCGGTGGTGTAATGGTTAGCACGTCTGCCCGGAATGCAGGAGATCCGTGGTTCGAGTCCCGGTTGCGGTGCGACCGATTTTTGTGCGCTAATTCATTTGTCTATTTAATTGCCTGTATCGTGCTTTACTTTGATTTTCATATACTTACTCCGATACAGTAGAACATTTGTAAATCTAATAAATAAATAAATAAATAGAATAAAATGGCCGCCGTCCGTAGGTTAAAAAAAAGAACCAAAAATGATAGGGTCGCCTATGGCGGTAAATGAAAGGTCTCTAAATAGCGCTAATGACGTTAAAGGTTTATAAATGTTAAAATTGGCGTACAATGTCGGAAGGCCGCGGTGGTGTAATGGTTAGCACGTCTGCCCGGAATGCAGGAGATCCGTGGTTCGAGTCCCGGTTGCGGTGCGACCGATTTTTGTGCGCTAATTCATTTGTCTATTTAATTGCCTGTATCGTGCTTTACTTTGATTTTCATATATATATATATATATATATATATATATATATATATATATATATATAAATTCCATTAGGGTCTAGTTTTTTCTTGTTTGTGTTTCTTTCCCTTTGGTGTCTTTGATGGGAGCTGTAGGTTAATAGCATCGTCTCCTGATCATTGCCTTTTCAAGGAGTTCAAATGTACATCTGAATGTATCATATGACGTCGCGTCTGAAGGTGTAATAACGCCATGTAATATTTCCGATAATCCACTAGTGGATTAAATATGCAAATTAGGTAGATACGTCTCGTAACGTTACATGTATGACGTCCTTAACGACGTCGTGTTAACTAATGCCGGAATATTGACATTTTTGTAAACAAACGTGAATAAAATTCGTTATAAATGTCATATGATAAACTGAATCTTGCACTCGTGCTCATGTTATATTGAATTAATTAAACTCGTCGAGGAAAAGGGATTAAATGCTCGGGTTCGCGAAAGATCCAGTATATAAGATTAGAGTCCCCGTTCAGGAACAGTTTTGAGCCTACATTTAGATACAATATTTGATTGATTCACCAGTGTTGCTAGTTCTTTGAATAATACAGAGGATCCGCTTTATAACGACATTCGTTATAACGACAATTTCGATGAATTCTTAGCTCAATGCTTAGCCTCGATTCCGAGCGGCTTGGGCTTCCCTCGGGTTTGAAATGCCCAAATCGAATCCATAGTCATGAAAGATCCTTGTAATATAAATATTCCAAGAAACAAAAGTTATAGACATTTTTTAGAATCGCCTCATCGAGGCGATTCTAACAAATGTCTACAACATTTGATTCTTGGGGTAATTATGCGCAAAATACCTTTTATAACCTATAATAATCCTGACAGGGATTCTTTGTAACAGCAAATTCATTATAACGGCAAAATAATAGGGAACAAATACTGTCATTATAACGCGGATCCTCTGTAATGCAGTGCTTCCATTACTAATGTCCGCATTATTGTCATGACAATACTGTGACGTTTAGCCAGAACGTGTATCGCAATGCGTATCGAATCGTGGCATAAACATCGCGATATGTATCGTTTCTTACTGCAGCCCTAGAGTACACATTGCAGCTCTTTTAAGTAAATGTTGGGGTTTGCGGTCGGCGTTGATAGCGGGAGGGAGTTGGGGTTTGATTATCGATATATTATAATTATATCTTCCTCCAATACTAGACCTTGGATGAAACATGCGCCTGCCCCGGTTGTAATTTGTTTTCCACAGACTCACATATAAAAAAAACAACTGTAAACAATTGTTTTCTGTAAATCTTAAAGCATTGCTTATCACATACGACAATAGTAGTCCATATGGGGTTATCGGAAGACTCTTGAAAACAATATAATACAAAACATTTAAAGCAATCTACTTGTGTAAAACTTCAATATTAAGGATTTAAATATAGCCCAGGAGAGCTATGTAGGACCATTATGGTCCTCCTGTTTTTGTTTTTTTTTTACTTTTATTTAATGGTCTTTTTCCACAGTGGGGCAAAAGGCCCATGATATGCGTTTAGCCCCCTCATAACCGGCGGTGGGGCAAACCGACAGGAAATTCAGTTATTTTTCCAATACCCTTGCAGTCGTTCATATTATAACAAGTTGGCTGCTTTTAAAAAGCATCCAAGAGGTTTGGTCTCGTCGGTCTGTATACTGTTGTGAACCATCATTTCAAACGTTATCCATTAAATGATTTTTGTTGTGAAAATAGATCTTATTAAAAGGACGTGAAAACAATTACGAAGCTGTGACCTTTGTATCAAAGTAAAGGGCAAGAAGGAAAAAGAACGGAAAAGTTAACACAAAAATAATCGTTTGTAAAGTCCCTTAAAAGAACATTTGGGATAAGATGGAATTTTGAAAACTGGATAGCGCGATAAGGCAAATGTAATAAACAGTTTCAGTCTAGTGTTTACGCGCGAAGCTGATGGTGAACCTAAGGGGGTCGTAAAGTAAAAATTGTTGGATAAGCTCAGCGCATATATAAGGCGTCTGGGCCTGATGGCCGGAATGCCAGAGTACTAAAGGAATGTAGTGCCGAAATATCTCCTCTGCTGGCCTTTACCTTCAATGAATAACTTGCTCTGGGCACTGTAGCAGATGATTGGTGACAAGCAAATGTTACTCCGGTCTGTAAGGAAGGAGAAAAATATGATGTAGCTAATTACAGTCCGATGTCGCTCACATTACGATAACACACCCGTGCGTCACAGTGCATTTTTTACATCCCCAAAAAGGGTAAATTTTCTGAAGAAAATTTGTGATATTTTTCTTATTTATACTCAAAACATAGCTTGGGGGTGCTCGTTAGAACCGCCTCATTGATGCGGTTCTAACGAGTACCCACAACCTATGTCTTGGAGAAGAAATAAGGAAAATAATGTATACCCCCTTAAACCCCAGTTTTCTCTATATAAAGTGGGGTTTAGGGGGTCTTTATTTCACGGACTTGTTCACGTGATGCATGTGCATCTATTGGAAAACCTTAGAGCATATAATTTGTTAGCAACATAAACCATCAAGAAAACAAGCCTAAATAATTTTGAACCCCTTGAACCCCATTTTTATACAGTAAAACTGGGGTTTACAGGGGAAAACCTTATTTTCCTTATTTCTGTACTTGGTTCGGTACTTGGACCAGTCCTTTCATTGGTGTTTATATACTCTCCCGGATAACATCAGGACATCTGTTGATTTGTTTGCCGATAATTGTATTTTGTATAGGAATATATATACTCCTTCTGACTGTCTTTTCTTACAAGATGACCTGGATAGCCTAGTACATTGGAAGGTCGATTGGCAGATGAAAATCAATGTGACCAAATGTCAATGTGACAAAATGGCATTCAATGAAGGTGTCTCGGCACCTTCCAGACAAGCAGAATAAATTCAACTTCTTATTACACCAGCACACATTTGAGCAGGTTCAATCCGCTAAATACTTTTGCATCACCATCACTGAAGATTTCGTTTGGGGTCAGCACGGTTCTGAGATTACACCCAAAGCAACTAGGACAATTGGACATCTTAGTTGTAATTTGGTTTTTGCTTCTAAACAGACAAAGATGTTTGATACCAAACACTGGCTCGACCCCAACTTGAGTTTGCATCACCTATTTGGAATCCCCATGTTAAAATTCAGATTCAACAGGTAGAGCAGGTCCAGAAGACGGCTGCACGATTGACCTGCCGGTGATGGCATACCAAAAGCAGTGTGGGTGATATGCTTGATAAGATGGAATGACCATCGATGGAGGCCCCGTCGTGATCAGTCCTCTTTAACCTTCTTTTATTAGATACACTCCGGTGCTGTATCTCTTAATAATGATAAGTACTTGACCACCATGACTTGTTCAATCCAAACGATGACATCAAAATTAAACAACGGTCAATAGCGTAGATACCAGGGTCTAGTTGTTCAAAACTAACGACGTTGTTAGTTTAAGAGATAGATCAGCTCTAACTGTGATTTGTTGAGTAATAAATCACAGTTTGAAGGTCAGTTGTAAGTAGACAAATCACGAGCGCGTAGCGCGCGTGATTTGTCTACTTACAACTGACCGACAAACTGTGATTTATTTCTCAACAAATCACAAACTAGAGCTGATCTATTTCGATTCTAACACGCTGAAAATCGGCAAAAATGCTGTTGTTTCCTTCAAAATCTCACAACTTTCCGCCATTGTTAGAAGAAATCCCGCTAAAATTATCGACTGAAACGCATGCATTTATAGCGACACCGCCTTGTGGCTGCGAAGCAGCCACTCGGTGGCGTCAAATGGTAACGCGTATGGAACTATGGGATAGATCATACCATAGGCCTGAAAAACTTTCGTCCAGGTACGAAAAAATTCGAATGATTAAAACACAGCGAATAACTCCGAGTATTCCAATTGAACCTTGATCCAATGAAATAACGTCTATGTTTAGGCTCATGAATAATGGTTACCGATTATTTGGCGTCTTTCTCGCCTATGATAGTAGACAACGGAAACCAGTATCTCCCCGGAAACAAGCTCATTTGCATACAATTGTTGACCGATATGACGCCATTTTTTTTCAAGCTGTCAGCTGGCCAGAGGCGTATAGTTACCAATGCCTTAGTTATTAGAAGAATTTCGGTAAGAACAACAATGCAGTAATTTCACATATAGTTGGAACTTTAAAGATAACTATATTTTTATATAACTATTTGCGTATTTTTCACGTTTCAGTTGGCCGAGGCTGAAAGTGAAAGTACCAAAAATTGATCAGCTCACAGCTGCAGCACAGACCTGCTCAAGTGTTTGACATTGCAGTCGATATTCCTACAAAGTACATTGGCAATCATGTACTAGTAATTCCCGCAGGGGTCTTTAACCTGCACTTTTTCGGGGTTCAAGTCCCACGCCAGAAATCTGCGATCGGAGATGTACATTACGTACACCTGTACCCTGCAGGGTTGAAAGCCTACAGCCTAATCATGTAATTACAGTAGGGGTCTTTAACCGGCACAGGAGATGACTCTTTCTGCACAGGGGGCCTCCAGTTAACGTCCAGATCCAAAGGACTGTGCACTTTTTGGTATTCAGCCAATGGAGCGTGTTTGGGGGTGGGGATGGGGGGGGGGGGGCTCTAGCATTAGAGGCAAGTGTATGCACCACTTAACCTTCGGCCATTCTTGAGCAAAACACTCAGCATTGTACCGCCCTATCTTTGGTGCTCATGGTTGTGGTTTGAGTGCTTGGGTCACATGTGAGATGCAGTGTTCGGCAACGGAAGGTCAGGTGGTTTCTATCCAGTTTTTGTCCACGATCGGCACGATTTTAGTGAAATAAGAGTCTGATCTTGAAAGGGTCATCAAACCAAAGCCCAAAAAATGTCAATCTATCCTTTTTCTTTCATCCAATACGTCTAAAGGTACGTCTGTCTACATGTATCTATCTGTCTACTGTTTAAAAGCACTGGTAAACTGGTTACAGGATCTAAGCCTGTCCAGGCAAAGCAGTAAGAGCCTGGCCTTTCATTCTTATAAAACCTGTTTGTTTCATTGGGCCACAGGGCTTGAGAGCTCATTTCCTCTCAATGTCAGTTAAGAGTTGTGACCTATGACCTCAGCCAATGACCCCAGGGGTTCAGATAAAAATTTGGATAGCCTCATGCACATCTGCAGTAGCTAAACAATCTACATGTACATGTATGTAGCAAGTTTTGCAACCATACTTGAATAAATATTTCTTTGTAATGTCCCTGTCAACACTATAGGTAATTTTGGAGGTTTGATTTTGGTTTTACGTCCCTTTCAAGATTATTTCACTCGTATCGAGCTGATCGTTAATCAGAGTTGGGCAAAAACCGGCGTTTCCGGAGAAATACCACCTGACCATCCGTTGCAGGAATCATTTTGGAGACGTTGCCTCCAATTTTGTGAGTCTTTTACCTGACATTGGGATGAAATGACATCTCAAGTCCTGTTGCCCAATGAAACCAGTAGGGTTTATAAGCATGGACGGTCCAACTCGCACCCCTTTGCCTGGGCAGGCTTAGATCCTCTAAGTGGTTTACCAGTACTAGTGAGCGGGTCGGTTTCAGCTCTGTGTGGAAGCACCATGCAGCCCATCTATTTTTCAAGCCCTGATGGACAGCGGCCGTAGTAGTTGCATTCACAACTATTTTCATGAAAATTTGACTTTTGACCTCACTACATAACCCCAGGGGTTCAGATCAAAATTTGGATATAGTCTTATGCACATCTGCGCTCCTAAGCGATACATGTACCAAGTTTGGCAACCATAGTGCAAGAAATAAAAAGTAGTTACTGTTACATTCACAAGCATTTTCTTGAAAATTTGACTTACTGTTACATTCACAAGCATTTTCTTGAAAATTTGACTTTTGACCTCACCCTATGGCCCCCGCCCATAGGGGATTGAAGAAATATATGGGCTGCATGATGCTTCCACGCAGAGCTGAATCCAGTCCGCACACTAGTACTGGTACACCGCTTAGAGGATCTAAGCCTGTCCAGGAACCGTGGTGCGAGGCGGACCATCCATGCTAATAAACCCTATTGGTTTCACTGGGCGACAGGGCTTGAGATGTCATTTCATCTCAATGTCGGGTAAAAGTCCCACAAAATTGGAAGCGAAGTCTCCAAAATGACCTTTACAGTGTTGACGGGGACGTTAAACCTCAAATCAAACAAGCAAAAAATGACCCCAGGGTTCAGATCAAAATTTGGATACTCTAAAGCACATCTGCAGTTTCTATGCAATACATATATGTGTTTAGGGCTAGAAATAAAAAGTAGTTACATTGTCAACTAAAAAAAAAATAAAAAAAATGGTATTTAAGTTTTGTCATGGGTGTTTATTTGGATGACCGTCCGTCCTTCCCAAGGTTTGTGACCGATCATTACGATAACACCCTTGGAAAATATTACATTTTTTCACCTCTTCAAAATAGTTTTTTTTGGATGAAAGTCCGTGATATTTGTCGTATTTACTGCAAACATATGTTGTGGGTGCTCGTTAGAACCGGCTCAATGTGGCGGTTCTAATGAGTACCCACAACCTATGTCTTGGAGCAGAAATAAGCAAAGTAATGTATACCCCTGTAAGCCCCAGTTTTCTATATATAAAGTGATGTTTAGTGGTGTGTTCATTTCACGGACTTGTTCACGTGATGGGAAGGACGGACGGTCATCCAGACGAACACCCATGACAAAACTTAAATACCATTTTTTTTTTAGTTTTTTTTTTATATCTAAAGCTGGTATTACAACATGAAATCACATTCTCACTATAATAAAGTGGTTCATTATAGGGACTTGTTATGGTGATGAGTAGAAGTGCTCTGATTTGGGTACATCTTTTTGATGTTTTATAAAATATCAGTATGTTGTCTGTACTTGGTAGAATTGCTTATCCAGGCAATTTAAATGCGTACACACAACTCACATGTTCAAGATAACAGTAACTTAGTAAGATAAACTGTGAGAAAATCTTCCTAGATCATTCTGCAAATTTCTTATCTACAGCCAAGATTCCCTATGGACACACGAATGGGCTTGATAAGGTCATGGTCAACAAGCTACTGGGGCTGGCCTCGGTAGCTTAGTCGGATGCGCATCCGACTGGTGATCAGGAGGACACAGGTTCTCTACCTGCCGGGGTCGGCAATGTTCTTTAGTGGAGGTTGATCATGAAATCTTTTCTACGGTCAATCTCCCCCTTCCCCTGATTCAAGAAGGACAATTTCAGTTTCTGGCGAAAGAATGTGCACTGTACTGGTTAACCGCTTACGGGTACATATAAGCATGCCCACGAAGTGTGAATGGGCAAACTGACCGGCTCAAAAATGACATAGTGTTGACTGGGCCACTAAACTCCAATACAAACAAACAAGCTACTGGTGCCCATCGAGGCTTGGAGAAATAGATGTGCCTGCAATGTGATTCCAGGCAGAGCTAAAACTGACTGCATATGGGTATTGGACATTGGTAAACCGCTTAGAATTTCTAAGCTTGCCCAGGATTTATTTGTTTGATTTGAGATATAACATCTCCGTCAACACTATTTAGGTCATTTTGGAGAAACTAGGACTGTTACCCGACATTGAGAAGAAATGACATCTCAAGCTCTGTCGCCCAATGAAACCAAAAGGGCTTACATGCATGTAAAGACCAATTTGCACCGCCTTGCCTGGGCAGGCTTAGGCATTCTGAGCCGTTTACCAGTACTAGTGTGGGGTTGATTTCAGCTCTGTGTGGATGGCAGGGCTTGAGATGTTATTTAATCTCAATGTCAGGTAAAAGTCCCACAAAATTGGAAGCGACGCCTGCAAAATGACCTAAACAGTGTTGACAGGAATGTTAAACCCCAATTCAAGCAAGCAAATACACTGTTGGTGTTTGAGTCATTGAAGTTTTTCGGTACATCAGAATAGTCATAAATACTCCTTAGATCTGCATTTGCAGTTGATAATTAGCCTGTCTTCCTCCAATTTCTGAAGTGTCAATGTGGACATCTTTGATATTGGATTCATCCATTATTGCATATATATAGTGTTTTTAAAATCAGCAATATTAACAAGATGTTGATCCTGATTGGATGACTTGTTATGAACAGTCTACTCTGGATCTACATGTTTTGCATGGTTGAAATGGTTAACCCAGACTTTTGTCTAATTTCCAACAGGTAAAACAGGGACTTCTGAGCCTGTCTCGGAACATTGGGGACCAAGTAAAACAGGAGCTGCATGAGACACATTCTCTGTGAAACATCACAGTCACAGACAATTTATCAACTTTAACCCCAAACAGTTCTACAAGATATTAGCCATTCTGGTTTGGAAACCAGTCATACCTAATGAAGGTAAGTGTATTCTAGGTGAATGGCTGCACCAGGGCCTAGTTGATGGTTAAAATGTTGACTGCATATGAATGCCCAAGCAAAGCCACATATACTAATTATTATCTGGAATAGATCAGAGGTACTACTACTATTTCAGCCCCTGCCCATTTGGGCTTGAAGAAATAGATGAGCTGCATGATGCTTCCACACAGAGCTGAAACTGACTGCACGAGTACTGGTAAACCACTTAGAGGATCTAAGACTGCCCAGGCAAAGCAGTGCGAGTCGGACAGCCCATGCTTATAAACCCTATTGGTTTCGTTGGGCGACAGGGCTTGAGATGTCATTTCATCTCAATGCGAGGTAAAAACCGCACAAAGTTGGCAGCAACGTCTCCAAAATTATGTGTACCATGTTGAAGCCTTCGTCTGGACGTTAACCCTCAAATCAAACAAACAAATCTCTATTAACCGACTTTAAATTTTATAGTGATAATTTTACTAACACTAATGTGGCATTAGATAACTTATCACTGTAAAATTTAAAATCTGGAGAGTTACTTTTCAAAAATACCACCGCCTATTGGGGCTTGCCCCCGCCCTTGAAGGCTTTGTGAAATGGATGGATGGACCGACAGCTGGATCCATCCATGGCAGAGCTGCAAGAGTGAGTATGGGTTAACTGCAAAGATAATTCAAGTATGCTCAAGAAAAGTGATTTTGGGTTCTGGCTGCCCCAATAATTAAGTTTATTAACTTACATGCAGTTATACATGTACATAAAGTAACATAATGGTAGGAAGAGTTACTGCAGGACTTGAACATCGATTCTTTGCTCTCAAATCAGACGGGGCCTGATAAATCCTAATCCACTGCCTGGCTGCCCGATACAAGTCTAAATTTTGGCTGGGCAAGAGTTTTTTTTTATTTCACTTGCCCAGAAAAATATGTAGGACATAAAAAAAATAAGAAGAAATGGTAATTCTAAGCTATTTTCAAGATGCTGTGGAATGCAGGGCAAGTGGTTGAAAGGTTGATCTGTCAGGCCCTGGATCAGGTAAAAAAGCCCACAGATTTGAAAGCAATGTCTTCAAAACTATTGTTGCCTTTAATGCTCAACAAACAGATCTTTAAGAGAATTTCTAAAATATATTTGATAAATATGATCAGTGAGCTGTTATAAGATTAAAGTAGTGTTAATTTAATAGAAGACTGTGATTGTTTTTTTTTCATTATTTTTCAGTGAAAATCAGGCTTGACATTTCATCTGAATTGTCTGCCCAATAGATTATTCACATGCAATGTCATGCATTTTTTCCACTTAAAAATAGAAAACAGTTAATGGCATATATATACTTTGAAAATGCTGTCTTTTTCTTATTAATATTACTAAATCCACTCATAAGATATACCATAAAAATCCTAAAAATTTGGACACTTTGAGGAGTTAATGTTTGTTTGCTTTGAGATGCAACGTCCCCTTCAACACTTTTTAGGTTATTTTGGAGGCATTGCTTCCAATTTTGTGGGATGTTTACCCACCATTGAGATCAAATGACATCTCAAGCCCTGTTGTCCAATGAAACCAATACAGTTTATTTTCATGGGCGGTCCAACTCACACCACTTTTCCGGGCATGCACAGAACCTCTAAGCAGTTTACCAGTACCCATGTGTGGTCGGTTTCAGCTCTTCCTAGAAGCATCATGCAGCCCAATCTATTTTTTTCAAGCCGTGATGGGATTGGATCAGAGAAGTTACTCTAATTGTAAAATTTTAACAAATTTGTTTCATGATCCAGCAAAGAGTCCAAATGGTGCAGACAGAATAGTAAACAGTGCAGATGCTGGTCAGACTGGATCTGGGTCTGCACTGTTTGTCTGTCTGTCCGAATATTTAGGTTAATAATGATAGATTTTTCACTTTATTTGATTTTTTGTTTTCCCTATCATTGGAGGGTGTGGTGGGGGGGGATCTTTTTGCTGGGATTCTGTTGGTGTCTGCAGTTTGGCTGTTTGAAGCACTTTAATAGTTCTCCTGAACCAACAGTTGGTTGCTAACCAAACATGCATATGTACATGTAACTTTAAGCCATCAGGTTTGTTCACCTTCACCTTATTCACAAGATGATCATAT
Source organism: Lucinisca nassula (assembly GCA_963580285.1). Lineage (NCBI taxonomy): Eukaryota > Metazoa > Mollusca > Bivalvia > Lucinida > Lucinidae > Lucinisca > Lucinisca nassula. Next base: position 12,772,940 of record OY757026.1, read on the forward strand.
TTTGTACTTATCATGCTTGCCATTGCATCCTACATGAACCAAAAATTGCAACAATAGATTTTTATGACATTTACCTCAGTTTTAAGGTCAATCACACACACAAACACACACAAAAAAAACTGACAAAATTAATTTTGGGTAAAAATATATCTTCAAGTGAACAGATATGTTGTTATCTGTGATATATGTCATTGAAACCTTCCAAATTTTAGATTATGCTAAGAATTGGTGCAATATAGTACATGTATTACAAATAGCCGGAGCACAAGATTCCCTACAATTTACATGTGTGCCTAGCAAAGACTCAGATCAGCCTATGCATCCACACAGTCCGATCAGTGTCTTTGTTGTGCGCTGAAGGATAGCTAAGGGCCCAGTGCTCCTTCATGCAGCAAGAGAAATCTCTGGTCAGAATATATGGATGGGCAGGCTGATGATTCTTCACTGGGTGCACATGGACATTGTAGGAAATGCTGTGCCCCAGCGCAGATATCAAAGATTTGATTTTGGTGATCTTCTCTTTTCATGACCGAATGATGCAAAGATTTATAATTTTGCTTGACTACAGTAAAGCCTGTTATGGTGGCCACCACTGTTACACAAGTAACCTGCCTACTGCAATCATGCTTTTGGTTTACAATAAAGGCAAATGCATTAAGATTGACTTGTACTAAGCGAGTACATGTTGGTTATCCCCTAAGTGCTTGCATAATAGGATTGGGCTGTTTTTTTTGTTTCTTTTTTTTTTAGGTTTCTCGAATTTATAGATTGCTTAATTTTTGCATGTACCATAATGATCCTTAGTATTGGGACATTCAGGCCTAAGCAAACAGTGCATGCCTAGATCAGACTGCTCATGAAGCAGTCTGATCAGGTTCTCCACTGTTTGCCATTCTGTCTCCATTTTTTGGACTTCTTGCTGGATCGCGAAACAAATTTGCTAACATTTTCGGAGAATTTATTCAATTACAGCAAATCCTCAAGGTGTCTGGATTTTTTGGATTTTTACGGTATGCACCTTTCAAGTGCAAGTGGTTGTAACAGTCTTCTGAAAACATTTCTAGTCTTTGTTATGGTCACATGTACATTTATTTTGTTCTGTTCCTTATTTTCTTTGCAGACTTTCGGATGAGTCTTTAAACCGAGGTCCCGTCTCCGCATGACCTTAGCTGTTGGTGGGACGTAAAACTCAAACTCACTCACTCCTTATTTTCTTTTTAGCTGACCAGTTCGGTTAGGCAGTTGTCCGTCATCGTCTGTGTCAACACTTTCAAATGACATCTCCTCTGAAACCACTGGGCTGATTCAGCCCGAATTTCATATGTAGTATCCTTGGGCTGGGGGATTGAAAGTTGTTTTTTTTTTATGAAATTCGGCTCATTAGTTTGGTTGCTATGGCAACTTAGAGTTTCCATAGACTTATAATTGGAAAAATAAAAAAATGGCATTTACTGCCAAGTCTCTGCAGATATTTTGACAAAACTTTCATAGAAATGTTCCTTAGGCCCTTAGGCAGTCTAATATCTACCATATGATTTTAGGCCTACTGCTCATTTCTATTGGTTGCCATGGAAACCAAAATAAAAAAAATAGAAAAAAAAAATCAAAAATCATCTCCTCAGAAACCGAATGCTCTATAAGGCTTAGAGTTTTTGGAAATATTCACCATATTTGCCTTTACAGGTTTTGTGTTTTTTTATTTTTTTTTTATAAAATTTGGCTTCTTCGTTTGGTTGCTATAGCAACTTAGATTTTCCATAGACTTATAATGGGGAAAATTGAAAAATGGAATTTGCTGCCAAGTTATTGCAGATATTTTGACAAAACTTTTATAGAAATGTTCCTTGAGTAAATGTCTCTCAGCCATATGCTTTAATGCCAACATGGGGGTCCCCCAGGTTAAGCCGGGGCCATGCCCCACCCCCTCCACTTCATAAAAGGCCATATAACTCGGAAACCATCCAGATCCCCACCCCAAAACCAAATATATTCTTGTTCCTTATGATAAGATGCATTCAGTGACACCAACCTGGGGGTCCCCCGGTACGTGCCGGGGTCATGCCTCACCCCCTCCATTCCATAAAAGGCCCAAAATCTTTGAAACCTTGCAAATTCCCACCCCTAAACCATATATATTCTTGTTCCTTATGAAAATATACATTCACTGACACTAACTTGGGGGTCTCCTGGGGTGCGCCTGGGCCTTGCCCCACCCCTTCTTCCTTACAAAAGGCCATATATCTCAGAAACCATTTAGATTCCCACCCCAATATATATTCTTGTTCCTTATGATAAGATGCATTCGGTGACACCAACCTGGGGGTCCCCCGGGTTGTGCGGGGTCATGCCCCACCCCCTTCATTTCATAAAAGGCCCAATATCTTGGAAACCTTACAGATCCCCACCCCTAAACCCTATATATACTTGTTCCTTATGAAGAGACTCATTCTTTGACACCAATTTGGGGATCTTCTTGGTGCGCCGGGGCCTTGCCCCACCCCTCCACTTCACAAAAGGCCATCTATCTCAGAAACCATTCAGATCCCCGCCCCAAAACCTTATATATTCTTGTTTCTTATGATATGACGCATTCATTGACACTAACCTGGGGGTTCCCCAGGATGTTCCGGATTCGTGCCCCACCCCTTCATTTCATTGAAGACCCAATATCTTGGAAACCTTACAGATCCCTACCTCTAACCATATAGATGTATATTGTTGTTCTTTATGCTAAGACACATTCATTGAGAATGACGTCAACCTGGAGGTCTCCCAGGTCAAGCCGGGGCCTTGCCCCATCCCACCACTTCACAAAAGGCTATATATCTCAGAAACTGTTCAGATATGTTCTTGTTCCTTATTAATAGCACACCCACTAGGGGGTCGCAGGGACCATTCTTCTCCTCTCCACGTCATAGAAAGGCCTCATATATCGGAAACCATTCAGATTCCAACCAATAAACCATATAATATTATATATGTATTCTTGGTCCTTATAGGGACAACAATCCTGGGCTTTCTTGGGATCAACAGGACATGCCCCAACCCCTTCACAGCTTAAGAGGCCTTAAAACTCTGGTATACAGATCCCCACTGCTACACCATATATATTCTTATTCCTTATGATAAGACACATTTAGTGATACCAACCAGGGCTCCATTGGGTCCATGTCCTACACCATCTACTTATTAAAAGGCCTAATGTTTTAGATACTGAGTCCAGATGGATGCTCATTTGGATATAGGGGTTCATTTGGGAGACGTTATAATTGGTAGATTAAAATGATATCATGTTAAAATACATGGCTGTCATTGGGCACCTGAGCTCTGGTGAGCATAGTGGCCCATGGGCCTCTTGTTTTAAAAATCTGTTTCAATTTTTATTACAGGTTCAGTATGGAAAAACCCACATACAGTTTGATACAGAGGAACCTTGCTTTCACCAGTAGCTAACAGCTGACGGCCTATGTGGTCCTACTACCCACTGAAAGAAAAAGGACTGAATTATTTAATGCCTAGAACTTCTTGATGGCAGCTATGTTTTTGAACCACTGGATCATGACTGACAATAATTTGTTTGTTTGATTTGAGGTTTAACATCCCTGATAATACTGTAAAGGTCATTCTGAAGACATTGCTTCCAATTATGTGGGACTTTTAGCCGACATTGAGATGAAATGACATCTCAAGCCCTGCCGCCCAATGAAATCAATACGGTTTATAAGCATGGACAGTCCGACTCGCACTGCTTTGCGTGGACAAGCTTAGATCCTCTAAGCGGTTTACCAGTGCTCGTGTGCGGGTCGGTTTCAGCTACGCCTGGAAGCATCATGCAGCCCATCTATTTCTTCAAGCCCCGATGGGCGGGGGCAGTTAACTGACAATAAAGAATGGAAGAAAGATCAATAGCTTTTGATTAGTTTAGGCGTTACCATTAATATATTTTATCAGCCAGAAAAGTGAAATAGTATATGGTGATGACACAGACTTGTTTGGACATTCGCAATTCACCCGGCCCATCAGGTTTTACATCCCACCAACAGCTAAGGTCATATGGAGACGGGACCTTGGTTGAGAGACTCATCCAAAAGTCTGGAGAAGCCCGCAATCGAACCTGCGACCCCTGGTAAAGTTCTTACATAAAGTATGTGGACAGTCTTAGCCTAATGTTATGCTGTTTTGAATGTGAAAGTTAAATTCAAATAAACTTCTTTGTATCATCACTACTTGTACATGTATCTTTTAATAATTTTGCATCAGTGGGGACTGAAAGAATATCTCCTAAAAAGGGGTATCCTTCAGAAGCAAGGAATACTCTGCAGAACTGATAAGTATGGAGTGTGCAAGTTTACTGGGCCAGACTTCATGTAAACTTTGTTTGCTATGGGGTACGGTTTTACTATTTAATACAATTTCAAGATAACTATAATTTTATTATAGATATCTATAAATCAAATCATAGATATCTAGTATAATTAACATTATTGATTTCTCTAATTATCAAAATTTTTGATATCATAAAATGTAATCAGTGATATGAAATATATATTTCTTGATATTTTTAATTCCTTAGCATATATAGATATCTAAAATCCAGTTATAGGTATCTAGTAATATTGATATCCTATATTTTTATTATAGATATCTATAAATCAATTTATAGATATCTAAAACTCAAAATATAGATATCCATAAATCAAATTACAGAAATCCATAATAGAATTATAGATATCTATAATTAATATTATTGGTATCTATAATTATCAGTACTTTTGATATCATAAAATTTAATCAATGATATGAATTATATATATCTTGATATCTAAAAATTTGTTTTATGATATCTACTATTCCTTTGCATATATAGATATCTAAAAATCAATATTTGATTGTCTACTATTGCACCAAGAGTGTACAATTCGGTGTCGCAAAGAAGGCAATGCCTTAATTTCATATTATCCTTTTCTAACGTTTTCGATTCGAGAATATGACGTTACACCGTCTAACGTCAAGGAAATCAACTAGTGACGTCATTAATTTGCAGTTTTTAATGACGTCACTCGTCACGCTCTTCCTTGCCGTGATTTCTTGTAGAATAAAACACGGTTATTTTTTCATTGCCTATATAGGCGTGCTGTGTTAGAATAACGTATTGTTAAAACTTTGATCATTTAATTTGGCAAATATGCTAGTATTTTTGCTGAAAAAAATGTGAGCAGCTTTTGCAAATGCAAAAGCTGCTCCCATTTTTTCAGCAAAAAAAAAAAAAAATAGATATTGAACTTGCTAGAACAGTTAACAATATAACCACTAACGAGCTCGTTAAGCTAACGATGCTTTGAACAACTGGCCCCAGGCCTATAGTGCTGCACTGCAGAACTCCTTCCCTAGAATTATTCCTCAGTGGAATGATCTTCCCTCCTCTGTGGTACATGCCAAAACTGCAAAGGAGTTCAAAGTCCATGTGGTGTAAATTGGGACTCATGGGTATGGGTTTTAGTATACCAAATGTAAACAGATTGTAAATAGCTTTAGGAACTCATCCAGTGATGATATTTTAAACTACATTCTAATTTTAGCGAACCACCTAAGTGAGGTAATGGCCAAATGTGACCGATCGATCGAGCGATCGATCGATAGATCACGTGAACACTCCTACATTTAGTGGCAACACAGGATCCAGACACAGAAGTCATATTATATCGATCGATCGATCGGTAGAACCAGTATCTAATGCCATGCATAAACTAAATATATCCATACCACGGTTAGGAACATATTAGAACTTAAAACATATAGCGCAAAATTTGATAGATAAAATGTATATGTCCATGATCTCGACCTTAAGGCAACTGGGATTGAGCTGTCTATTAATGGGCACAATGCATTCAAGAAGGACAGTTGTCAGTTTTTACCGACAAAATGTACACTATGGTCGATTACCAAAGCATTTGACAAGGTCAGTCCTAAGGGAATTTGGAAAATTATAACAACGTTTGGTTGTCGAACAAAGTTCATCAAAATGATGCGGCAGTGTTCCCCCATGGTATACTTGCCCAGGCAATGGATGGCAAATTGTTGCATCTGCTCTGTGTGACTATTGAAGCCAAGCAAGACTGTGTACTAGCGCCAACGCTGTTCAACATGGTGTTTTCTCATTACAAATACACGCCTATACAAATACATTGAAAGCTTTACCGCTGAGAAGAAAAAGAAAATTTTAAGATGAAAAAATTGTGATATTTTTCTTATTTTTGCTCTAAAATATAGATTGTTGGTACTCGTTAGAACCGCCTCGATGGTGATGCGGTTCTAACGACTACCCACAATCTATATTTTAGAGCAAAACTACGAAAAATCAGGTTTACCCCTGTAAACCCCAGTTTTATTACATACAAGCGGGGTTCAATGGGGTGAGAATTATGGCGCGTTTTTTATGGGTCATGGTCACAGATGTTTTCAAGGATGTCTACAATCGTTACCTATTAAGTACGCTTTGATAGGCATCTTTTCAACCTAAAAAGGTTGCAAGATAAATCCAAGGTGCAAGCAGAGGTTTTAGACAAATTCTCTTTTACTGATGAAAAGGCAAAAGGTGTTCCAACATAAAAGATGCAAAGAAAAGTTGCATCAAGTATACCTAATTGAGTGACAGCTGTAAGTTCGTCTGTCATTACTGATAATGACCAATCTTAATCATATTTGAGAAAGGTTACTATATGTGTGTTCTAAGATGGCTGATGAGACCGATTCTAGCCCATATCTGTCTGTTGCAAATAGAGCAACAGAGGCTAGAGGAAGACAACTCTTTTGGTGATGCCTTAGCTCTGGCTTTGCGCTGTGCACGTTTCTGCTCAGCTTCACTGATTCTTTTTGCCTCATATTCATTGGCACCCCTTTTGATGAGACTGCGACACTTTGCCCTGTCCTGTGCAATTTGTTCCCACGACTCTGTTGAAATGTTGAGGTCCCTGAGGGAGGCTTTGAGGGTCTCCTTTTAGCGCTTCTTCTGACCGCCATGGGAGCGTTTGCCCATTTCTAGTTCTCCATATAGAATTGTCTTTGGCAAACGTTCCTCAGGCATTCCGGTAACATGGCCTGTTAAATGTGCTAATTTCAGAAGAGTATGTACACTTTGCACCCCTGCCCTGTTCAGGCTTCCGTGGCTGGAATCCTGTATTGCCACTTAATCTTTAGGAGTTTTCTAAGACAGCAAGTATGGCAGTGATTCAGTCTTTTGGCGTGCCGTTGGTAAACGGTCCATGTTTCACATGCATACAATAGTGCTTGCAGTACCACAGCTCTGTAGACTGTCGGTTTTGTGTCAAGTCTGATTCCACTCCGATCCCAGACACTACCACGTAGTCGGCAAAATGCTGCACAAGCTTTGGCAATCCTGGCATTTACTTCATCATCAATGTGCACGGCTCTTGACAGCGTGCTCCCAAGGAAGGCGAATTTGTCTACCACTTGCAATCTTTAACCTTTCACTGTGATGGTGGGCTTTTTGTAAGGCCTGCCAGGTGCTGGCTGATAGACTACTTCAGTCTTTTTTGATGCTGATTGTGAGATCATAGCTATCAGAGGAGTCGGATACTTGATCTATATCTTTTTGCATCTTCTCTTCTGTAGGAGCACCATTTGCCATGTCATCAGCAAAGATGAACTCATCTAGCACCTCTGTCTGCACATTGGCTTTGGCTTGCAACCTTCTGAGATTGAAAAGATTCCCATCAAAGCGATACCTAATACGTATGTCATTGTCATCATCCTGAAAAGCATCTGTAAGCATGGCAGAAAACATCATGCTGAACAGTATTGGGACTAATACACAGCCTTGCCTGACTCCATTTGACACCGGGAATATATCTGAAAACTCACCATCATTTTGGACCCTTGCAAGCATACCATCGTGGAACTGTCTCACCGTTGCTATGAACTTGGTTGGACATCCATACTTCACCATGATCTTCCAAAGGCCCTCACGGCTTACTGTGTCAAATGCTTTGGTGAGGTCAACAGAGGTCATGTATAGGTTCATGTTCTGTTCCTGGCATTTCTCTTGCAGCTGCCTTGCTGTCAAGATCATGCCAATTGTTCCTCTGTCCTTCCTAATTCCACACTGGCTTTTTGGTAGAAGCCCTGAATGTGCAAGATGTTCATTTAGTCGGTTAAATAGGGCTCTTGAAAGGACGTTCCTAGCAATTGACAATAAAGAGATGTCACGGTTATTGTCACAGATCTGAGGGTTCCCTTTCCGTTTGAATAGGGGGATAATTGACGCATCAATGAATTCTTGAGGGATGGCTTCTTTTCTTTACATAATGTGAAATAACTCTATCAACTTCTTCGCAACTGGAGTACCTTCTGCTTTGTAAATCTCAGCAGGTATTGCTTCTGGTCCTGGGGCCTTGCCAGATGCCGGAAGTGTTATTGCTTTTACTGTTACAGTAATGGTTGGGAACTTGTCAAGCAGAATTTTACATTCAACCTGTGGTAGTCTGTTGATAGCTTCCCCATTGATAGAGGATAGCCGCTTAAGAACACTATCAAAGTGCTCAGTCCATCTTTTCAAGATGATAGCCTCTTTGTCACTCAGAAGACTAGTTCCATCCGCACTGAGGAAAGGAGTGGTTCCTGAGCTCTGTGGACCATAAACTGTCTTCAGTGCATCAAAGAACTTCTTCATATCCTTTCTGTCTTCAAAGGACTGGATTTCATCAGCCTTGTTGTTTAGTCAGGAGTCTTGCATGTCTCTTAGTCTTGTTTGGACTGTCGTGCATATATCTGAATAGGCCGCCTTGTTAGATCCAGATCTGGTATCACTGAGGCATTCCCTGTGTTTTTGGTGTTTCTGTTCAAGGTGTCCCAAGATTTCTTCACCATCCTCGTCAAACCAGTCTTGGTGTTTGCGAGATACCGGACCTAGGAAATCCATTGCTGAAGAGTGAACAGTGTCTCTGAAGGCTTTCCAGTTCTTTTCTAGATTATCTGAACTGAGTTCCATTGCATCTTGTCTGCTGAAGATGTCATGGGTGAAGGCTTGCCTCTTGCTGTCTTGTTTCAGCTTAGCGACATCCAGTCTGTTGGGCACTATCTTGTCTCGTGGTCGCCGTGAAGGCTGGAAACGCAAGTGGAGTTTGCTGACAACAAGCCTTTGATCTCTCCAGGAGTCCGCACAACACACAGTCTTTGTCACTCTGACATCCTGTCTGGACGTCCTTCTAACTATGACATAATCAATAAGATGCCAGTGTTTGGAGCGTGGATGCATCCTACTCCTTCATTCCCAATCACATCTTCCCAGATCATTGCCTCCATTTCTAATTTGGTGGTCTGTGCCCGCTCTAGCACTGAAGTCTCCCAGGATGATGAGTTTCCCCGGAGTGTAGCAGAAATCACAGAGTCCAAATCATCAAAGAACTTGTCTTTGACCTCATCTGGGTTCATCATTGTGGGTGCATAGGCACTTGAACGCCTCTTACCAGATAGGGGTAGTCTCAGCGGCATCAGGCGGTCATTTATATCTTTTGGAAGTCCTGAGAGCTTGCTGACAAGGTGATTTGATGGCGAAGCCAACTCCTACTTCCCGCCGCTCTTCGTTTTTGCGTCCACTCCAGAAAAAGTGTATCCACCACCAACTTCTTTTATTTGCCCTTCCTCTGCAAGGCGAGTCTCGTTCAGAGCTGCAATCTCGACTTTGTATCGATTAAGTTCTCTACCAACTAGAGCCGTTCTACGCTGTGGTCTGTCTGAACCAGCACTATCCACCAAGGTGCGCACATTCCATGCGCCTATTTTTAAAGGTATCACCTTTATCTTCTTCTTTTTTGTTCGACCGCTAGCTGGGATCCCTGCTGATCGCGGTTAACCTGCCTAGGGTTTTTGAAGCAGGCAATTGTTTAGGGCACCTTTTCTAGCCCCTTCCCTATGCTAAGGGGGTGAGCAGTGCGATCCTTAAAAGGTCTGCTCAGTCATTCAGTTCGGCTGCCGAGTTCCCCGTTCTGCTTCATTCTTAAAGGAAGCGACAATATAGAAACAAGCCGCCTGTGTGCAGGTCGGTAACTACAGCTTCCTGTGTATTCTCACCTGCTGCTTCGCCGCTCGCCCATCGCCACAGGTCTTTTTGAGTTTCATGCATATGGGTGTCTGCAGTGATTATGTGTATATGTTTTAGATGACATGTGCTGTGAATTAAATTATAGTGAGGGAGAGGCGCGCAGAGACAACCTCACTCTCTCGTCCTGATCTGGCTGGATCCAGAGGCAAGACAGTGTCGAGACATTTGGAGCTAAGCCCGTATGCAGTTGATGTCCATAACTTCTTTAGTGCCTTGTCAGGCTCTTTCTGCTCCACAACACGCTGCTGCATCGCCGTTTGGACCAGCTGCCGAAGCAGACTTCATGTTGTCGCTTTCCATTGATAACCAATCTGAAATTATTGAAGCTTTTAGCTCCTTTTCTAGATATTTAGATGATTTATTAAATATTGATAATACCTATTTCGATGGTTTGATCAGTCAGATTTACCCCCCCCCCCCCAGAACTTCAGTTAAATAAAGCAAATTCTTCTGATACCGAGGCCCCGTTTTTTGGATTTACAGCTTTCTATTGTAGATGGGTTTATTTTGTGCAAAATTTATGATAAACGCGACGATTTTGATTTTGAGATTGTAAATTTTCCTTTTTTGGATGGTGATGTTCCTCGTGCGCCATCCCATGGCGTTTATATTTCGCAATTAACTCGATTTGCTAGAGTGTGTAGTCATGTTACTGACTTCAACACTCGTAATAAATTATTAACGGCTAAACTTCTTAATCAGGGTTATCGGTACCATAAACTACGCAAAGCCTTTTCAAAATTTTATAGACGCCATTCTGATTTAATTTCAAAATTCAATATTGGACTTAAATCTCTTCTGCAACAAGGTCTATCGGAACCCGAATTTTATGGTGACTTAGTATATAAATTCAGAAAAATATATAACCGCAATGACTTTAGCACCCAATTTCGTAAAATCATTATTCGATATAAAAAGATTGGGTACAACATGGATATTATACGACAGACTGCATGCATGGTAGTTAACCCAATCACGGTTGGCAACTTTGCTTCCCTCTTTAATTGTACGCCGGTGGGTCAGGCCTCAGATTCTATGACGGTTGCAACGTAAAGGCTTATTGAGAATTAAAGAGATCTAATTCAAGGTAATGTTGGTTGGTGCCTGATGCTCTGTCTCTGGTCGGGCCCATCGGAGTCTAACTGTTGGTTTTCTTTTGCTCCAGCATTTCAGTGGTTTCTTGCTGTCGAGTCCTCGCCGTTGTCTCACCTCTGTGGTTCTTCGATTATTTGTGTTCACGGTGATGTTGCACTGATGAGTTATAGGAGGCCTTCGTGCGGACTGAACACATTATTTGTCTAAATCGCGACGGAAGTAAGGGCGAGGATTGTGGCCACGTTAAATCGATTTAAGCCCCCCAGTGGAAATCTTTCCACTGACCGTTCCATGGCGGTTCTTCTGTGGCGATTTATTTATGTTGTTGTTTGTTACTTACTGTGTGTATCACATGTGTCTTTTTATTTCGATGGCCATGTGGCCGTTTTGTGGGAAAGTAACTGTCCTTATGGCCTTCCTTTGTTTAGGTTTCCATTATGGTCTGGTCGCTTAATGTTTGTCTTGCTTTCCCTTTGGTGTGTTTGATGGGTGGAGTAAGTTAATTGTATCGATTCCTGATCTTTGTTTTACTTCTACTTCATAGCTGAAACAGGCAAATCCAGATATGTAGGTTTTTGTTTGGAGATGCCTTTTCCTAGATAGATTGCCGACCAGGGCTTGAGAGCTCCTTCTACCAATTGTAGTGGCAAAGTGACAGCTATGATCTCACAGGCAGCATAGAAGGTCTAAGGTGGTATATCAGCCTGCACCTGAAAAGCCTTACAAGGAGACTACCATTACAGTGAAAGGTCAATGGTTGCAAGTTGTTGACAAGGTCACATACATGGTATGCACATTGTCAAAGAGTTATGCACATTGATGATGAAGTCAATGCCATGACTGCCAAAGCTAGCGCAGCATGTGACCGATTAAGCGAAAGTGAAAAATGTATGGGCTTGACAAAAAACTGGTGGTCTTCAGAGCTGTGGTTCAGCTAACACTAGTATACACATGTGTGATTTGGACAGTTAATATACGGCATTCCAAAAGATGGAACGTTGTCTGTTTTACAAGATTTAGTGGTAAGACAGGATCCGGACACAGAAGTCATGAAAAGGGCATAGGTGAGAGCGTAGATATTCGTATACAACTGGCACAACTAAGGTACACAGGCAATGCAATAACATTTGCTGAATAAAATCCTCTTTGGAGAACTACACGTGGGAAAACGCCCCATGACAGTCAGAAGAAGTAACATCAAAGACAACCGTCAAGGAATTCAGCATACCAACTTAGTCGAAGGAACAAACTGCACAGGATCCAGCAAAGTGGTAAGGCCTAATAAGCATTACGATGACAAATCCGTTAAATGAAGACCCCTTTAAACCCCACTTTATATAGAGAAAAGTGGGCTCACGTGGTATACATTATCTGTTTTATTTTTGCTCCAAAACATAGATTGTGGGTACACGTTAGAATCGCCTCAATGAGGCCGTTCTAACGAGCACCCACAATCTATGTAGAAATTAGAAATAAGAAAGATGTTATATTTTTTATCTAAAATTTATCATTTTCTGACACCACGTTGGACGCCCTTTTTTCACACGGACTTGTTTTCCAAATGGAATGGGTTTTGGTGCGTACGAAGCAAAACGTGTGAGACAAGCCAAACGGAAATGTGCTCAGTGGAAAGCTAGGACATCAACAATTATATTCCGTAAGCACTGCGACATTCATATTGCTCTAATCAGCCATCACAGAGCTCATAACAGAAGAACATCGCTCTTATCAGCCATCACATAGAACATAAACAGTAGAACATCGCTCTATTCAGCCATTACAGAGAAAATAAACAGGAAAACACCGCTCTTATGAGCCATTCCAGAGAACATATACAGTAGAACATCGCTCTTATCAGCCATCACTGAGAACATAAGCAGTAGAACCTCGCTCTTATCAGCCATCACGGAGACCCTAAACAGCAGAGCATCGCTCTAATCAGGCATCACAGAGAACATAAACAGTAGAACATCCCTCTTATCAGCCATTACAGAGGACATAAACAGTAGAACGTCGCTCTAATCAGCAATCACAGAGATTATAAACAGTAGAACATCGCTCTAATCAGCCATCACAGAGATCATAAACAGTAGAACATCTATCTTATCAGTCATTACAGAGAACATAAACAGAAGACTATCGCTCTTATCAGCCATCACAGAGAACATAAACAGTAGAACATTGCTCTTATCAGCCATCAAAGAGAACATAAACAGTAGATCATCGCTCTTATCAGCCATCAAAGATAACATAAACAGTAGAACATCGCTCTAATCAGCCATCACGGAGAACATAAACAGTAGAACATCGCTCTTATCAGCCATTACAGAGAACATAAAAAATAGAACATCGCTCTTTTCAGCCATCATAGAGAACACAAACAGTAGAACATCGCTCTCATCAGCCATAACGGATACCATAAACAGTAGGACATCGATATTATCAGCCATCACAGAGAACATACCCGGTAGAACACCGCTCTTACCAGCCATCACAGAGAACATAAACAGTAGAACATAGAACTTATAATCCATTACAGAGACCATAAACAGTAGAACATCGCTCTTATCAGCCATCACAGAGAACATAAACAGTAGAACATCGATCTTATCAGCCATCACAGAGAACATAAACAGTAGAACATCGATCTTATCAGCCATCACAAAGAACATAAACAGTAGAACATCGATCTTATCAGCCATTACAGAGAACATAAACACAAGAACGTCGATCTTATCAGCCATCACAGAGACCATAAACAATAGAACATCGCTCTTATCAGCCATCACTGAGAACATAAACAGTAGAAAATCGATCTTATCAGCCATTACAGAGAACATAAACAGTAGAGCATCACTCTTATCAGCCATCACAGAGAACATAAACAGTAGATCATCGATCTTATCAGCCATCACAGAGATCATAAACAGTAGAAGATCGCTATAATCAGCCATCACAGAGAACATAAACAGAAGAACATCGATCTTACCAGCCATCACAGAGTACATAAACAGTAGATCATCGCTCTTATCAGCCATCACAGAGAACATAAACAGTAGAACATCTATCTTATCAGCCATTACATAGAACATAAACAATAGAACATCGATCTTATCAGCCATCACAGAGACCATAAACAGTAGAACGTCGCTCTTATCAGCTAACACTGAGATCATAAACAGTAGAACATCGCTCTTATCAGCCATCACAGAGAACATAAACAGCAGAACATCGCTCTTATCAGCCATCGCTGAGATCATAAACAGTACAACATCGCTCTTATCAGCCATCACAGAGAACATAAACAGTAGAACATCGGTCTTACCAGCCATCACAGAGAACATAAACAGTCGATCATCGCTCTAAGCAGCCATCACAGAGAACATAAACAGTAGAACATCGATCTAACCAGCCATCACAGTGAACATAAACAGTAGAACTTCGCTCTTATCAGCCATCACGGAGACCATAAACAGTAGAACATCGATCTTATCAGCCATCACAGAGAACATAAACAGTAGAACATCGCTCTTACCAGCCATCACAGAGAATACAAATAGTAGAACATCGATCTTATCAGCCATTGCAGAGAACACAAACAGTAGAACATCGATCTTAGCCATTACAGAGAAAATAAACAGTAGAATATCGCTCTTATCAGCCATCAAAGAGAACAAAAACAGTAGAACATCGATCTTACCAGCAATCACAGAGAACACAAACAGTAGAACATCGATCTTACCAGCCATCACAGAGAACATAAACAGTAGAACATCGATCTTATCAGTCATTACAGAGAACATAAACAGTAGAATATCGATCTTAGCCATTACAGAGAACATAAACAGTAGAACATCGCTTTTACCAGCCATCACAGAGAACATAAACAGTAGAACATCGCTCTTATCAGCCATCACGGAGACCATAAACAGTAGAACATCGCTCTTATCAGCCATCACAGAGCACATAAACAGTAAAACATTGCGAAAACACGCCTTTACAAATGCATTGTAACGAAATTGTACGATGAAAATTGTGATATTTTTTCTTACTTCTTCTCAAAATATAGAATGTGGGTATTCGTTAGAACCTCATAGAGGCGGTTCTGACGATTTCTCACAACCTATGTCTTGGAGTAGAAATAAGAAAGAAAAATAATGTGTTTACCCCTGTAAACCACAGTTTACTATTTAAAAGTGGGGTTCAACGGGGTCAAAATTATATAGGCGTGTTTCCGTGATCATTTCACAAATTTGTTAAGGTATCCAACTTGTATGTTGTTACTCGTGATGCTATGTTTTTGTAAATGTCTAACAGTCTAAATGTCGCTAGATCTTTCTTTCATTTTGGTCAATGACGTGAGATTTGTTTGTATATATGTACGGAACTCGGGAAGGGGCATGTAATTTTTTTAAGATGTTGTACGAACAAGACATAAAGTTGTGCAAACAAGATATTATCTTGTGCGTACAAGATAATATCTTCTGCTCACAAGATATTATCTTGTATGTACAAGATTTTAAGGTGTGCGAATAAGATGATATCTTGTGCGCACAATATTTTATGTTGTCTGCACAAGATATAATGTGCGAACAAGACAATATGTTGAGCAAACAAGATAATATATTGTGCACAAAAAATAATATTCTGTGCACACAAGATATTATGTTGTGCGAATAAGATAATATCTTGTGCGCACAAGATATTAAGTTGTGTGACCAAGATAAAAAGTTATGCGCAGAATATATTATGTTGTCCGCACAATATGTATGTTGTGCAAATCAAAATAATATCTTGTGCGCACACGATATTAAGTTGTGCGAACAATATATTAACTTGTGCGCACAAGATAATAACTTGTGCGCACAATATATTAACCTGTCCGCACAATATGATATTTTGTTCGCACAACTTAAGATCTTGTTCGCACAATATATTAAAAACAATATCATGTCCCTTCCCGGGTTCCGTACATATGTCACAATGTCTTTTTTTGTTTAGGTGGCTAAGGATCGCTGGTTCGTTTAAGATATCACAACATACAAACAGCATGTGACAACTATGACATCAGAATGTTAATTTCTCCATGCTGTCATGTGTAATTTTATCTTTGAATGTGACAAAGATTTAATAATTGGCCTACCAATCGAGACCGAGTTCATGTCGCTTTCGAGTAATAGTCCCTTATAAACTGAAAGTGGTAATTTTTGTTTCCATCTAATAACTTTTAATGATCAGCTTTCTTTAAATTAATATGCCACAAATGCAGGTTGAATTAAGAAAAGTAATAGGATAGCCTTACCGCAGTTTTCACAAGTGTCGTGGCTTCTGGTAGACACGCAAATCAAGAAAACATGGGTATCCAATGCATAAATTAAGTTTGAGTAGTATCACGTTGACAAGAACATGAAATGAATACCCCTGTATGCGCCACTTTATTTACAGAATGTGGGGTTTACAGGTATATACACAGTTTTCTTAAACTTTGCTCAAAAACAGAGATGTTGGGTACTCGTTAGAACCGCATTTGTAATGCAGAAATAAGGAAAACATAAAAAAACGTTGGTCAGAAATGTCTGTTTGGCATCGGCAGGCCTCGTCATTTATGTCTGCTGCGAGGAGTTGAACCGTTTGAACTCGGCACTGAGGGTAACTGGTTCGAACACTTTGAAACCCATTTTTCGCTAAGTAGGCGTGTTCACGTGATGCGTTTTGTGTCGATTGTTTGTCAGTCGACCCAAAGTTATAAAGCGCAGTAGCTTTTCACCGCTGATATCCATTTGACTGTCACTGACTTGTAGGAAATCTAGGCAAAGGCAAAGACCTTTTAAAACGTAACTAATCCTAAGTCTAGCAAAATCTCCCACTTATTCTCCTAGTTTATGTAGCCTGTTTGTAGCCAGAAATTTTGAAGTTACTATGAACAAGATTCCTTAAGGTAGGTGTTTTGCCCCACCTTAAACTATATTTACCCTCCAACTTATGTCTTGGAGCATAAATAAGAAAATAATATATATTCCTGAAGAACCCAGTTTTCTCTATATAAAGTGGGGTTAGAGGGTATTCATTGCACATGCTTGTTGGTTAACATGTTGATAGTTAGTAAGAACACTGTGACCTGTACAGTACTTGATCAGTATTCTGTTTTCAAAATATTAAAATGAGCTCAATGCTACCTTATTATATACTAGGTCATAATAACTAAATGCACTGTAAAATCGTAGGGTTACATTACGCTTCACAACATCTTGTGTTTATGTCTAGTCATGGCGGTAATTTGTTTGACTTAAGGTTTAACGATCCAGTCAACATTATTAAGGTCCTTTTGGAATCG
Organism: Lucinisca nassula; assembly: GCA_963580285.1. Taxonomy (NCBI): domain Eukaryota; kingdom Metazoa; phylum Mollusca; class Bivalvia; order Lucinida; family Lucinidae; genus Lucinisca; species Lucinisca nassula. Next base: position 12,790,489 of record OY757026.1, read on the forward strand.
TTGCTTCCTACGTTTTGGGACTTCTACCCGGCATTAAGATGAAATGACATATCCAGCCCTGCCACCCAATGTTTCAATAGGGTTTATATGCATGTATTGTCCGACTCGCACCACTTTGGCTGGACAAGCATTGACCTGCTGAGCGGTTCACCAGTTCTTTTCAATTGCCTACTGTATTATAATTCGTTATGTTCCTTTAGAATATAGACCCCATCCTAGTTAGTCAGACTGCTGTATTAGAATTCGTTATTATCCCCACGTTTTTTGAAGAAAAGTGGGGATATTGTTATCGCCTCCGTCCGTCCGTCCGTCTGTCCGTCTGTCTGTCCGGCTATCTCCTCCTATACCGTTCATTGGAATTCAACCAAATTTGGTGTGTGAGTTACTTACATGAATGGCTTCTGCAAGAGCACATTAATTTTTGGACCAGCCCCCAGGGGTCCCTGGAAGAGGTCAAAACGTGGGGATTTGCGATGGCGTGCCATCGACTGCGCGATCTAGTTTTCCTTTAGAATAAAGACCCCATCCTAGTTCTTGAAAATAAACACAAGTGACACTGATGTGGTACATCTTTTTAATTAATCCGCTTCAAAGAACACCAATGGAAACTTTATTTTATGTAAAGTAGAACTTAAATGGCCCGAACCCCTTTGTAAATATGTTCGAGACAGCGGTAGTTCGAGCCAGAGTTGGTTAGCATAAGTGCCATACCAGGGGCATAAGGAGAGTATGGATATGTTTGCGGTTTTCTTTATTATAAATATATGCTGTGTGTACTCATTAGAATCGCCTCGATGAGGCGATTCTAATGAGTACACACAGCATACATTTTCAAGATAAAATGAGAAAATCTTCACAAATTATCCCTATTTCGAATTTAGAAGCATTCCCTGCGGACTCAAGAATGGCCTCGACACATCCATGGTAAACGAGTCATCGGAGTTCGATCCTATGACGTTCTATTGTATATAGGAAACATTAACAAATTGATATACACGGGCACATGTATTCATTGCTTATCACACCCCCCCCCACGTCGTCCTAAGACATTGGTGACGTGGAATAGTATGTTTGGAGTATTTATAGGAAAATATATCACAATTCTATCAGACAAAAAATAACGTCTTTTGGTCGATTGATAAACAATCGACCCAAAGATATACGGACAAAACCTCTATTAGTGCTGGAGTCCACGTGACTATCACTGATTTGTAGCTTATCCGTGTAAAAGGGTTATCTGTAGAATCTCGGCTGGACTCATGGGTTGGGCTTGGCAAACAGTGTAAACCCAGATCAGACGCCACAGAAAGTGGCGTCTGATCAGGGTTTACACTGTTTGCTTTCAGTACTGGTATTTAAGGGTTAAACGAAAAAGTCTAAGCCTACGTTCAGGCCCATAGTACCAATATACATTCAGATAATCGACCGATCAGTACCCTCAGTGCTTTGATTGAGATATGTCTGTCACATGGATTGGCCCCCGTCCATCGGGGCTTGAAGAAATAGATGGGCTGCGTGATGCTTCCATGCAGAGCTGAAACCGACGTATACTGTTAAACTGCTTGGATGATGAAAGCATGTCCAGGCAAAGAGGTGCGAGTCGGACCGTTCATGTTAATGAACCCTATTGGTTTCATTGGGCGACAGGGCTTGAGATGTCATTTCATTACAGTGTCGGGTAAAAGTCCCACAAAAATTGGAAGCAACCGTCTCCAAAATAACCTATACAGTGTTGACGGGGACGATAAGCTCAAATCAAACAAAACTGTCACATGGATGTGTTGTTATTTCAACTGAACGTAACTAGCTGGTCTTGCCACTTGATTTTCTCGGAGCGTATAAACGGTTTTTTTGTTTTCAAAGGCACCATTTAGCTTTATCCTTGACATTACAGTCCAGAGATTCTATACACTTTCAAGCGAAAAGGAGTTTCAGTGGGAAATTGGTTACTGGTTTTCGATGGTTATTAAGAGTTATCAGTTTTCAATGACTTCTAGACTGCGAAATTCTCAGAAATGAAATTGATGCTCATCTTTCTGATTGACAACATGGCAGTTTGTAACGTATTATAAGGCTATATAGTGAAAAGAACGTAGTTTCAGACTGATAGCCAATGCGGATCCGTCTGATCGCCTACGATGGGACTGGTTACACTTTAAGGTTAGGCGACTATTTTACAGCATATAGTGAAACTGGGCTTTACAGGAGTAAACCTTATTTTTCTTATTTCTGCTCTAAAATATAGATTGTGGGTACTCGTTAGAAGCGCCTCGATGAGGCGGTTCTAACGTGTGTCCACAATCTATATTTTGAGCAGAGATAAGAAAAATATCACAATGTTTCATCTAAAAATTTTCATTTTTACGGCGATAAAGGTGGCAATGTATTTGAATAGGCGTGTTTGCAAAATGTTTTAGACCATCACGTGAACATGTCCGTGCATTGAACATCTTCTTAAACCCCACTTTAAATAGTGAAAACAGGGGTTTACGAGGAATACACTTTTTTATTATTTCTCCTCCATGACAAAGGTTGTAGGTACTCGTTATAAAAGCCTCGATGAGGCGATTCTAACGAGTACCTACAGTTTATAATTGCAGTGTAAAGAAGAAAAATATCACGGATTTTCCTCAGAAAAGGAGTAATTTTGGAGATGTGACAAAATGCACTATGCTTTTACACGTGTGGTCATTTCATTTGATATTGATTAAAAGAGTTTTCAGCGAATTTCATATATATATATATATATATATATATATATATATATATATATATATATATATATATATATAATGATTCTTAATCGGATTTTATCGCGAAAGAAGTTGAAAAATAGAACAAAGGGTTGTCACGGACTGCGTCATGATCTTATTTGCCAGTAAATATGTTTATTACACGTGTGAAAATAAGAATTTATAACAGTCAACCCACTTTATACCGACAGTTATAATGACAAAACTCGTTATAACGACAATTTCCTTTGAAAAAATGCTTTGCTCAAGCTTAATCTTGGTTGCGATCGGTGGGCTTCCGTTCAGTAGGAAACGTATGCATCAAATGCATAGTCATAAAAGAATCTTCAAGATCCAAACCTTATAGATAATGGGGCGATTATAACCAATGTCTATAAAAAATGTTATGGATATTTGTTGGAATTGGAGTCGATTCTAACAAATGTCTATAACCATTGCTATAGATATACATGTATGTTAGAATCGCCTCATTGAGGTGTTTCTAACAAATGTCTGTATAATTTGTTTCGTTTCATGGATGCAATAAAGGTGAGAAGGCCCTTAATTTTCTGTCATACTCCTAACTGGAATTCTTTATAACTGCAAAATCCTTAAAACGGCACCAAATTGGGCAACAAATACTGTTATTATAACGAGGACGTTATCCACTAAATAATAACGACGTTGGAAACCACCTTAGTAAAGCAATTCTAGCGTTTTTAGGTTTTGGTTTCGGCTCTTTCACGATTTTCACTCATTTCGAGCCGGGGGGTAAAAACTGAGGTAAACAGTATTTTCTGCCCCATTTGGTGTAGTTTTAAGAATTTTGCCGTTATAAAGAATTCCAGTTAGAAGTATGACAGAAAATTCACGGCCTTCTCACCTTTATCGCACCCAGGAAACGAAACAAATGCTATAGACATTTGTCAGAATCGCCTCATGAGGCGATTCTGATAAATGTCTATAACAGAAAACATTTGACCTTCTGTTGCAGAACCATAGCTGTGCAAGACCTAATGATTAAGTCATCGTTCTTACCCTTTAGACCACGGAGTCCATAATGTGTAATGGAATGAAGATATTAGATCATGATGATTTGCTATACTAATGGTGGTATTGTTTTCGTTTCAGGCGCAGCGTACACTATCATTTTGTTGCTTGCAAGCCTGAACAGTTGTACGAACCCATGGATATATGTGATATACAGTGATTCAGTCCTACATGGAGTGAAACGTATTTTCTGCTGTCTGGAATAGTGCGTTATCACATCATTGTAAATATCAGACTACAGACATACGATTCTGCAAGGCATAAACGTTTTTTGTGACTACTAATGTAACGATTTATGCCACGGCTACTGTGGTTTGGCCAACATTGAGCTATGGTATGGAAGTGTATATCCGACTACTGTGGTTCATTTCTACAAAAATTATTTCATTTGTCTAGCGTACTGGGTTATGTTATATTCGACTACACTGATTCGATACTGCAAAGTTTCAGACGTTACTCTTGTTGTCTTTTTAATGGACTATGACAAAGTAGTATTTGCTTGACACGGTCCAAGTGTCTTTATTTCTTTGGAATATTGGAAATGATATTAGTATACGGGTATACAATGATTAGATTCTGCATCGTCGGTTCGAAACACACCAAACGAACGTATTTTCTGTTTTCAAACATTTTCAAACGACAACATTTTTCTGGCTTGGCGAAGCCTCGCATTGTTTACCTTTTCCTCAACTCGTTTAATAAATTCAATACTACATGGTGGTCAATCATGTAATGTCTTTTATATCAGTTAACCTTATTAATCAAAGGTTTTCCTCATTACTAAAAGAGCATATATCAAATAAGTGGATAACGTCCTCGTTATAATAACAGTATTTGCTGCCCCATTTGGTGCAGTTATAAGGATTTTGCCGTTATAATTAATTTGTCACTTTACCAAATTTAGTGACACAGAGGCCTTTCTGATATTTAATCTTCATAAGTCTGTCTAAACCCCAAAGATTTGAAACCGAAACGGATGACGGACAAGACCGGCAAACACAGCACATCGCCCTCCAAGCACACATCGACCGGCGTAGCACATGAGAAATGTCGGCTGGAGGAATCAGGCAAGAGACGCCCGATCCAGAACGGCGTCCCCCACCGAGCGCACATCACCAAACATGGCCCATGTTCCACGGAAGCTGGGCATCAGGAAGGAGATGTCAAAAGAAGTGACACTTGCAATATTTTAATTATAACAAAACGTGGTAACCAAATCCGCTAAGATACATGTCTCACCTGACAAGTCAGTCTTAGTTTTAGAAAAGTTAGAATTTTATACTTCAAAAGTTAACGATATAACATAGTTATTAAAATCAGTGCTTGAGTGCTGACGTCAATACCGCAGTATCAAGAATTCCAGTTAGGAGTATGACAGAAAATTAGGGCCTTCTCACATTTATTGCACCCAGGAAATGAAACAAATGTTATAGACATTTGTCAGAATCGCCCAATGAAAATTCACGAGGTGTTTACGAAAGCCAACGTGTTAGGCGATAGCAATGACTAATTTATTCCTTGCATAAAGATCAGTCTCATGTCAAATTGTTCGCACTATACATGCATATAGTAGATTCTAGTGCACCTAATGTATGTAACGCGACTTCTGATTGTATAACGATTGTATAACAATTTGCGACAGTATACTTTGCCAAATACTGTCGGAAACCCGACGTCATCACGTTACGTCGTTTTCATTAGCTGGTGTTTTGTTTTACGCAGCTCACGGCGCTAAACGGTTTGTACAAATTATTACAGTTTTTTAACAATACAACGCGTCGCCGTTAAACGAAATTTCCGACCGTAAAACCGCCGATTTACTTCCCCAAATGACAATTTTCAACACAGTTATCCCCTAAATATACTGTCTCAATTTTTTTTACGTTATCCAATAAGACGCCGCGTTTTATACGCAAGTGCATATACTTTAGGTTTTACGTCCCCGTCAACATTATTTAGGTCTTTTTGGAGATGCTTTTTTTTTCTTATTTTGTTGGTTTTGAGATGAAATGGCTCGGCTTTAGAATAAATGGCATCTCAAGCCAATCCGCCCAAACAAATTTGGTCTGACGCAACACTTTGCCTGGGATTTTTGTGTTCACGGAGATGTTGCACTGATGAGTTAGGAGGCCTTCATGCGGACTGAACAAATTATTTGTCTAAATCGCGACGGAAATAAGGGCGAGGATTGTGGCCACGTAAAATCGATTTAAGCCCCCCCCAGTGGAAATCTTCCACTGACCGTTCCAAGGCGGCTCTTCTGTGGCGATTTATTTATGTTGTTGTTTGTTACTTACTGTGTGTATCACTTGTGTCTTTTAATTTTGGATGGCCATATGGCCATTTTGTGGGAAAGTAACTGTCCTTATGGCCTTCCTTTGTTTAGGTTTCCATTATGGTCTGGTCGCTTAATGTTTGTATTTCTTTCTCTTTGGTGTCTTTTATGGGTGGAGTAAGTTAATTGTATCAATTCCTGATCTTTGTTTTACTTCTACTTAAGACCCTCTAAGAGGTTTACCAGCACTCCTGTTCGGTCGGATTTAGCTCTGCGTGGAAGCATCATGCAGTCCAATATTTTTCTCTAAGCCCCGATTGGCCGGAACCCAACATAGGTCTGGGTAAAAACGAATAAGGATATTTTACTTTCTGATTTTATCCTGAAAATGTTAGTTGCTCGTTATAATACAACACTCTTCTAGTTGATAGAAATATGAATAGGTGTCCCTTAATTATTAATATTAATACATGTAACCCTTAGTTACCAGGCCTCTGTGTTCAAAGCACCTTAACGAGCTCGTTGGTGATTAAAATGATAATTGATCTAGTCTGTTAATTATTATTCTAACATGACGTTAACGTTTTTCCCATTGAACCCAGTGGAAACGTCAGCGTTTGCAAATATGCGATAATTCACGTCGTCAACGTGGTGCGTGCAATTTGGCGTAATCGTGACGTTGCATGTAAACATTTCCTTCTGTCGACATCCGCTGCAAAATAGTCCCCAAGATAACGCTTTGTTACTACTGTATTTCAGTTTAGCATCATGTTAGAATCGAAATAATTTCCACGCACCCGGTGTGTTATCGTGATTAACACACGGTGTTGTCGGGCAGATGCGAATATTAATTCACTCCGGCTTCGCCGTCGTGAATTAATATTTCGCAATCTGCCCATCCAACACCGTGTGTTAATCACGATAACACACGGTACGTGGAGATTATTTCTTAAATATTAATATTAAATGCTCTGCTACATGTATATTGGCTGTATGCAAAAGCTACTCACATTATATTTCAGAAAAAAAATGTCGTTTTAAATTACCTAGTTTAAACGACTTGTCATCACAAAAACACGCCTATATAATTTTGACCTCCCTTGATCACCACTTTTATATAGAAAAACTGGGGTTTACAGGGGTAAACCTTATTTTTCTTATTTCTGCTCTAAAATATAGGGAGTGGGTACTTATTAGAACCGACTCGATGAGGCGGTTCTAACGTGTATCAACAAACTATATTTTGAGCAGAAATAAGAAAACTATTACAATTTTTTTCTTAAAATTTTCGTTGTTTTCGACGGATAAATTTACAATGTATTTATATAGGCGTGTTTTTGTAATGTCTGGCGACCAGAACTGATCACAGAACTCTCTCATAATTTTGATCCCCTTTAACCCAAATTTTATATAGTAAAACTTGGGTTTACAGGGGTATACATCATATTTCCTTATTTCTGCTTAATTACATCGATTGTGGGTACTCGTTAGAACCGTCTCGCCCAGGCGACCACGGGTTCTAACGGTTCTAATCGGTTCCAACAATCTATGGTTTGAACAGAAATAAGAAAAATATCAGTTTTTTAGTGAAATTGTTCTTTTTTGTGGTAATAATATTATTGAATAGGATGCCCAAACGTGTTTTAATAGGATGCCCAAATATTCACATTCAATATATATATATATTCGTATCCATTTATATTTGAATAGGATGCCCAAATATTCACATTTAAATATTCAGATTCACTATATTTGAATATGATGCCCACAGACGTTTGACCGTTGCATTTTAGAGCGGAAGTTCAAAGCAGCCCAGGTCTACGTGTACTGGTTTCACCATCTTAACACACCCTGGCAACGTGTTTTCTTTCCCGTCATCATGAACTTTGAAGTCGAAACAGTAGCGCTTGCCTTTCACCATGTGACAAATCATCCTCATTTTATTTACTGAAAAACAGAAGTAACAAATTACTACAGTATCAATGCATAAAATATCCCTGTGCATTCTTTGCAGATATATTTATAAACTAAAAATGCACATCTTTTCCACATCAATAGGGTTTCTCTGCGTCATCGTTGCTTACCAGTTTCTGAACTGTTAGGCTGTCGCCTCAGTTTGCCTATCTCGATAAAAAGCTATCGATTCTTACCTTGAAAGTAGGAAAGCTGCTTTTTTGCATATAAAATGCTTATAATATAGGTAATTCAAAACCATTGTATGGACGTCCGTTGCGGATTGCGAATTGGCATTAAAATGCTTTTTGTATGGAAATAAGTTCTGAATAGTTAGATCCTTTGGAAGCAAAGAATACACCAAATAAACGAAAATAGCAGACTCGGTTTTATTGAGTCTGTTCATGACCAGTACTGAAATGTGCAACACTTGCTGTAACATTTAATAAAGAATTCTACAATAGATATCCCTGAGATAGATTTTATTTTTTTCTTCTTCTTCTTCTTTTTTTTATTTTTGTTTGTTTGTTTGTTTTTTAGGGTTTTTTTTTTAGTTTTTGTTTCATTTTATTCTTTTTTACACTTATTATTCAGCTTTCATGTTTAAATAGTTTATTTGTTTTTTTTTTTTTGTTGTTGTAACACCAAAATTAGAGAGGAAAGAAGTATACTTCAAAGATAGTATATGCTTAAACCTCAAACAGAACAGTCAATTGTGATATAAACATCCAGAAAAAAAAATAGTGGAAACAGTCTCATCCACATTGAATGGAATGTTATTTATAGACGTCTCCGTGGTGTAGTGGTTACGCTACACGCCTTGTAAACCAGGGGTCGCAGGATCGATCCCGGGCTTCTCCAATCTTTCGGATGAGTCTTTAAACCGAGGTCCCGTCTCCGTATGACCTTAGCTGTTGGTGGGACGTAAAACTCAAACACTCAGTCATTGAAAGTTATTTTACAAACGTCAAACTATATTCAAAAACCTGGATAGATATAAAATTTGTTGTATTACAATGTACAAGACTGCCCACTTCAGTTCACTTTGAAATCAGCCAACCGTTTAGTTTTACTTGTCGATACGCTATACAATAACTGCACGATTTTTACGCCAAATAATCATTTCTGTAACACAAAAATGTCATCAAATAATATTTCTATCCAAGCGATGGCTTTTCGTCATCTTTCCAATACACAATAATTTGTTTAAGAGATACCAATATATTTTAGATTCATTTGCAAAATAGAAGTGGAGGCAATGATCAGGAATCGATACAATCAACCCACAGCTCCCATCAGAGACACCAAAGGGAAAGACACACAAACATGAAACAACAGACCTTAATGGAAACACCAACAGCGGAAAGCCAAAAAGACAGTTACTTTCCCACAAAACGACCAATAGGCTATCCAAAATAAAACAACATAAGCGACACAAACACCCGAAGACAAACCATAACAAAAATAAACCGCGACAGAAGAACCGCCTTGGAACGGTCAGCGAAAACGAATTCCACTGGGGTTGGTGGTGGAGGGGGGGGGGGGCTTAAATCGATTTTAGGTGGGCACAATCCTCGCTCCTCGCCCTTACTTCCGTCGCGATTTAGATAAAACTTTGTTCAGTCCGCATGAAGGCCTCCTAACTCATCAGTGCAACATCTCCGTAAACACAAATAATCAAACAACCACAGAGATGAAACAACGGTGAGGTCTCGACAGCAAGAAACCACTGAAATGCTGGAGCAAAAAGGAAACCAACAGTTAGACTCCGATGGGCCCGACTAGAGACAGAGCATCAGGCACCAACCAACATTACCTTGAATTAGATCTCTTTAATTCTCAATAAGCCTTTACGTTGGAACCGTCATAGAATCTGAAGCCTGACCCACCGTCGTGCAATTAAAGAGGTAAAGCACAGTTGTCAACCGTGATTGGGTTAACTACCATGCATGCAGTCTGTCGTATAACAATTATATTGTACCCAATCTTTTTATATCGAAGAATGATTTTACGAAATTTGGTGCTGAAGTCATTGCGGTTATATATTTTTCTAAATTTATATACTAAGTCACCATAAAATTTGAGTTCCGATAGACCTTGTTCCAGAAGAGATTTAAGTCCAACATTGAATTTAAAAATTAAATCAGAATGACGTCTATAAAATGTTGAAAAGGCTTTGCGTAGTTTATGGTACCGATAACCCACATTAAGAGTTTAGCCGTTAACAATTTATTAAGAGTGTTGAAGTCAGTTACATGACTACACACTCTGGCAAATCGAATTAATTGCGAAATATAAACGCCATAGGATGGCGCACGAGGAACATCACCATCCAAGAAAGGAAAATGTACAATTTCAAAATCAAAATCATCGCGTTTATCATAAATTTTGCACGAAACAAACTCACTTACAATAGCTAGATGTAAATCCAAAAACGGGGCCTCGGTATCAGAAGAATTTGCTTTATTTAACCGAAGTTCTAGGGGGTAAATCGGACTGATCAAACCATCGAAATAGGTATTACCAATATTTAATAAATCATCCAAATATCTAGAATTGGAGCTAAAAGCTGCAATGATTTCAGACTGGTTTTCATCAGAAAGGGACATCATGAAGTCTCTCTCATAACAAAACAAAAACAGATCAGCCACAAGTGGTGCGGCAATTAGTACTCATCGGAATACCCACAACTTGTCTAAATAACTTAGTACTAAATCTCATGTAAATATTGTCAAGTAGAAAGGTGAGAACTTCACACACTTTCTGACATGACCATAAAATATAATGTTTATGCTCTTCAGAACTGAAATAAAAAACATTTCTTACATTACATGCAAGATAGAGGGAGTATTCCCTATGAAATATCGATTCAATTAAATAATTAAGTTTTTATTTTATACGATTATGAGGAAGCGTAGTGTAAAGGGTGGAAAAATCATAAGTAGACAGACTTGAAGCACGAAAACGCCTTGATTGCAATTATTTAAAACTTCATTAGAATTTTTTATAGACAAAAACAGATTTCTACCTTATCTTTCGAAGACTTTGTCGCAGTAGTTTATCACATGTTTTTGATTGTTCGTAAAACAATGACTGTGAGTAAGTGAAACTATTAATTGAGTTATATGGAAAAAAATAGTTTTGTGTCAGAACTTCATTTTGAAAGGGATATTGATTGCATCGGTATTTTGATAGAAAGACATCTAATCCAATATCTAGTAACCAACGTGGAAATCGGATTACATAAATTTGACATAACCATAGTATTGTTTTATATGTATACATACCATAACTAGTTTCCATGAAGTTTTAATGAAAAAGAATTAAGTAAGTGAGTGAGTGAGTGCGTGAGTGAGTGATAAGTAAGTTCCTTAATCTTAATTAATAATCTAACGCATTTTTTATTTAGAGGGGTTGCTTGTTTAGTTAGACCCATCTTCCATGAGACCCTCCTTTAATCATCCAATATCAACAACTATCAACGAACAAAGTATGGGTATAAACAAATGAAACGTATGCATGAAACAAATGACAGTGGTAAATCATATATAAATATAAAATAACAATGGTCCTAAAATAGATCCCCGCGGGACTCCGTATTTTATAACACCTCTTTCTCACGTTTTATTATATACAGAATTTACATTTAAATTGGTCATTTAGTAAAAACCTACACTGCATAAACTTTTCTTTGCCAGTGATTCTTATTACAAATCTGAATGCGGCTCTTTTTTCAAGCTATTTTTTTTAGCCAGTCATGTCAAATTCAATGCTCCTAAAGTCTCTATTTTGCATGGGAATTAAAAACTGCTTTATGACGGCCTATCCTAAAATACGACAAAATAGCCTCTGAAAATTTCATTTTGACCTGTTTCTTTCGAGACGGTGTTCCGTCCCCCGCCCATCGGGCATTGAGAAAATGGGCCGCACGATGTTTCCACGCAGATCTGAAACCGAGCGCAGACGAGTACTGGTAAACCGCTTAGAGGATCTAAAAAGTAGAAGTAAAACAAAGATCAGGAATCGATACAATTAACTTACTCCTCCCATCAAAGACACCAAAGGTAAAGAAACACAAACATGGAAGCCTAAACAAAGGAAGGTCAAAGCCTGCCCAGGCAAAGCGGTGCGAGTCCGACCGTCCATGTGTATTGACCCTAATGGTTTCAATGGGCGGCAGGGCTTGAGATGAGATGTCATTTCATCTCTCAATGTCGGGTAAAAGTCCCACAAAATTGGAAGCGACGTCTCGAAAATGACCTATACAGTGTTGATAGAGAGGTTAAACCTCATATAAATCAATCAACCGAGACGGTGCGCAATGTATACCAAAAAGTGCGGCAATAATTAAGACATTTCGTAAATAGAAGAAAGACGAAAGAAAGTACAGGAGAGAAAAGAGAACACAAGATGGCAAAATTAGGTAAAGGAAAACGAAAGAAGAAGACGAAGTCCGTGCGCATATTTGAGCATAGTGTGACCCCTGCGCCATGACTATGACGTCATCAGAATGGCTGTGACAGACAATTGACTCTGCTATACACATCGGGGGAGACAAGGCCACTTTGCCAAAATGATCAGATTCTAGGGTGAAATGTTCTGCCCTATCCACATTTCATTCCGATTTCAAAAGAGCGCGGCCGTTCTAAGGATATAAAGTAAACTTCTGATGCCTCGAACACCGTCTGGTTCGAACGTTGTTCAGCCGCTAAGAAGCAAATCCCATTACGCAGATATTTAAAGTATTGATAATTTAGGAAAAGATTATGAAAACACTCCTATACAGGTACATTGTAAATGTTACAGCCGAAACAATGCAAATTTTAAGACGAAAAGTTGTGATATTTGTCTTATTATTGCTCAAAATATAGAACGTGCGCATCAATGAGAAATTCGAACTATTATACTATTCATGTTTTACGGCCCTTTCAAGATTAGTGAAGCCAGTTTGAGCCAATCGTTAATCAGAGAGGTCAGCGAAATTCGGACTTCCCGAAAAAAAAACATGGCCTTTCGTTGCAGAACTTGGCGCCTTACATGACCCAAGCGAGGCTCGACACACAGCGTTGCGAGACATAATGATTCAGTCAACGCTCTTTTACACTAGGCCACGTAGGCCCGTTAGACGAGACTAATATATCTTTATATGTATATCGAATTGAAGAAAGCATGTCTAAAAATGAGGCCGACTTATCTGAATGTGCGGTGTTCTTGACGTTAAGTTTAAAAGGAGGCCATTATTCAGGAAAGGAACGTTCAAGCTGTGTATTTCGAAGTGAAACTAAAACTCGTAGACATATTCTTCTTCACAGCCTCTAGACGTCCTTAAGACAATCCTGTCTCGCAAGTATCAATAGACTTACAGTGTTGCACAGTTGGTGCCCATTGGAATGTCGATTATTTATACTGCATCAGATTTAATTAATATTTCACTTAATTAAACACACAAACGATTTTTAGGTGGGCGAAGTTCCTATGATGTAATAAAACTGATTAGAGTGTGTGACACAGTTGATACACATTGGAATGCCGATTATTTGCCCAACATCAGATTTTGCTAGCATTTCAGTAAATTTAATAGGCAAACGGTTCTTAGGTGGGCGAAGTTCTCGTAGTAAACTATAACAGCCAATAGTGTTGCACTATTTGTACCCACTGAACGCGAGTTATTTGTTCTCCTTCGAGTTTTACGAACAGTTCACTGAATTTAATCAAAAGTTGTTACATGTACGATTGTCATGTTCCCGTAGTAAGGTCAGCTGAACTTGTCGTTTCACTCTTTTGAATTGAGTAATGCAAAACCCCTTGACTTTAGAGGGCAGAAATGAAGTTTAAAAAAACATGGCCCAGTATATCAATCAACTAACATTTAAATTAGAAAGAACAGTTGTTTTCACAGAGACTTGATCGACAATTAAAATTTATATGTCTAACGCATTTGATTTGATTGAAATGAAAGCCGATAACCAGTTCATGATCAGCGTCTCGTGAAAAGGGAAAGCTTGGAAACAGTGTAGACGCCATTCAGTGTGCCAAAAATATGCCAATGCCTTCAAACTTTTATTTAAAAGGTAACATATTTGGGAATTCCCTGAAGTTTTAAATAGACGTGCTCTAATCTATGAGGTACATGTAAGAGAAATCGTTTTGTCACTCACAGATAAGCAAATACAATGCATACGTTTACAGAACAAACTAACGCTTACGCCCCTGAGTTTCTGAAATGACATGTTTCAACATCGAATTTAGGTAAGCCCGTAGGTTTTTAAAAGGGGTGTTAGTCAAAATCACTGACATATGGCAAAACGTGTAGGCCCAGATAAGACGGCTCATTATGAGCCGTTTCATCGGAGCCTACACTATTTTTGATGATATCTGTACCAGTCTGCAGTGTGTTTAGCGGGGCGAGTTCACCAGAGTATTAAAACGCAGCTGTTTTATCTTAAAGTGAATTTGCAAGAGCGAATTATTATCGGTTTAAAAGACTGCTATGCATTATTCATTTTCACGAGGCTGTTAAACACCATTTCGAACGCCAACACAGTTTCTGCTTTCATCTACATGTACTATAAACAGATAAATAGAGAATACCTGGTGAGTGTCTTTTGATATCGAGTTTATCAGGCAAGGCTTCGAGAACGATTGTAGAATCGCGAGGCTTGCCGAGGGATTCTACATGCGTTCTCGAAGCTGAGCCTGATAAACTTGATATCAAATGACAAAAATCTGATATTTTGTTTATCAGTTTATCCCCTTGTTAACTCTTTAAATTGGCAATGTACGATCACTTACCGGTTGTCCTGAGTGTGTCCCAACTTTCCGGCTCGGAATATAATCAATCAGTATATTTACTATCATCTGACCATTATTTTCTTTTGGTAATTTTTAACGTATTTTATCCGATTTTCTAGTAATAATAACATTTTGGCCATTTTTCCGGTTGTCCGGTTCATTCAAAAAGTGCAATGTCACGTTGACGTGATAAAGCTCACTTGTCCTGAGATAGCTTATCTTTATCAGGTCAATGTGTTACAATGCACTATATACAGGGGGTAACTGATAAATTCCTTTATTTTATACTTAGCAGTGAAATCATTGCATAATAGAAGTGGAGGCGATGATCAGGAATCGATACAATTAACCCACAGATCCCATCAGAGACACCAAAGAGAAAGAAACACAAACATGAAAGAGCAGACCCCAATGGAAACATCAACAGCGGAAAGCCAAAAGGACAGTTACTTTCCCACAAAATGGCCGAAAGGCGATCCAAAGTAAAATAATATAAGCGGCACAAACACCCAAACACAAACCATAACAAAAATAAACCGCGACAGAAGAACCGCCTTGAAACGGTCAGCGGAAACGAATTCCACTGGGGGGCTTAAATCGATTTTACGTGGCCACAATCCTCGCCCTTACTTCCGTCGCGATTTAGACAGATAAATTGTTCCGTCCGCATGCAGGCCTCCTTACTCATCAGTGCAACATCTCCATGAACACAAAAATCAAAAAACCACAGAGATGAAACAACGGTGAGGACTTTACAGCAATAAGCCACTGAAATGCCGGAGCAAACGAAAACCAACAGTAATGTGTCTGAAACAAATAAAAATGTTATTTTTCACAGTGCGAAATATGTATGATATTTTCACAGTGTGCAAAATAGCATGACCCTGATATTTTCTCAGAATCAACATTTTTGGTTTGTTTTTCCAATAAATTGAAAATAAAACGACATTTACTTTCTTTTCGATAAATTCCAATATTTCATCGAGGGTGTTGACAACATGGTTTATTATTATAAAACGCGTGTTGAAAATACCAGACATCACGAAAACACGCCTATATAATTTGACCCCTTGAACCCCACTTTTATATAGTAAAACTGGGGTATACAGGAGTAAACCTTATTTTTCTTATTTCTGCTCTAAAATATAGATTGTGGGTACTCGTTAGAACCGCCTCGATGAGGCGGTTCTAACGAGTGCCCACAATGTATATTTTGAGCAGAAATAAGAAAAATATCACAATTTTTCATCTGTAAATTTTCGTTTTTAAGGCGGTAAAGTTTACAATGTATTAGTAAAGGCGTGTTTTCGTGATGCATTTTCACAAGCGCGAAGCATGTATCGAAAAGCTGTGCAACTACTAGGTCTAAGAATATAAGAATCTTATATGGGATTCTGTTGTAGATGGGCGTTTCCAACCCTCGGGATGACCGTGCTGAGCGGAACCGAGGCTACGCCGAGGTTCCGCTCAGCACGGTCATCCCGAGGGTTAGAAAGGGCGTTTCCAACCCTCGGGATGACCGTGCTGAGCGGAACCGAGGCTACAACCCTCGGGATGACCCTGCTGAGCGGAACCGAGGCCACGCCGAGGTTCCGCTCAGCACGGTCATCCCGAGAGTTGGAAACGCCCATCTACAACAGAATCCCATATTGGATTCTTTTTCTTGCACAACACCTCCCAAACATTTCCTTTTTATTTTTTTTAACGTTTGATTTCTTGCGCACTATACTTTTCATTTTTTTAACTCATCCGCTGTTATGCCTGTTAGTTTTGACAGCTCGCATATGTATATTGTTTACAAAATGACAGTGGTGTGGAAGTAGTTCCAGCAGTTGAATAGAATTGAAGTGAACTTGTGTCAGTTGCCTGGGTCGGAACACCAGGGTCAGAACATAAATTTCTATCCCAGGGTAAAATCATTGATTTCCTTGTCTGGTGTGCAAGAAAGTTGTTTTATTTAAAGATAGTCTACATATTTAAAGACTGTCTGTAAAATTTAAAGACTGTTTAGTCTGTAAATTTAAAGATTGACACAAATAAAATCATGACAGTGGTGTAAAACGGAATGCTGTTGAGAGAAATGTGGTCGTCATCTGCGTAACATTTGATCATGTTTAATTGCAAATTATATAGTTTGCTTTACTTATTTTTTTTTCAACCGTAATTGAAGATCTCTCAGTAAAACAGGTTTGAAAGCTGGTAATTGGAAGAAATCGATGCTAGAGGGGGGGGGGGGGAGGGGGGGGGCGTATTCAGCCTTGCATACAACAGTGCTGTTTATGAAGATACTCATATAAACCGAGTATCCGGTTTTCATTCTAACAATGTATTCTTTGCTTCCAAAGTTAACCTTTTTCATTTATTCTACGACACTGCAGCTGGTGTTTAGTGCTGTGTGGCGGCCGTAAAACGTCTCCCCGTACTTCGTCATAGTGCAGATTATATTTTTATTTTCTTTGGACGCATCGAGTCCGTTGCTGGTAATTTGAAAATCGAGTACCGCTGAAATCGATGCTAGGGGGCGTATTCAGCCTTGCATACAACAGTGTTGTTTATGAAGAAACTCAATAAAACCGAGTTTCCGGTTTTCATTCCAATAATGTATTCTTTGCTTCCAAAGTTAACCTTTTTCATTTATTGTAATTAGAGTCATAGGTAAAATGAGCTATGCATCACGATTACAAGTCCGTGAAACGAAGACCCCCCTAAACCCCATTTTATATAGGGAAAAGTGGGGTGTAAGGGGGTAAACATTATCTGCCTTATTTTTGCTCCAAACCATAGATTGTGGGTACTCGTTAGAACCGCCTCATTGAGGCGGTTCTAACGAGCACCCACAATCTATGCCGAAAGCAGAAATTAGAAAGATGTTATCATTTTTATCTAATATATTTGACTTCTGACACCATGTTGGACGCCATTATTTCACACGGCCATGTTTTCCTAATGGGAATGAAAGTGTACGACACTTTTATCATTTTATCAACATACTGAACACTCGCTTTGACAGACAGTCGTTCTTCTAACAACTAAACTTGATGAAAGTTTCAGACTGCCTACAACAGTAAAATGTCCGAAAATGATATGATGTCAGTACGAAACTCATCCTACGTTCGACTGCTCCATCATGAAAACACGCCTATATAATGTTGACCCTCTTGAACTCACTTTTATGTTTAAAAGGGTAAACCTTATTTTTCTTATTTCTGCTCCAAAATATAGATTGTGGGTACTCGTTAGAACCGCCACGATGAGGCGGTTCTAACGAGTACCCACAATCTATATTTTGAGCAGAAATAAGAAAAATATCACAATTCTTCATCATAAAATCTTCATTTATTCGGCGATAAAGGTGGCAATGTATTTGTATAGGCGTGTTTGCGTAATGCCCTTTCTGCAGAGTTTCACTGCATTTGTGGTCTTAGGGAAGGAACTGTTTGTATTATTTCTAAATTATTTTCTATCATTAAAATGATAAACACTGGCAATAAAATACATGCAGTTTTTGCAACGCATTTAATGTGATTTTGACTGAGGCTGCGTATGAGAGGGCGATTTTTGTTCGTGTTTCATCATTTTCATGCTGCCTCGGGCCAATGCAGCAGACCTCGGCCCTATTCCTGGGCCGATAAGAAATTACTTGATTAATAACATTATAGTATAAAGGTTTTTGTCATGACCTATTTGTAATAAATGGTCGCCTAAATACCACATTTATCTGTTTATCCTGTTTTATCATATTTACAAGTTCTGTGCATAAATATCCGAAAGTTAGCTACTGAGATGGTCTCACTTTAATTAATACATTGACTCACGCGACGTAACATACTCTCTAAGTCACCCGTGCGACATAATGCATATTTCTCATCTCCAAAATGGCTACTTTTCTAATGAAAATCCCTGATATTTTTCTTATAAATACTGCAAACATAGGTCGTGAGTGCTCGTTAGAATCGCCTTATTGAGGCGGTTCCAGCGAGTACCCACAACCTATGTCTCGGAGTGAAATTATGAAAAATAATATATACCCCGTAAACCCCCGTTTTCTCTATATAATGTTGGGTATAGGGAGGTCTTCATTTCACGGACTAGTTCATGTGATGTGCTATCAATTTAGTCTACATACTATGCAATATGACCTGATCTTATGACGCCAAGTACTTTGTTTCGTTTTTAATATGAGCCATTTTTTTCTTGTTTGAATTCAAAACCACCAAACTAGACTTTTTATCGTCAAATAATGCATGGCTATTAATATATATATAAACAATGTAGGTAATCCATTTAACGTTCATTGGAGTATGAAAAACATCGGGTCATGAGCAATCTTTAAGTGAACCCCGAAAGGGTGATCTCTCCTGTAAACGTCATTTTATATATCCGGATGGCTATTAAAAACGTTAAAATGACTATTTGCAGTCAACTGCAGATAGCCAAAATACGTTGAAATTGGCCATTGGTTTGAATTAAAATTAGCCTAGTTTGAGATAAATTGAGTTCCAACAAAACGTGCATGGTATGTATAACAAACCTTAAAAAGCATTTTCCAAGATCTAGTTTGACTTAAAGAATAGTTTAAGATTTCAAGGCTTGAGATACGAAACGGGTCAACTGTATAAGATTGGTTATTATAATATTTTATTTGCCTGCATATGTGTAGCGCACACTTGAGTTCATACCGAGCACCATATTGTATTAAATGCCGCGGAGTCTTCTTAAACACGGTGTACCTTACACGAGTCAGGTCTTTGCAACGGGCATCCCTGTACATAATGTCAGTTGTTACCTGTACTGATGAAAAGTGATGGTCTCTCAGCACGGCTAATTTTGCCAGTCTGTAATGCTTGTTTGGATTGGAGTTTGAACGGCCTAGTCAACACCATTTATGTCATATCGAGCTGGTTAGTTTACCAATCCACACTTTTCATGGGCAGGCTTACGCGTAAGTGGTTATCCTGTATTCGCCAGAAACTGAAATCTGCCATTCTTTTATTTTTGAGAAAATGACCGTGGAGAAGATTCCTTGATCAGTCTAGTTTGTCGAATTTAGCCGTTTTAAATGTAAATAATAATACGAGCCTCGTAACAGATACATGTAAGAATACACTGTCTTGTTATCTCCAGATAAAGGTTTCGTATGTGTGCATGCAGCATGAAAATATAGAGGATCTTACATGAGTGCTCATGTATTATTGAATTTATTAAACGAGTTGAGGAAAAGGGATAAAATGCGAGGCTTTGCCGAGCATTTTATCCCTTTTCCTCAACGAGTTTAATAAATTCAATAATACATGAGCACGAATGCAAGATTCTATTTATCATATGGCATTTTAAACGCATTTTATTCACGATTGTTTACAAAAATGTCAATATTCCGCCGTTAGTAAACGCGACGTCGTTAAGGACGTCGTACATGTAACGCTACGGGACGTATCTAGCTAATTTGCGTATTTAATCCACTAGTTGATTATCGAATTTATTACATGGCATTATTACACTCTCAGACGCGACGTCATATGATAAAAAAAACTTAATCTTCGTTTGCACTGTTGGTACAAGTTCGCACATTCCTTCAAACCTTCTTGGAAATCTTTCCCCATTCATTTCCTTTTTTATACAATTTCAACCAATCACATCACGTGAACAAGTCCGTGAAATGAAGACCCCCAAAACCCCACTTTATAATGAGAAAACTGGAGTTTATGGGGTATACCTTATTTTTCTTATTTCTGAACCAACACATATGCCCCGCCCATCGGGGCTTGAAGAAATAGAAGGGCTGCATGAAGCTGTCAGGCAGAGCTGAAACCGACCGCACAATAGTACTGGTTAATCGCTTAGAGGATCTAAGCCTGCCCATGCAAAGCGGTGCGTGTCGGACCGTCCACGCTTACAAACCCTATTGGTTTCATTGGGCGACAGGGCTTGAGATGTCATTTCATCTCAATTTTGGGTAAAATTCCCACACAATTTGAAGCAACGTCTCCAAAATGACATATACAGTGTTGACGGGTACGTTAAATCTCCAATGAATCAAACAAACAAAACACATAGATTGTGGATACTCGTTAGAACCGCCTTACTGAGGCGGTTCTAAAGAGCACCCTCAACCTATGTTTTGAGCATTTATAAGAAAAAATATCAGGATTTTTTATCACAAAAGTAGCCGTTTTGGATATTTAAGAAATGCACTTTGTCGCACGGATGAGTTGTCGTAATGAAACCCTGCATTTCACATGTGCGCCAAGCGAATAATCGGACCATTTGTGTCTGAACCCATTCAGTACCAGAAACCCCTAAACGGATACCCTGGTAAACAGTGCAGGCCCAGATCAGACGCCGCAGAATGCGGCGTCTGATCAGGGCCTACACTGTTTGCGAAAAGTTAAGCCATTTTCCAAATCAATTTTGAAAACACAACCTGACACCCCTGAATTTTGAAATGGACTCCTGCTATATATAAGGAGGAAGATTCCATTTGGTACAAAAAGGGTTAAAAGTCTTAAGAGCGCACAACGAAGACCATGCAGTACGATAACACAGCCGTGCGACATAGTGCGTTGTTTTTTTGTTGTTGTTTTTTCAAATCTCCAAAATGGCTACTTTTCTCATGAAAATCCGTGATATTTTTTCTTATTTTTACTGCTAACATAGGTTGTGGGTGCTCACTAGAACCGGCTCATGGAGGCGGCAAACGAGTACCCACAACCTATGTCTTGGATCAGAAATAAAAAAAAATGTATACCCCCGTAAACGGGGTTTAACAGGGTGTTCATTTCAAGTACTTGTTCACGTGATGAATAGATCGGAGTCTTCGATGGGCACACATGTAAATTGCAGGAATATAAAATCACTTTGAATAGCTATTTTAACGTTGAGCTATTTGCAGTTAACTGCAAATAGCCATTTTAACTTATTTTGGCTTTCTGCAGTGGACTGCAAATACCTATTTAAACGTGTTTGGCTATTTGCAGTTACCATTTTAACGTATTTTGGCTTTCTGCAGTTGACTGCAAATACCTATTTAAACGTGTTTGGCTATTTGCAGATACTATTTTAACGTATTTTGGCTATCTGCAGTTGACTGCAAATAGCCATTTAAACGTTTTTTGGCTATTTACAGCTACCATTTTAACGTATTTTGGCTATTTGCAGCTGACTGCAAATAGCCTCTTCCTTTATATATTATACATTAAAAAGTTAGATTTACAGGTTGGCATTACGATAACACACCCGTGCGACATAGTGCATTTTTTCACATCTCCAAAATGGCTATTTTTCTGATGAAAATCTGTGATATTTATCTTATTTGTACTGCAAACATAGGTTGTGGGTGCTCGTTAGAACCGCCTCATTGAGGCGGTTCTAACGAGTACCCACAACCAATGTTTTGGAGCAGAAATAAGAAAAAATAATGAAAACCCCCGTAAACCCCAGTTTTCTCTATATAAAGTGGGGTTTAGGGGGGTCTTTATTTCACGGACTTGTTGGCGTGATGGATACATTGTCTTCGCTTCAATGATCCAGCGGTTGCAACGACCACCTGCAATCTATGTTTGGACAAGAAATAAGAATTATATCACATTTTTATTGTTAGAAACATGGAGCTTATACTTCAAAGCTGACACTTTGCAACAATTGTTTCAAGCTGTACCTGTTGATAATATTATTTTGTTCTTAAAAGAAATTGGACGTTTTCATCAGATTTAACTATTACATATTTTTAAACATTATCATTCTGACGTTTTACTTTTATTATCCTCATAATTTTTCATACCGTTTCACCTTAAACTGCTTTACGCTAATGATCCACAAAGAGGGTTGACGCGTCATTAAACATGAAATCATCATCAGCATCATCATCATCAGAAAAATAGAGGATCTTACATGAGTGTTCATGTATTATTGAATTTATTAAACGAGTTGAAGATAAGAGATAAAATGCGAGGCTTTGCCTAACATTTTATCTCTTTTCCTCAACGAGTTTAATAAAATGAATAATACATGAGCACGAATACAAGATTCTATTTATCATATGACATTTAAAATGCTTTTTATTCACGATTGTTTACAAAAAGTATCAATATTCCGCCAATAGTAATCTCGGCGTCGTTAAGAACGCTGTACATGTAACGTTACAGGACATATGTAGCTAATTTGCATATTTAATCCACAAGTGGATTATCGCAAATATTACATGGCGTTATAACATCCTCAAACGCAACGTCATATGATAAATAGAGCAAACAGTGCCACACGTAGCTGTTGTGATAACGAAGCATCGTCTCACAGATAGTCTTGTTTGTCTGCACAATACGAAAACATGCCTATTCGAATGTATGGAATAGGCATGTTTTGGAATAGGCAGCTTCCGTTCTAATCCTTTATTTGTCATGACTTTGTTTATGATGTTTATGTGCTTGATATAAGATACAATTCGTTTAAACTAAATATATGGAATTTTTTAACCGCAAAAAAATGAAACGTTTCAAATAAAACATTACGAAAACACGCGTATACAAATACATTGTAAATTTTACCGTCAAAAAAAAAAGAAGAAAATTTTAACATGAACAATTGTGATATTTATCTAATTTCTGCTTAAAATATAGATTGTGATTACTCGTTAGAACCGCCTCATAGATATATTTTAAAGCAAAAATAAAAAATAAGATTTACCCCGGTAAACCCCAGTTTTACTATATGAAAGTGGTGTTCAAGGGGGTCAAAATTATACAGGTGTGATTTCGTGATGAATTGTGGCTACTCGTTAGAACCGCCAATCTATGTTTTTTGTGCACAAAGAATAAGAAAAAAAAGGTAATGGATACCCTGTAGACCCAAGTTGGAATGTATAAAAGCGGGGTTTAAGGGTGTCAACTAATTATAGGCGTTTTTGCGTGATTTATGGGCTCGATCCAGCTTTAGAACAGTACGTTGTGAAAACTTTATGACTTGCCTTATATTTGAGTGTCACCGATGAGGCCTAAATGGCCCAAACTAGCTAGTCTGGCCCAGAAAACATGTACACTTCATATTTTCCAGTCCTGTGGCTTATTCATTGCTTCCGAAGGATAGCCCTTTCTAGAACATATTTAACGCTACTACAGCTGTTGTCTGGGAATGTGTGGCAGCCGTAAAAAGGCTCCCTGCCCTACATCATAATGTAGTTTATATTTTCTTGTCCTTTGGGATCATTGATTCCATTGTGGAATTTCGAAAATATTTGACGGTCACTGATGAGACCTGAATGGCCCAAAGTAGCTAGGCTTGCCCAGAAATCATGTGCACTCCATATTTTCCAGTTATGTGGTGTATTCCTTGCTTCCGAAGGATAACCCTTTCTAGAACATATTTACCTGGAAATTTCTTTACGAAGTGATATCCGTTGACACAAAAGTGGGCCAAGATTCTTTCTTTACCATGTCTTTCCAGCTCATCAAGAGATACGAAAACCTTCACTGAAATAAGGACAAAATGAAACTTGGATATACATACAGTGTAACCTCCATTAAACAGCCATCCTGGGAAAACTCCAAAACTGGCTGTTTAAGGGAGGTGGCTGTTCAACAGAAGGAAATGTCTGAGATGATGTATGGCTTGTTATAGACAGAAAAAATAGTGATTATTGAAGACAGCTCAACATGGATGTAATAAAAGAAAAATAAATGATGGAGAGGTGTCATCTGACACCTCTCCAACATTTATGCTTCTTTTTATTTGCTTATATTGTATTTATGCATATATCACAAATTATGGTAGTTTTGAGAAAAATAAATTTTGAAATAAATAAATACACCAGAAGGGAAATTCCTATTTTTACATCTGATTGTTAGCTACTTAGTTTACTCTGGCTGTTTAATAGAGGGAATACAGCTGTCATCAGAGAATACTGCTTGCACTATACAGATGACAAAAAGGGGCAAATACGGGGAAAAAAAGGGCCAATACGAGAAAAGGAGGGTCAATACGAAAAAAAAAACGGAGCCAATACGACTCTGCTGATACATGTGACTTTATGCGCATGCTCATTCACACTACTTGAAGATCAGTAAAAACAACATCAGAATCAGAATTGTTACTGGTGACACGTCAAATGACATTCATACACCAGGACCTGTGATAGGAACTTAGTCCCTAGCTCTCGCTCAAGAAGTACACTTAGCTCTACACTGCTGCTTAAATCGAATCAGGAATGGCATTTCAATGTCTAATGGTTCGGGGGAAGAATGATTCTTTATAACTGTCAGATCTTTCAGTAAGGGTCTGAAACGCCAATGAATGATAAATTCTACAGTGCCTAGCTAGGGGACCAAGGTCATCTGTTGGGATGCTGGTATCACCCTTTAGACCTTTGTATAAAAGTATGAGCCTACAGTCTCTTCTCCTTTTCTTGAGAGACTCCCATCTTAATTTTCCTAGTATTCCAGTCATGTTCCCAGTTTCACGGCAGTAATTAATTTTTACAAATGAAGCAGCTCTATTCTGAACTTTTTCAATTTCTTCATTAAGGACC
Organism: Lucinisca nassula; assembly: GCA_963580285.1. NCBI lineage: Eukaryota > Metazoa > Mollusca > Bivalvia > Lucinida > Lucinidae > Lucinisca > Lucinisca nassula. Next base: position 12,815,807 of record OY757026.1, read on the forward strand.
ACATCCTGGTGTCCCAAATACAACTACCATATCCAACATTGGGCGAACAGGACCTTTATATGCTGCCTCGTTTACATTCTGAGGACACTGATGAATATTTCGCCTCAGGAAACACAGCGTTCTATTTGCCTAAGTACACACGTTGCTGATATGTGTATTCCATTCAAATTGTGTTTCAGGGATCATTGAATTGACCTACTACTTCCTCTGCCCTTTCTGAGTCTGATTCAGCAACCCCTTTCCCTCCTCTTTTATTAAAGGGTGGTATACCTTGCCTGTCTTTCTTCTGGCTATTGATATATCTGTAGAAGTCTCTTGGATTTGCCTTTACATTACTTACCAAGTTATTCACATACAAATCATGTTGATTTTTTATAACAGTCTTGGTCTCAAGTCTCAAGTTTTCAAATTTTGTTCTGAGTATACCACTTCCTGTCTTTTTTGCCTTTGCATGAATCTTGTTTCTTCTGTGAATTTGTCTTCTTAGCTCTGGTGTGATCCAGGAAATCGAAGATACAGATCTACTAGTTTTTGAGGGGATATGATTTTCGACCCAAGTCAGGATGAAAGAAGTTATCAAATCAAAGTTCTCCTGGACAGACCGAACATCTGACTGACCATTTAAGTATATCCTCTTTGCAAATCTGAGCGCATCCTTCCTAGTCACCTTTTTAATATGAATACCTTAACCACTGGCCGGAATGCAACCATATTTGCTACATGACTTCCTTACATAGTGAGGGCGTGCGAGAGGGTGTTATAGTTGGCTCCGCCCAAAGGGGCCATCTTAATGGGTCAAAAGGTCACGTCCACTGTAAAAGTCACGCTATCACCCTAGCGCCTACATTTCTTCACCGATTTCAATATAACTTCACACAAATATGCCTTATGACAATATCTCGAGCGAGTTCGACTTTCAAGATCGTGACCTCAAGGTCAAGGTCACTTTGGCTATTTTTACAAACACTTAGTCATCGCTCTAGCGCCTATTTTTGTTGATGGATTTTAATATAACTTCAAACAAATGTTACTTATTATAATTTCTCAAGCGAGTTCCACTTTCAATGTCTGGCCCCGAGGTTATAAAACTTTTTTATGCTCAACTCCATTGAGCATGAAATTTGTACTACCAATAAATTTTAAAATGACAACAATTGTTGGCATTTTAAAATTTATAAGCAGGACAAATAATATTCTGTGCTGATCTGAGCAGAAAAAAATGCCTGATTTGTTTGTATTTTATTAGTTATCAGCATGACAAATTCCATGCTTAGCTGAGTTGAGCATGAAAAAAGTTTTATAACCTCGGGGCCAGGTCAAGGTCACTGTGGCTATGTTTAGAAAAAAAAACTTTGTCATCGCGCTAGCGCCTAAATTTCTTGACCGATTTCAATATAAATTCACACACATGTTCCTTATGAAAATATCTCGAGCGAGTTTGACTTTCAAGGTCGTGGCCTCAAGGTCAAGGTCACTGTGGCTATTTTTAGAAAAAAACTTTGTAATCGCTCTAGCGCCTACATTTCTTGACCAGATTCAATATAATTTCACACAAATGTTCCTTTTGACAATATCTCTAGTGTGTTAACCACCAGCCGGAATGCAACCATATTTGCTACATGACTTTCTTACATGGTGAGGGCGTGCGAGAGGGACGTTATAGTTGGCTCCAACCAAAGGGGTCATCTAAAGGGGTCAAAACGTCACGTCTGCTATGTGGCGAAAGCGTGGGGATTTGCGATGGTTTGCCATCGACTGCTCGCTCTAGTTAAATATCCGGAAACAAGATCATGAGTACTTAGTTTGTCTGTAGTTTGAATGTCTGCAAACCGTCATGGCAAAGTTGTAAAAATCAGATCCAATGTGTTCGTATTCCACATGGTCTTAATGTCTCCAAAATCTTTATTTTTCTGATGACAAAACTGTGATATTAGAAATCATTTTCGTCAGAAAAGTAGCCATTTTGGAGATGAGAAAAATGCACTTTGTCGTAATGGGCAAGTTTTCCTTCGACAAGACTAATTTGACATCATACCTCTGATTCCAGGCTGTCTTCCTGTGCACAAACAACCGCTTTCTCCAAAACATTTGCACTGTTTTCTTTCCTCCGCATCAGATTCACTGTCGTTTAGAATGTCATCTGTAGAAAGAGAGTATACGAAACCATCATCACTGTTTATGTTAGATAGGGAAATCTGAATTTCAACACGGGACTCCGGCCCCAACCCATCGGGGCTTGAAGATGCTTCCACGCAGAGCTGAATCTGATCCGCACACCATTACTGGTAAACCGCTTTGAGGATCTTAGCCTGCCCAGGCAAAGCGGTGCGCATGAGTCGGACCGCCCATATTTATAAACCCTATTGGTATCATTGGGCGACAGGGCTTCAGAAGTCATTTCATCCCAATGTCGGGTAAAAGTCCCACACAATTGGAAGCAACGTCTCCAAAGTGGCCTATACAGTATTGGTGGGGACGTTAAACCTCAAATCAAACAAATCAACCAGGCAATCGGCGTAACAGTTTATCCTATCCCTTGGTAGAATAGCCTTATTTTGTGTGCAAGGAGCCACGTCATCGGGAAGCCTTTCTTTTTCATCACGTGACCAAGTCCATGAAATGAACACCCATCTAAACCCCACTTTATATATAGAAAACTGGGGTTTGCGGGGTAAACATTATTTTGCTTATTTCTATTTCTGCTCCAAGACACAGGTTGAGGGTACTCGTTGGAACCGCCCCAATGAGGCGGTTCTAACGAGCACCAACAACGCATGATGCCCCGCCATTCCAATTACATCAAGCAAGTGCCATATCATAGTAAAATGAAACATAATGGCTGCCCCCAACCTCCCCATCCACATACACACCAAGCTAATGATGTAACCATGCAAGTTGGGTCAGAATCAATCAATAAGTTCAGGAGATATAGTAGTGCTCCAAAATGACTACATGATAGAAATGGCTATGGTCAATGTTCCAGGGCGATAACTCCGAAAGTAGGAAAATCAGAGTTATGGTTCATATGTTCTGCATGTCGTCGTAAGCTGCTCTAGATGTCTGGGAAGTTTCGTGAAAATATCTCAAATGGTGTCCGAGTTATGGAGCGGACTTGAAACTTATAGCAACTGCTATATTCAAAGTTCAAAGGGCAATATCTTCAAAAGTACAATATCAGAGTTATGGTTCATATGTTCTGCATGTCGCCTCAGACTGCTCTACATATCTGGGAAGTTTCGTGAAACTATCTAAAATGGTATCAGAGTTCGTTCTAGAGCGGACACGAAATTGATAGCAACTGTTATATTTAAAGTTCAAAGGGTAATAACTCCAAAAGTAGAAAGATCAGAGTTATAATTCATATGTTCTGCATGTTGTCTAATGGTGTTCTGCATATCTGTAAAGTTTCATGGAAATATCTCAAATGGTATCAAAGTAATGGAGCGGACACGAAACTACGATATAAATGGCAATGTTCACTGTTCAAAGGGCAATAACTCCAAAAGTAGGAAAATCAGGTTTTCGGTTCATATGTTCTGCATGTCGTCTGATAGTGCTTTACATATCTTTGAAGTTTCGAGAGAATATCTCAAATGGTGTCAGAGTTATGGAGTGGACACGAAACTGATAGCAACAGCTATATTCAAAGTTCAAAGGACAATAACTCCAAAAGTAGCAAAATCAAAGTTACGGTTTATATGTTCTGCACGTCATCTCATAGTGCTGTTCATGGAAATAACTCAAATGGTATCGAAGTTATGAAGCGGACACAAAAGTATGATAGAAATGCCTATGTTCAATTTTCAAAGGGCTACAACTACAAAAGTAGGAAAATCAGAGTTGCGATTTATATGTTCTGCACATCGTCTGATAGTGCTTTACATATCAGTGAAGTTTCGTTAAAATATCCCAAACGGTATCAGAGTTTTTGAGGGAACATGGACCTATGGGATGCTGACGGACGGACTGACAAACAACGCATGCATGCAGACAGACAGACAATGTGGATACTGATCAAACTTCTCCTAGAGGAGATGTTCCAACATTTAGTATTAACACCACCAGAAGACAACAAAGCAAATGTGATTTGTTGTGAATGGCATCTTAAGCGTTTATCGTATGCCATTACGCGAACACGCCTATACAAATACATGGTCACCTTTTTCGCCGGAAAATGAAAATTTAAAGATGAAAAATTGTGGAATTTTTCTTATTTCTGCTCAAAATATAGGTTGTGGGCACTCGTTAGAACCGCCTCATCGAGGCGGTTCGAAAGAGTACCAACAATATATATTTTAGAGTAGAAATAAGAAAAAGAAGGTTTACCCCAGTAAACCCCACTTTTACTATATAAACGTGGGGTTAAAGGGTATTGGGCGCCGTTTTACTATTTAATCCGTATTTATAGATATCCATAAATCGAATTATGGATATCCATAATTCGATTTATGGATATCCATTTTTCCTCTGATTTATTGATATCCATAATTCGAATTATGGATATCCATAATTCGATTTATGGATATCCGTAATATAGATCGACTTATTGATATTCATAATTCGAATTATGGATATCCAGAAATCACCGCCAAAGCTTTTGGTAATGATTTCTCCCCAGGCACGTGGTTGTTTAATGTAACTTAATCATCGCTGGAAGATGATGACCAGTCAAAGGGACCTCTCTGCCGTGCAGCCTTTTCAGCCCGTAAGGCTTTCAAAGCAACGGACGCCATACGCTGAACGCCTGCCACGTGTGCAGTTAAATATCGGAACCAGCCGTAAGATCTGAAAATTCCGGCCAACGCACTCGGCCCCTGTGGAATCACCTCTATGAGGAATGCGCACCTAAGGACACTGAACGTCGGACGTAAGATTATAATGATCCAAACAGGCAATCTGTGCATGCTTTCTGCAGATGAATGCACATAGTCGTTATACAGTAAAATTCCTTTATTAAGACCACTTTTGAACAGTTCCAAAGGTGGTCCCTGACCAGAGGACGTTGTATGTAGAATGCATGAAAAAAGAATAACTGCACCATTCTAAAGCAGAATTAGTCTTAATTTTAGGTGGTCTTAATAGCAGAATTTCACTGTATATAGTCATGATTAACGCTCGTATATCCATATAATACTCTACTTGAGATGTATTACGTACCAGGCAGATTCAGGTATATCTTCTAGCTCAGCCCATTGGGGCTTGGAGAAATAGATTTGGCTGCATGAGCTGAGAGTACTGGTAAACCGTTTAGAAGGCCTAAGCCTTTCCAAACAAAATATAACGAGTCAAAGGCCGACAGGAATTGAGATATTTGTTTGTGTTTGAGTTTAACGGCCCAGTCAACACTAATTTAGGAAATTTTTGGGCCGGTCGGCTTACCTATCCACACATTTTCTGGGCAGGCTTATACGTAAGCAGTTAACCAGTACAGTGCACATTATTTCGCCAGAAACTGACAACTGCCGTTCTTGAATCAGCGAAAGGGAGAGAATGACCGAAGAAATTATTTCATGGTCAATCTCCACGAAAGAATGTTGCCGACTCTGGCAGGTACCGAACCCGGGTCCTCCGGATCATCAGTCAGACGCGCATCCGACTGTGCTACCGAGGCCGGCGGGATTGAGATTCATTTCATCTCAATGAAGGCTTAATGCCCCACATAATTGGATGCAACGTCTCCAAATGACCTGAATAGTATTGTAGGGGACGTTAAACCTCAAATTAAACAAAACATATCTCTCCTACACCATAGGCCACCATTAAGCCTACCCTACAATACATCCACCTCAATCCCGGCTTTTATTACACACCGACGCGAATAGTCTAGTTTTTGTTGTTTTTATCCCCACGCTTTTCGAAGAAAAAGTGGGGATATTGTAATTGTCTTCGTCGTCCGTACGTCCGTACGTCCGTCCGTCCGTCTTACCGGACGACTCCTCCCACACTTTTAGAGCTAGAAACTTAGAACTTTGGGAACTGATAGGTCTTTGGTCTGAGGAGTGCATGACACTTTCGGAATTTTGATCCTACCCCTAGGGGCCAGGCCAGGGGGTGGGGTGCCCCGTGGGTAAAAAATCAAATACTAGAGCCCGTCTTTGGTCTGATTCCTGCACTCAAAATTCTAAAATCGCTATAGAACTGTGTTTCTTAGGACAAACGCTGTACCTTGGGTGCGATTTGTGCCTTCCTCCGATTAAGAGTTCAGTATATTCCCGTTGGCCAGCTGACACCTGTCGAATTGACAAGTGCCAACACATTGGAGGCCCTGGGAAGAGCAGTTCATAAACTAATCCCATTTAGCGAGATGGGGGTAGCCCCTATGTGCTTTTAGCGCCCGGTTACCTTACAAAATCTATCAAGTCAAGTCAAGACTGCTCATCGAGGCGATTATAATAAGTACACACAACATGCTTTTTTTCCAGATCAAATGGGAAAATTATCCAAGATAGATTATCTGTAGTCATGGTCCTTTTATGAGGGGATTCAAATTTCTTACACTGATGTATGCTGTGTGTACTCATTAGATTCGCCTCGTCGCAGGCCTTTCTAATAAGTACACACAACATACATTTTTCAAGATCAAATAAGAAAATTATCCAATATAGATTATCTGCAGTCATGGTTCTTTTTCGAGGGGACCCAAAAACAAATTTGAATTAGACGTGGTAAACGAACCATCGCTGGTCGAGCCATCGAATGCGCAGGCTGATGTGAGTCTTCGCTGGTCGCCCATGCCTTATTGAAGATTTTGTCATGCGCTTGCTCATTTAATTTTTAAGAGATAAAAATCAAATATTAAGACCACCTGTTTTTTGGCTTTAGTTTTACGGCCCTTTCAAAATTATTTCACTCAAATCGATCCGATCGTTAATTAGAGGTGGGCGAAAACCGGAGTACCAGGAGAAAAACCACCTGACCTTCCGTTGTAGAACTTAGCGTCTCACATGTGACCCGAGCGAGGCTAGAATCACAGCGGTGAGAGACCTAATGATCAAGAGTCAGCGCTCTTAACCACTTGGCCACGGAGGCCGGTAAGACCACCTTTGGAACTGTCCAAGAATGGTTTATAAGACCACTTTTGAACAGTCCCAAAAGTGGTCTCTGAGCAGAGGACAATGTCTGCAGAAAATAGAAGGAAAGAATATCTGAAACCTAGTAATTGAGGTCTTTCAAGCTGAATTATTCGTAATTGTAGGTGGTCTTAATAGCGGAATTTCACTGACTTTGTGAGTACTCTGTATATTATTCTCATGTTTATCAGTTGTTTTGTTTGCTGGTATGCTATGTAAATAAAAGTAAATCTGCCCTGTTTGTTTGTTTGTTTGAATTGGAGTTTAAACGACAGTAAACACTATTAGTATTTAGGGCATACCGAGACGGTCAGTTTACCTATACATCCTTTTCCTAGGCAGGTTTATACGTTAGCAGTTAACCAGTACAGGACACATTAACAGCCCAGTCAACACTATTTAGGTCATATCGAACAGGACTGTTTACCTATACACACTTTTCCGAGGTAGGTTTATACGTAAGCGGTTAACTATCACAGGTCACAGTCTTTCGCCACAAACTGACAACTATCCTTCTTGAATCAGCTGAAGGGAGAGAGTGACCGTAGAAAATATTTCATGACCAACCTTGACGAAAGAATGTTGTCGACCCCGCCTGGTATCAAACCTGTGAGCTCCGCGCATCAGACTGAGCTAACGACTGAGCTACCGAGGACATCGATCTTATTTTCTGGTATGCCTCTTTAATAATAATACACACAGTATCGGTTCTTTTCATATGTGAAGGTGATCATTTTCACGGATATATACTCAGTCAAAAAAGTTCCTATACCTAAAACTGCTTCAGTTACTATAGCTACTGCCAATAAAAACTACACAAAGTTTGTTATGTTTTGATAAGAAGACTCATTTTTCCGTGCAAAAGCAGCATTCTTTTTTGTTTTCCTAAACACATTATCTTAGACTAGTGCTTTAAACACCCAAGGGGTCACTTTGTCATTTTCGCAGAGAAAATCATTAAAACATGCTGTGATTTAACATCACAAAATTTCCCTGTACCCTTCATTTCTAAAATTTGATACATGTGACATTTCTTAAGATACCATTTGCGTCTATTCACAAAAGATTTGGAACTTTAGTTGCATCAGCTACGAGATACAGGCTATCACATATTGACCTCCAATTCTTAGAAGTTGTGTGCAAATGCTGCTTTCAATGGGAACTCCATAGAAAATCGCAATCGATAGTGCTACATGCTACATGAATTTTCTGTATTTTTACCATTATGATGAAAAGCAATGGTGGACACAAAGCGTTTTTTTGAAAAAAATGGCAAAAAGTGATTGACAGGAATAAAAATTACAGCAGTTCGAAAATTGCTATATTTTTAATTGCAAGGGAGATAATTTGAGAATTTCATAAATAAAAACCCCGCTTATAATGCGAGATCATGAGATATTGTAAAAGTAAAGTGTTATCCGATGTTTAGAGAATATTGTCTTCCATCTTTGACAAAAAAGAAATTTCTGCGCATGCGCAATGTCCATTTTCTACCAAAATCTTTCTAGGCACATATTGGAAGACAACTCTGGAGCAGAAAGGTATGGACAAATGCAAGTTTGAGCATTCTATAGCTAAACGTCCGATTTAAATGTCTACATCAAAATTTAGCTTAATAGTTGCCAGATATCTAGTGAGTTTCACCAGAAAGTTGGTATAGTTACTTTTTTGACTAAGTATATTATTTGCATAGATGTAAAAGCGTGACTTGTTCAGGCATTGCTATAACTTACCAAGCGCATTATATATAAATTAGGTAGCATCTGGCAATAGCACCTTTCCGGAAATTTGTTAATGACAGACGTCTGGCAATAGCATTTTACCCGACTTTCTGCTATTGCCAGACGTCTGGCAATAGCACATTTACCGACTTTCTGCTATTGCCTCAATGAGGCGGCTCTAACGAGTACCCACAACCTATGTCTTCGAGCAGAAATAATAAAAAAATAATGAATACCCCCGTAAACTCCAGTTTTCTCTATATAAAAGTAGGGTTTAAAGGGTGTTCATTTCACGGACGTCATCACGTGATGCGTGACATTACGATACATGCAACACATCCGCGCAACATGGCGCATCCTTTCAAATCTCCAAAACGCTTAATGTCAAGATGAAAATTTGTAATATTATTCTTCTTTACCCCCGAAACATATAATTTAGGGGCTAGTAAGAAGCAACTCGTCGAGACGATTCGAACGAGTATCCACAACCTATGGCTTCGAACGAGTATCCACAACCTATGGCTTCGAACGAGTATCCACAACCTATGGCTTGAATTCATTTTACGCGCATGTTAGCGTGATGGATATCACGTGAACAAGTCCGTGTAATGAACACCCCACCCACCCCATTTTAATTAGATAAAACTGGGGTTTACGGGGGTATACATTGTTTTTTCTTATTTCTGCTCCCAAAAATGGGGTGGGTACGCGTTAGAACCGCCTAACGAGCACCCGCAACTTATGTTTGCAGTATGAATAAAACAAATATCACTGATTTTCATCAGAAAAGAAGCCATTCTGGAGGTGTGAAAACATACACTATTTCGCACGGATGTGTTTGCATAATATTAGTGGTTGTGTGTGTGTGTGTGTGTGTGTGTGTGTGTGTGTGAATTCGGGTTTAACGTCGCTTTCAACAATTTTTCACTCATATCACGACGGTGTCTGTTTGCGACAGGGAGCTCAATGCTCACTTTTAGAGTGCTGCCTCACTGAAGTATCATGTCCCAGACACATTACATGATACCACACCCAGTCACATTATCCTGACACTGGGTCGACCAGTCCTAGCTCTACCCCGTAAATCTGAGTGCCAAGCGAGGAGCAGCTAGTACCATTTTTAACGACTTTGGTATGTCGCGGCCCGGGATCGAACCCGTGACCTCCCGATCCCCGGAGCGGACACTCTACCAACTGAGCTATCGGGGCCGGTTTGCATAATGATAAATCTTCACAACTTAGCGTGATATAAAGTATCCTCCATTTTCATACAGCGTATAGTAACGCATCTGTTAATATATGAGCCCCGCCAAGCGAATTTGTGCCTTCGAGCATACCGTCATGACAAATTTTAACTGCGTATGCCCAGCCATTCAGAGGAGCCAGGGATATGGCTTTCTGTCTGATGGTTCCTCTTGATTCACTGCTTGTATGAGCGAGCAGCGAAGATTCTGGCGAGACTGCGCGGGTGCGCAGGCTCGCCTGAACCTTCACTGCTCGCAAAGGCGATAAGTACCAAAATCGCTTGACGGGGCCCATATAAAGGTTGTAGAACAAAAACAAATGTCATTTATTCTAACACAGCGTGCCTATATAGGCAATGGAAAATAACTGTGTTTTATTCTACAACTAATCACGGCAAGGAAGAGCGTGACGAGTGACGTCATTAAAGAATGCCAAGAGCAGATGAGCTACTTGAGACTGCCAATTAATGATATCACTAGTCGATTTCCTTGACGTAACGTCATTTTCTCGCATCGAAAATGTCAGAAAAGGATATAAATGCTTGTGTTTCAGTCGATAATTTTAGCGGGATTTCTTCTAACAATGGCGAAAAGTTGTGAGAGTTTGAAGGAAACAACATCATTATTGACGATGTTCAGCCTGTTAGAATCGAAATAGATCAGCTCTAGTTTGTGATTTGTTGAGTAATAAATCACAGTTTGTCGGTTAGTTGTATGTAGACAAATCACGCGCGCTACGTGCACGTGATTTGATCTACTTTACAACTGACCTCCAAACTGTGATTTATTACTCAAATAAACACAGTTAGAGCTGATCTACTTCTTAAATATATAAAGGTTGTAAAAAAATGTCATTTTTTTTGCTTCCGTTCCTAAAAGAATACAACATGTATTTTCATTTTGTTCTGTGTTTAGCTGGTTTTCAATTTGCTAGCAAAATACAGAAAAAAAAAACAAAAACAACAGATAGATGTACGAAGAAAAAGAAGCAGAAGAAGAAGAAGAAAAAGAAGAAAAAGGAAAAAAGTGGAATAATAAGAATAATAATAATAATAATAGTAATACGAATAATAAGAATAAGAAGAAGAAGAAGAAGAAGATGATGATGATGAACAGAAGAAGAAGAAGAAGAAGATGGTGATGATGATGATGATGATGATGATGAGGAGGAGGAGGAGGAGGAGGAGGAGGGGAAAAGGAGGAGGAAAACAGACAATAACTTCATCCAACGACAATAATAAAATAATAAAAACCTGTGGACACAAAACGGTTTAAACTCCTATGAAGTTCCTTTTAACGAGCAAATTTCATTCATCAAAAACTGTATCAAGAAATATACATTGATTGGTCTCATTGTCCATTTCTACGTGTGATTGACATTTGAGATGCATTCTAATTGGACACTGCAGGAGTCTACAATGAAATGTACAACACTTTGTGTTTTGAATGAATTCCTCCCTTGCAGTTGACTGACAGGATGTAAGGAAATATTGAATAAAACAAATGAATCCCGTCAAAGTTTGAACGGATTTGTGTCCACAGGTGTAATAATAATAATGATAAAAAATAGCAACAATAACTGATAACAATTGAAAATCTACTTCTTTTTCTTAACAATAATAATGGCGTAATCAATAGAAATGATTAAGAAAATAATAATAATAATAATAACAATAACCTGAAAACATCAACTGACCTTGTTCTGCTGAGTCATACTGTATTTCTGCTAGTTCTACATAGTAACCATACGCCAGGCTAATACAAACTGCAGCCAGTACTATGGAATATGAGAACTTCATTGTGGATAGCGAGATGGATGAAAAGCAACTGGACTATGCCTAGACTACACTGAAGCCTTTGAACGTGTTGCTTCGTCAGTGCGTGTACCGGTCTCTTAGCGTCTCGAGTCCGGGCTATATTGCCGGCCAGTGCCGGTCGAACGACGGCCTTTCTAGACGCTGTAAATACTGGGAGACGGTGCCGCTTAACTTCTTGTTGGAATGCGTGCACGCATTCCAACAAGAATTGTGGCGTCATATGTATAAAAATGCATATACAGATCAGACTTCTGAGATGCGAAGACCGAATATCTGTCATAGCCAGAATGACAAAAGGCAGGTTTATGCCTTTTAATTGGCCAATTTAAGGAGAGTTAAATTTTACTCAAGGATATTAGTAAAACTGCGTATCCTGTATCGATGCGTTATCTCGATGGCCATATTGAAATATTGCAAAGATACAATTGTAGATAAAGCCACGGTTAAGTTGACTCTATGTGGTTTGTATTTTATTGCATCATACTGATAAAGAAAATTGTGCATTTAACAATTTTATTTTGCTGCAGTCAGTCCTCTTTATATCGACATTCGACACATTGTTTGTTTGATTTGAGATTAAACGTCCCCGTCAACCTTGTAAAGGTCATTTTGGAGATGTGCTTCCAATTTCGTGGGACTTTTACCCGACATTGAGATAAAATGACACCTCAAGCCCTGTCGCCCAATGAAACTAATAGGGTTTATAAGCATGGACGGTCCAACTCGCAGCTTTGCCTGGGCAAGCTAAGATCCCCTAAGCGGTTTACCAGTACTCGTGTGCTGTCTGTTTCAGCTCTGCGTGGAAGCATCATACAGCCCGTCTATTTCTTTAAGCCCAAATGGGTGTGGGGCGATGATCAGGAATCCATACAAATACGTAACACTTCTGTCCAAGACCCCTAACAAAATACAGTAGAATTTCGATGGCTCGAACACCGATGGCTCGTTTACAATGGATGAGTCGAACCCATTCTTGAGCCCCTAGCGAAAGCCTCTACATAAGAAAAGTGGGGGATGATTAAGGAAATTTTAGTCTTTTATCTTGCAAATGTATGCTGTGTGTACTCATTAGAATCGCCTCGATGAGGCGATTCTAATGAGTACACACAACATAAATATTCATTATAGAACACCGAAAAGATGTCTAAAAGTATCTCGTTATGCCTCCTGACAGTAACCTCAGTGGCTCGAACTACCCCTGTCTCGAACAGATTTTCGAGGTCCCAAAGGTGTTCGAGCCATTGAAGTTCGACTGTACTTTCAAAAGTATCTCGTTATCCCTCCTGACAGTAACCTCAGTGGCTCGAACTACCCCTGTCTCGAACAGATTTTCGTGGTCCCAAAGGTGTTCGAGCCATTGAAGTTCGACTGTACTTTCAAAAGTATCTCGTTATCCCTCCTGACAGTAACCTCAGTGGCTCGAACTACCCCTGTCTCGAACAGATTTTCGAGGTCCCAAAGGTGTTCGAGCCATTGAAGTTCGACTGTACTTTCAAAAGTATCTCGTTATCCCTCCTGACAGTAACCTCAGTGGCTCGAACTACCCCTGTCTCGAACAGATTTTCGAGGTCCCAAAGGTGTTCGAGCCATTGAAGTTCGACTGTACTTTCAAAAGTATCTCGTTATCCCTCCTGACAGTAACCTCAGTGGCTCGAACTACCCCTGTCTCGAACAGATTTTCGAGGTCCCAAAGGTGTTCGAGCCATTGAAGTTCGACTGTAGAAAGTGGTGAGCACATAGAAAAATTGCATTAAAACTGAAACATAACAAACATGGCCCCGCCCATCGGGGCTTGAAGAAATACATTTGCCCACGAGTACTGGTAAACCACTTAGAGGATCTAAGCCTACCCAGGCAAAGAGGTGCGAGTCGGCCCGGCCATGCTTACAAACCCTATTGGTTTCATTGGCCGACAGGGCCTGAGATGTCATTTCATCCAGATGTCGAGTAAAAGTCCCACAGAATTGGAAGCGACTTCTCCAAAATGATCTATACAGTGTTGACGGGGACGTTAAACCTCAAATCAAACAAGCAAACCATAACATAACAGTCAAGCAGAAATGACAGACATATGGTAAAACGGCTGCAGTAAAACCTCCAAATATTGTCATCTCTGTTGAGCAGCCACCTCTCTTCAGCAGCCACAATAATTCCTCCCATAGCATTTTCCTATATATCTAAACTCTGCTCTGCAGCCACCTCTCTCCTCCAGCCAGCAGCCACTTTACCAAATCTAAATTCCCTCTATTAAACAGTCAGATTAAACTAAATAGTAAATATAGGAAGTTCTCTTCTGGTGTATTTATTTATTTCAAAATTTATTTTTCTCAAAACTACCATTGTGATATATGCATAAATACAGTATAAGCAAGTGAAAAGAAACTTAAATGATGGAGAGGTGTCAGATGACACCTCACTATCATTTATTTTTCTTTTATTACATCCATGTTGAGCTGTCTTCAATAATCGCTATTTTTATCTGTCCATAACAAGCCATACATCATCTCAGACATTTCCCTCTGTTGAACAGCCACTTCCCTTAAACAGCCAGTTTTCCCAGGATGGCTGTTAAATTGGAGGTTACACTGTGTTCAAAAAATTAAAATATTACCATGACTTACATACATGCAAATACACAAAAATAACAATATTTAACCATAATAGACGCGCGCAACATGGGATCGGACTGAGGGTGGCGGGGATGTGAGGGTGGGGGCTAAAATCGATTTTACTTGGCAACAACCCTCGCCCTAAGATCTGCCTTGGTTAGCACATAATGTCATGTGATAAGTTGTTTCAGAACTCATCAACGCAACACCTCCGAGAACCATCATGCAAACATTCCTGTATAGTTTTGACCCCATTGAACCCCACTTGTATGTAGCAAAACTGGGGTTAACAGGGGTAAACCTTATTTTTCTTATTTCTGCTCTGAAAAAAGATTGTGGGTACTCTTCAGAACCGCCTCGATGAGGCGGTTCTAGCGAGTACCAACAATCTATATTTTGAGTAGAAATTAGAAAAATGTCACATTTTTTCATCTTAAAATTTTCATTTTTCGGTGATAAAGGTTGCAACAATGTATTTGTATAGGAGGCGTGTTTTCGAGAACATAGTTGAACGAATTATATGATCAATACGAAAACGCGCCTATATAATTTTGACCCCCCTTGAACCCCATTTTTTTAAAGTAATACTGACGTTTACAGGGGGTGGGGGGGGGGGTGGAGTACCTTTTTTCTTATTTTTTCATCTGAAAAGTTTAGTATTTTCGGCGGTTAAGTTTACTTTGTACATGTATTTGTGTAGGCATATTTCGTAATGTAAACAACGACGAGGACGCGACAATAATAAATAACTGAAATGCTGAAGCAGCTACAACGGTGGGCCACCGAAAGAATATAAATATGATCTATGAAGTTGTTTTCCTTTGAAAGCAAGGAATACACCACAGAACTGAGAAGTATGATGCGCAGAAGTTGTTGTTCTATTTCTGGGCCAGATTAGCTCTTTTGGGCCATCTTGGCCTCATCATTGACCCTTAGATATTTTCATAAGTCCTCAAAGAATCAATGATTCCAAAGGACAATAACATTTAACCTATATTATAATGAAGAGCAGGGAGACGTATTCAGGCCGCCACACATCTAGCTATAGTGACGTTAAATATGTTCCATGAAAGGGTTATCCTTTGGAAGCTATGAATACACCGCAGAACTGAGCAGTATGGGCTGTACACGTTTGTCTGGGCCATACTAGCTAGTTTCGGCCAATTAGGCCTCAACAGTGATCCTAAAATATTTTCCATAGTTCCAAAACGGCCGCCACACATTCCCTTAAACCATTTAGTACCGGAAACCCCAAAACGGGTACCATGGCAAACAGTGCAGACCCAGATCAGACGCCGCAGAACGCGGCGTCTGATCAGGGCCTAGACTGTTTGCGAAAAGTTAAGCCATTTTCCAAATAAATTTTGAAGAAAAAAAAAACAAAACTCTGACACCCCTAAATTTTGAAATGACCTCCTGCTATATATAAAGAGGAAGATTCCATTTGGTACAACAAGAGTTAACAGCAGCTGCAGTAACGTTAAATATGTTAAATAAAACAAGCTAGCAATACACCACAGTCGTGAAAAGTATGGAGTGTACAAGAATTTCTGGGTCGGGCGAGCTACTTTCTGACGATTAGGCCTCATCAGTGACACTCCGATATTTTCAAAATGTCACGGTGGAATCAATAATCCCAAAGGATGCGAAATTATAAACCACACTATTATTCAGTGCAGGAAAACATTTTCTTGCACCCCAGATAAGGAAATACATAGTTTTAGCTTTAGATATAATTTCTATTCTAACCCTGACGATCTAACCCAAAATCGAATATTCTCGCGTGTTTGATAAGATGCAATGGTTTAATACGACCTCATATGCCCCGTCGTTAAGGTTAACGTCACTCGGCAAGCCTCTTATACTACTGCCGCCACCCATTACCTTCACATCAGCTGAAGTGATGTAAAATGGCACTAATTACGTCATTTTCGACGCTAACGTCACGTATTTCGTCGCGCGATTTAAACGGCAATACTTAGCTTCACTAATCGCGTCACTCAGCCTCAGACAACACTAACTTTGATCCTGGTCGTTTCGCGTCAATTTAGTGGTGTCCAACGTGTTTACTGGGTATATCATTGGGTGTGAACTGAAAGTTTGTACCTGAGAAATAGCCTGGGATGTCATTTTTATGAATGGTTACTGTTACTGTAATAACTGAGATATTAGTTTTCCTAAGAAGGTGCGGACAGATCGCGCTACAAAATACGTGACGTCAGCGTCGAAAATGACGTCATTAACGTCCTCGTGACCTGTGAACCGACATGGCGTCAATTCTAATACAGTTCATTAATTTTGAATCATCTGACAATGAAAAAAAAAACTGACCACCGAATTAGATTTCGAGAAAAAAGTAGTCCCAAGCAATGAAAAAAAAAATGATATCAGTCACACTTTCGGTTTCGATTTCATATTTCATTGAAAAGCATGTAAGAAAAAACGGCTTTACATGGGTATACAGTGTCTTTTCGTTTCTGCTCCAAGACATAGGGTGTGGGTACTCGTTAGAACCGCCTCGATGAGGCGGTTCTAACGAGCACCCGCAACCTTTGTTTGGAGTAACACACACACACACACACACACACACACACACACACACACACACAATAAAACAATAGCATTTTTAATAAATAAAATAACCGTTATGGAGATATGACCGTAGGAACTGTCACACTAATGATATTAGTCTTTAATAGTGAGATGTTTTGCGGCATCGAGGCCATATCTGGTTTTGTTGCTCTCGAACAATTTTAGGAGTCTGTTAACATATTTCTCGTGTAAGTCATCAATTTCGTCTTGAGATGGGTTAGCCGATTTCGCTACCTCAATGGGCTCGCCAACTGCAAGTAGAAACAAACGAGGCAAAGACGTATTATATGCGGTCATTCTATCCTTTCGACTGGTTCTGGAAGAGGCATTGGTAGCTGCTGGCAAATACATACGTACAGTACTAGTCAACCATGTGCAAGCCTGTCTTGACCTAAATTGTGTCGGCCAGACCGTTTTGCAAGAACTTTATTAATATACAATCATTACACTGCATTAATTGACTTTGTTACCCCGAATTCTAACATGACGTTAACGTTTTTTCCCATTGAACCCAGTGGAAACGTCAGCGTTTGCAAATATGCGATAATTCACGTCGTCAACGTGGTGCGTGCAATTTGGCGTCATCGTGACGTTGCATGTAAACATTTCCTTCTGTCGACATCCGCTGCAAAATAGTCCCCAAGATAACGCTTTGTTACTGCTGTATTTCAGTTTAGCATCATGTTAGAATCGAAATAATTTCCACGCACCCGGTGTGTTATCGTGATTAACACACGGTGTTGTCGGGCAGATGCGAATATTAATTCACTCCGGCTTCGCCGTCGTGAATTAATCGCCGTCGTGAATTAATATTTCGCAATCTGCCCTCCATCACCGTGTGTTAATCACGATAACACACGGTACGTGGAGATTATTTCTTAAATATCAAGAACAAAAAGCCACCATCATCATCATCATCATTATCAGCAGCAGCAGCTGCAGTATTGTCGTCGTCAATACCATCATTAGCAGCAGCAGCTTCATCAACATCATAGCCGTCGTCTTCGTCTTCGTTTCGCCGTCGTCGGCATCATCATCATCATTATCAGCAGCATCATCATCATCATCATCATCATCATCATTATCGTCATCGTCGTCGTTGTCGTCGCCGTCAGCAACAGAAGTAGCAGGAAACCCGTGTGTTAAAATGTATATTCTTGCATAAATACCTATTATTATGACTGTTTGAAGTCATTGTCAAATGGACCGAAAGCCGTGCTCAAACAGCAAACAAACATGTTCAGATCATGAAATTCGCGTGCTATTTGAACATGGATTTTGAGCTTTTGATATCACAAGACGGGCCTTGATTTGTTTCTTTTACGTTGAGCGACGTAACGTTATCGCCCTGAACGTAGCGCTTTAGGGTTCTATGATGACGTCAGACGATTACTGCATGACAACGTCATTGTAAACAACGTTGTGAACTGGCCGCCATTTTGGTTTGCCTGTCGCATTTGAAGAGTTTATATGGAATTTATATGGAGCTTTTGGCCGTTTTCGTTAAAATTTACTATCGGAATCGTAAGTTAAGCAAGAACAACGATCACCCATGGCTATTTCATTGCATTAACATTTGCCGGATCCCTCGGAAGATATTTGAACATTCGGCCTAGCGGCCTCATGTTTAAACAGCTTCCTCGGATAAACGCCATTTTCGCTTTATAAAATACTCGTACTATCGTTTTACAGGGGAGTTCATTTCACGAAGTCATCTATACGTCATCTCAAGCCCTACCGTCCAAACAAAACAAAAGTATTTATATGCGGGAACGGTCTGACTCGCATCACTTTGACTAGACAGACTAAGACCTTTTAACCGGTTTCCAAGTACTCATCTGTGGGCTATATCAGCTCTGCGTGGAAGCATGCTGCAGCTCAATCGATTTCTCTAAGCCCCGATAGGCGGGACCATCGCGTCTTTCTCGCTACCAGGCGGTCATGGGTACGATATCTTCCGTGGAAATTGATCGTGGCCATTTTCTCCCTTCCATTGATTCAAGACGGTCTGTCGTCAATTTCTGGCGAAAGAATGTACTGTACTGAACAACCGCTTATGTATAAAATAGAACTAGAGGCAATGATCAGGAATCGATACAATTAACCTACTGCTACCATCAGGGACACCAAAGGGAAAGAAAGCCTGCTCAGGAAAAGTGATGCTTGGTAAAATGACCAGCTCATTACAATATGACATCATACAATGTTGACGGGGCCGTGAACCTTCCCAAAGAAACAAACATTAAGGAGCAAACTTCACGGGGAAACTCGCCATATTTGTATCGGAGCTGTGCAAAATGAGTAAGCTAACCAGCCAGATAACGGCCATTGGTAACACGTATCTGAAACCTGCCAACAAGAGGTCCATGATGGACAATAATTCAGACACCTCTTAAGTTTCAGAAGGATTGGTATTTAGTAGTAGGCGGAGTTGCACTCACAAGGTACCTAATACATATACTCTTTCATACTATTGATCACCACAAAAGCACGTCTATATATTTTTGACCCCCTTGAACCCCACTTTTATTCAATAAAACAGGGGTTTACAGGGGTAAACCTTATTTTTCTTAGTTCTGCTCTTAAATATAGATTGTGGGACTCGTTAGAACCACCTCGATGAGGCGGTTCTAACAAGTACCCACAATCTATATTTTGAGCATAAATATGAAAAAATATCGTAATTTTTCAGAGTTTTTTTTTTTTTTTTTTTCATTTAGAGGTAAAATTTACAATGTATTTGAATAGGCGTGTTTCCGTAATGGCGTGAAAAAAGTCTAAATTAAAACTGTGAAAACCAAAAAGAAAAACAAATCAAGGTTCTGTAAGAAGCACATGCATATTTTCCGACTATGAATAAAACATCGAAACATGCAAAAGATCAGTTACATCACGTGAAACGAAGACCCCATATGGGTTTACGGTGTATATATTATCTTTCTTATTTTTTCTCCAAGACATAGGTTGTGAGTACTCGTTAGAACCGCCTCACTGAGGCGGTTCTAACGCGCACCCTCAACCTATGTTAGCAGTATTTATTATCAAAATATAAAGGATTGTCATCAGCCATTTTGGAGATGTGAATAAATGCACTATGTCGGACAGGTGAGTTATCGTGCCGAAAAAAAAAGTGAAATAACAAAATAACAATTCGAGGGTTCTGAAAAAAGCACATGCACATCTTCAGACCATGTTTGTGTTTGTTTGTTTGTTTGATTTGAGGTTTAACGTCCCCGTCAAAAAGGTGAAGGTCATTTTGGAGACGTTGCTTCCAATTTTGTACCCGACATTGAAATGAAATAACATCTCAAGACAACATCTCAGACCTGCCGCCCAATGAAACCAATAGGGTTTATATATGAGGGTCACTGATGAGGCCTTATTGGCCGAAACTAGCTAGTCTGGCCCAGAAAACATGTACACTCCATATTTTCCAGTTCTGTGGTGTATTCCTTGCTTCCAAAGGATACCCCTTTTATAGAAATTATTATAAGCATGGACGGGTCCGACTCGCACCGCTTTGCCTGGGCAGGCTTAGATCCTCTTAGCGGTTTTCCAGTACTCGTGTGCAGGTCGGTTTCAGCTCTGCGTGGAAGCATCATGCAGCTCATCTATTTCTTCAAGCCCCGATGGGCGGGGGCCATATTAAGGCACGTGTAAAATTTCAGTAGGAGCAGTCGCGGCGCTCACAAGCTACATTCTACGAATTCGGAACCATGCGAAAAAGGCTAAGTTAAAATGTGAAAAAAAGTAAAATAAAAATAAAATAAATAAAAATTACGGATTCTGTAAAAATCACATACACATCTTCAGACCATGATAAAAACACCTGGGGCCAGTTGTTCAAAACTAACGACGTCGTTAGTTAACGTATCGTTAAAACTTTGATCATTAAATATGGCAAATATGCTGAAATTTTTGCTGAAAAAATGTGAGCAGCTTCACATTTTTCCAGCAAAAATACCAAAATTTACGATATTGTACTTGCTAGAAAGGTTAACAATATGACCACTAACGAGCTCGTTAAGCTAACGATGCTTTGAACAACTGGCCCCTGTACTTTAAAATTTCAAAAGGATCAGTTTAAAACTGTATGATGTGTTGCGCTCACAAGGTACCCACTACGAATTCGGAATGATACAAAACAGGCTAAGTTAAAAATGTGAAAAAGTAAAAAAAAAAAAAAAAAATAAATAAATAAAAAATACGGATTCTGAATAAAGCACATGCACATCTACAGACCATTGTAAAAGCACCTGTGAAATTTCAAAAGGATCGATTCAAAACTGTAGGCGGAGTTGCGCTCACAAGCTACCTTATTCAAACACGGAACCATGCAAAAACAAGTCTAAGTTAAAAATTTGAAAAACAAAATACGGATTTTGTAAAAAACACATACACATCTTTATATCATGATAAAAACACCTGTAAAATGTCCAAACGATCGGTATAAAACTGTAGGAGACGTTGCGCACACAAGTTACCTTATACAAACTCGGAACCATGCAAAAAAGTCTAAGGTAAAAATGTGAAGTATTCTGACAAACGCACATGCACATCTTCAGACCGTGGAAAAGCATCTGTAAAATTTCAAAACGATCGGTTCAAAACTGCAGGAGGAGTTGCGCTCACAACCTACTTTATATTAACTCGGAACCATGCAAAAAAGTTAAAACTGTGACAAAAGGTAAAACAAAAAAAAAAAAAAAAAAAAAATACGGATTCTGTAAAAAGCACATACACATCTACAGACCATCATAAAAACACCTGTAAAATTTCAAAAGGATCGGTTTTAAATTGTAGAAGGAGTATCTTCTACAAACTCGCAACCATGCCACCAAGACAAAGTTAAAATGTGCAAAAAGGTAAACAGACAAAAAAAAAAAAAAAAACATAATTTGAGGATTCTGAAAAAAAAGCACATGGAAATCTTCAGATCATGATAAAAAAAAAGAACACCTGTAAAATTTCAAAAGGATATGTTAAAAATAGGCGGAGTTGCGACCTACTATAAACTCGGAACCATGCACCACAGGCCATGCGCCACACACCACACATCACGCACCACAGATCATGCACCAGTCACCACGGAAAGCTGAATGCTTTGATCCTCGCTTTTCTACGAAACGGCGGAGTACAATAATTACAAATTAAATGATTTATAGAGGATCTTACATGAGTGTTCATGTATTATTGAATTTATTAATCGGTTGAGAAAAAAGGCTTTTCCTCAACGAGTTTAATAAATTTAATAATACATGAGCACGAATGCAATATTCTATTTATCTGGTTTCATTTGGCGACAGGGCTTGAGATGTCATTTCATCTCAATGTCGGGTAAAAGTCCCACAAAATTTAAAGCAACGTCTCCAAAAAAACCTTTACAGTGTTGACGGGGACGTTAAACATCAAATCAAACAAACAAATTTTATTTATCACATAGCACTTAAAAAGCATTTTATTCACAATTGCTTTACAAAAAAATGTTTATATTCCGCCATAAGTAAACGTAACGTCGTTAAGAGCGTTGTACATGTAACGTTACGGTTATGTATCTAACCAATTTGCATATTTAATCCACTAGTGGATTATCGAATTTATTACATGACGTTATTACATTCTCAGATGCGACGTCATGTGATAAAAACTATTCTGTTAAGCCCCAGCACACCGGGGCTTGAAGAAATAGATGGCTTGCATGATGCGTCCACGCAAAGCTGTAACCGATCGCACACGAGCACTGGTAAACCGCTTAGAGGATCTAAGGCGGTGCGAGTCGGACCGTCCATGCTTATAAACACTATTGGTTTCATCTGGCGATAGGGTTTGGGATGTCATTTCATCTCAATGTCGGGTAAAAGTCCCACTAAATTGGGAGCAACGTCTCCAAAATGACCTATATTACCAAATGTAAAGATGAAACAATAAAGATATTGTATTGTATTGTATTGAATTGTAATGTATTGTATTGTATTGTATTGTATTGTATTGAATTGAATTGTATTGTATTGTATTGTATTGTATTGAATTGTATTGTATTGTATTGTATTGTATTACATTGCATTGTATTGTATTATATTATATTGTATTGCATCACGTGAACAAGTCCGTGAAAGGAAAACCACCGTTACGACGCAATTTTTATAGATAAAACCGGGGTTTTGAGGGTAAGCATTTTTTTCATATTTTTACTCTAAGACATGCATGTAGTTTGTGGGTTTCATTAGAATCGCCTCAAATAGGCGGTTCTAACGAGCACCCACAACCTATGTTTGCAGTATCAATAAGATAAATATCATAGACTTTGATCAGAAAAGTAGCCATTTTAGAGATGTGAAAAAATGCACTATGTCGCACGGGTGTGTTATCGTAATGTATTGTATTGTATTTAATTGTATTGTATTTAATTGTATTGTATTGTATTGTATTGTATTGTATTGTTTTGTATTATATTGTATTGTATTGTTGAAGTGTCATGTAATAAACAAGAAATGTCATGCACAATCACGTGACTTACCCACGATATTAAGTGGTCTTCTAAGTGGAACGAAGTTTAAAAAGCCACACCCTGTAACTAAAGTTGGGCAGAAGCCACATATCTTTTTGCACAAAAAGGTCTGAAAGGCCTTTAGTCGGGAGCCATCAGGGTTGGCAATCTGGTCGTATAGTTCTACTTCCCCAAAACAGTATACTGGAACGAGCGATGCCCTGAAAATATTACCAGCCCCGCCCATCGGGGCTTGAACAGATGGATGGGCTGCACGATGCTTCCACGCAGAGCTGAAACACGAGTACTGGTAAAACGCATAGAGGATCTAAGCCTGCCCAGGCAAAGCGGTGCGAGTCGGCCCGTTCATGCTTATAAACCCAATTGGTTTCATTGAGTGGCAGGGCTTAAGACGTCATTTCATCTTCAATGTCGGGTAAAAGTCCCACAAAATTGGAAGCAATGTCCCCAAAATAACCTTTACAGTGTTGAGGGGGACGTTTCGCCCCAAATCAAAACCAAACCCTGCAAACATCATGATAACAAATCAGTGAAATGACCATCCATGTAACACCCGCTTTTTATAGAGAAGTCTAAAGAAGGTTGACAGGGGTCTACTTTTTTTCCTTCTTATTTTCGCGCTTTGGCATAAATTGCGGATACACGTTAGAACCGCCTACTGTGACGAGCACCCAAAATCTATATTTTGGAGGAGTAGTAAGGAAACAATCAAATAAAAAAAAAAAAAAAACATGTTACAAGAAAAACACCAAATGACATTATTGACGGGGTTTTCAGGGTTAACCAAAAGGTAAATCGGGACGCGGACGCCCGGCCGCCGCCCGCCCGCCCGCACGGACATCGCTTTTCTTAAGGACGGATTTTTTCCCTTGAAAACAAACGTCCCAAAATGGGAAGATCTAACGGGCTTTCGTGATCTGGTGGGTAAGATAACTTTTCCCAAATATCTTGGTAGGAATTTAATATACTATACTGAACGTTTAGTACACCGTTCCATCACGAAAACACGTCTATATAATTTTGACCCCCTATAACCCCACTTTTACATAGTAAAACTGGGGTCTGGGGTTTGCAAAGGTATGCATCATTTTCCTTATTCCTGCTCTGAGACATAGGCTGTGGGTAATCGTTAGAACCGCCTCAGCGAGGCGGTTCTAACGAGTTCCCACAACCTATGTTTCGAGCAAAAATAAGAAAAAAATTCCAATTTTTCATAAGAAAATTTTCATTTTTTGGTGGTAAAATTTTCAATATATTTAGATAGCCGAGTTTTCGTAATGCGTTTTGAGAAAATAAAAATTTCAATGGTAAACGTCATTTATTGTCATGTCAGTTAAAATGCTTGTATATTACAATGAAGGGGAAGGGCATATTTTATGCTGTGAAAACCTGTGGCCCGTCCCCTTTGCATCATTTCAACCCGCACACAATTTAAAACTTATTCTAGTGGGATAGAGCACTGACGCATAATTATTAGATCTTTCGCCATTGTGGTCAGAGCCTCCCTCGGGTCACATGTGAGACGCTATATGCTGCAATGGAAGGTCAGGTCGTATTTGTCTCCGGGTTGCCCGGTTTACGCCCATCTCTGATTAATGTTCGGCTCAATGAGGCGGTTCTAACGAGCACCCAAAACAATAAGTTTAAAGTAAAAATAAGAAAAATATCATGGATTTTTCATCAGAAAAGTAGCCATTTTGGAGATGTGAAAAAATGCACTATGTTTCACGGCTGTGTTATCGTAATGTCATGAATCGCCTTTTTTCATTGGCTGGTATTGGATTTTATGCAGCGCACAGTGTTTGCCGCTTTGAGCATAATTCTAACACAGCGCGCCTATATAGGCAATGGAAAATAACTGTGTTTTATTCTATAACAAATCAAGGCAAGGAAGAGCGTGACGATTGACGTCATTAAAAACTGCGATTTTATCACGTCACTAGTAGATTTCCTTGGCGTTAGACGGTGTAACGTCATATCCTCGCATCGAAAACGTTAGAAAAGGATATAAATGCATGTGTTTCAGTCAATAATTTTAGTGGGATTTCTTCTAACAATGGCGAAAAGTTGTGAGAATTTGAAGGAAACAACAGCATTATTGCCGAGTTTCAGTGTGTTAAAATCGAAATAGATCAGCTCTAGCCAGTGATTTGTTAGGTAATAAATCTCGGTTTGTCGGTCAGTTGTAAATAGACCAATCACGCGCGCTACGCGCTCGTGATTTGTCTACTTTAAACTGACCTCCAAACTGTGATTTATTACTCAACAAATCACAGCTAGAGCTGATCTATTTCTTAAACAAAACAAGTGAAAACGTGCATTAGAATGAGGATAACTGTACTGAAATTGTCATTTGGGGAGGTAAATCGTCGGTTTCTCGGTCATAAATCCGCCAAGGATTCGCCGTCAAAAGAAAGTTATATATCCAGCATTCGCCATCAGCCATTATTATTATTACTAGTATTATAATTGCATCACGAAAACTCGCCTATATAATTTTGACCCCCTTGAACCCCACTTTAATATAGTAAAGTAGAAGTAAAACAAAGATATGGAATCGATACAATTAACTTACTCCACCCATCAAAGACACCAAAGGGAAAGAAATACAAACATTAAGCGACCAGACCATAATGGAAACCTAAACAAAGGAAGGCCATAAGGACAGTTACTTTCCCACAAAATGGCCATATGGCCATCCAAAATTAAAAGACACAAGTGATACACACAGTAAGTAACAAACAACAACATAAATAAATCGCCACAGAAGAACCGCCTTGGAACGGTCAGTGGAAAGATTTCCACTGGGGGGCTTAAATCGATTTTACGTGGCCACAATCCTCGCCATTACTTGCGTCGCGATTTAGACAAATAATTTGTTCTGTCCTCATTAAGGCCTCCTAACTCATCAGTGCAACATATCCGTGAACACAAAAAAATCAAAGAACCACAGAGGTGAGACAACGGTGAGGACTCGACAGCAAGAAACCACTGAAATGCTGGAGCAAAAGAAAACCAACAGTTAGACTACGATGGGTCCGACCAGAGTCAGAGCGTCAGGCACCAACCAACATTACCAAGAATTAGATCTCTCTAATTCTCAATAAGCCTTTACGTTGGAGCCGTCATAGATTCTTTGGCCTGACCCACCGGCGTGCTGTTAAAGAGGGAAGCAAAGTTGCCAACCGTGATTGGGTTAACTACCATGCATGCAGTCTGTCGTATAACATCCATGTTGTACCCAATCTTTTAATATCGAAGAATGATTTTACGAAATTGGGTGCTGAAGTCATTGCGGTTATATATTTTTTTGAATTTATATACTAAGTCACCATAAAATTCGGGTTCCGATAGACCTTGTTGCAGAAGAGATTTAAGTCCAATATTGAATTTTGAAATTAAATCAGAATGGCGTCCATAAAATTTAGAAAATGTTTTGCGTAGTTTATGGTACCGATAACCCTGATTAAGGAGTTTAGCAGTTAATAATTTATTACGAGTGTTGAAGTCAGTTACATGACTACACACTCTAGCAAAACGAATTAATTGCGAAATATAAACGCCATAGGATGGCGCAAGAGGAACATCACCATCCAAAAAAGGAAAATTTACAATCTCAAAATCAAAGTCATCGCGTTAATCATAAATTTTGCACG
This sequence comes from Lucinisca nassula, assembly GCA_963580285.1. Classification (NCBI taxonomy): domain Eukaryota; kingdom Metazoa; phylum Mollusca; class Bivalvia; order Lucinida; family Lucinidae; genus Lucinisca; species Lucinisca nassula. Next base: position 12,843,024 of record OY757026.1, read on the forward strand.
AAACAAACCCATCTACAATAGACAGATGTAAATCCAAAAACGGGGCCTCGGTATCAGAAGAATTTGCTTTATTTAATTGAAGTTCTGGGGGGTGGGGCTGACTGATCAAACCATCGAAATAGGTATTATCAATATGAAATAAATCATCTAAATATCTAGAAGTGGAGCTAAAAGCTTCAATAATTTCAAATTGGTTATCAATGGAAAGCGACAACATGAAGCCTCTTTCATAACAATACAAGAACAGACCAGCCACAAGAGGTGCGCAATTAGTACCCATCGGAATACCCACAATTTGTCTAAATAACTTAGTACCGAATCTAACATCAATGTTGTCAAGTAGAAAGGTGAGGGCATCACACACTTTCTGACATGACCAAAGTGTTTAATTCGTCTGCTCTTTAGAAGTGAAAAATGCATTTCTGACATTACATGCAAGATAGAGAGAATCTTCTCTGTGAAAAGCCCATTCAATTAAATCATTAAGCTTTTCTTTTATAAGATTATGAGGAAGTGTAGTGTAAAGAGTGGAAAAATCGAAAGTAGACAGACTTGAAGCACGAAAATGTCTGGATTTCAATTTATTTCAAACCTCATTCGAATTTTTTATGGACCAAAACAGATTTCTTCCTGATCTTTCAAAGACTTTGTCACAATATTTAATCACACGCGTTTTAATAGCAGTAAGACAGGAAGTTAATAATTTAGAAAGTTCAGTGGTAGTGCAAGAGCTAGAATTTGCAATAAACCGTGCTTTATAAGGTCTTTTATGAAGTTTTGGTAATCAGTATAGCGTAGGAAGCTTGTCTTGGCCTTCGGTAACACACACAGCAAACTTGGTGGCTGAATGACAAATATGTTCATCTACTATAACTCTCTCTTCAGCTAAAGGCTGAAGTTCATAGGCCTTAGTACCACCAAGCTCCTGCTTAAGCGTGTTAACATAGTGGTGCCGTCACACAACGACGACGTTGTTAGCGGCCTTGTCTGCAGGGGCCAAAACAAACTTCTTATGCAATTCTTGAATACCTAGCTTAAGATGACGTAAAGACGTCTTAGGCTTAGGAGGTAATAAGTTAGTATTTTGAGAATAGAAAGAAATGCGTTTATTCACTAGTTTTAAAATGCTTAGTTTCCAGTCCTTAAGGGCTTTATGCTCAACATACTCTCGTTTACACCATCGATTACCTAATTCATTCAAGGAAGCAGCGATATCATCTCTACATTTACTGAAATCAATTTTAGAAGGAAACCGATATTTCAGTCCTTTAGAAATTATATTCCTTATCCTAGAATCAGGAATAATTTTCAAATTGCCAGTAATTACATGACCAGCAGCAGGATAGCAATACACTGAGTTTTTACAATCACATGAATCAGGAGTATTAGTATCAATATCAAGATCTGAAACAAGTTTATTAAAATTAAAAATGATAGATCTAACAGGTTTATTTATATTTATAGCAAATTATAGGTGTTTCAGTATTTTGAAAATAAGCAGGAATGGAAGAAACAACAGAGCTCTCACGGAAGATACTGGGCAAATCTATAAAATCCATACCCTTATTAATGAAGGATATTTTGAAGAAATGGCGTTTATGATTAATTTCAGAATCAATGTAAGGACGGAGAGTATGCTGAGTATAGCCTCTAGTTAAGAGAGCCGCATCATATAACTGATTAGAACTATCGTAGAATTTATTCGCCTCGGTGTCCAGAAGACGTAAAACAGAAACTGGTAATGAACTTAAAAATGAAAGCATAGAGTGGCGTCCATGATTTAATAATATAATAGACAGTCACTTAAGTCTAGTATTGTTTCGTTTAAACGCACGTAATTTACGTTAAAAGTTACCATTTTTCCTGGTGCCGTGAGATCTAGTTCTGCGTTTTCGACATTCCAGGAGCGAGAAAATATCAATGTCCGGCATTCTAGAAATATTACCCTCATGATAAATGTTGTCATTAAATCCCAGTGGAAAAGGGGTCTGTAAAAATTTAATCCATTTCAGTTCAGCCTCATGTAAAACGGGTGTTTACAGGGGTAAACCATTTTTTTCTTATATCTGATCTAAAATATATATTGTGTGTACTCGTTAGAAGGAGGCGGTTCTAACGAGTACCCAATGTCTATAATTTGAGCAGCAATAATTAAAATTTTACGATTTATCATCTTAAAATGTTCGTTATTTGAGGCAGTAAAGTTTACAATGTCTTTATATAGTCGTGTTTTCGAAATGACTATTGCGATAACCAATGAAAACTGTGCAATATAGGGTAAAAAAAAAAACTTTAATTAAGTCTTCAGGGGAAAGGGTACACCTTCAAGGAAGGCAAATCCTTGAAAAGTGTTTTTGTCTCCCATGTCAAAAGGGATCAACTCTTAAAGGAAAGAATTTGGATGAGCAAATTCTTTCCTTTAAGAGTAGACACCTTTTTCAGTGGGACAGGTCTTACAGAAAAGCAAACAGGAAGTCCCGAAAAGTTGTCTCCCGTTGAAAAATAGCGGGGAAAATTTACCAGGTGTTCCCATTCCCTTTAATGGGGAAACGTAAAAGTTCAAATAAACACATACCCATACTTTAACGCTTCTTTGACAAAACCCCTTTTCTTGTTCAGTAAGAGATTATGAACACCAGGCCGGGCTTCCAACACTTCGAGTGCTCCGCCCACTACTATACACGCCACGTGACCAGGACGGGATAATATCCATCTTAAACTGTCTTTGGATATTGACGCCATGCCTGTTGAAATAGATTCAATCAAAGCACTGACAGCACTGATTGGTCGATTGTTTCTGGATGCATCACGATAAGAAACATGGTGCACATTCTTTCATATAGACAAATTGTGCGGCCCCCGCCCATAGGGGCTTGAAGAAATATATGGGCTGCATGATGCTTCCACGCAGAGCTGAATCCAGCCCGCACACTAATACTGGTAAACCGCTTAGAGAATCTAAGCCTGTCCAGGAACTGCGGTGTGAGGCGGACCTTCAATGCTAATAAACCCTATTGGTTTCATTTGGGGACAGGGCTTGAGATGTCATTTCATCTCAATGTCGGGTAAAAGTCCCACAAAATTGGAAGCAACGTCTCCAAAATGACATTTACAGTGTTGACGGGGACGTAAAACCTCAAATCAAACAAACAAAACAAATTGTGTTATTTGAACACCATCACAGGTCGTGGGTGTTCGTTCGAACCGCCTCATTGAGGCGGTTCTAACGAGTACCTATTACAGGTACCTATTTGCTGGAGCAGCAATAAGGAAAATTATGAATATCCCCGTAAACCCCAGTTTTGTCTATATGAGCCCCGCCAAGCGAATTTGGGTCTCCGAGCATTCCGTCATGACAAATTTCATTTGCGCATGCCCAGCCATTCAGAGGAGCCAGGGATATGGCTTTCTGTCTGAAGGTTCCTCTTGATTCACTGCTTGTATGAGCGAGCAGCGAAGGTTCTGGCGAGACTGCGCGGATGCGCAGGCTCGCCTGAACCTTCGCTGCTCGCATAGGCGATAAGTACCAAAATAGCTTGACGGGGCCCATATAAAGTGGGTTATAGACTGGGGCGTTCGTTACACGGACTAAATTCAAACAGGGTATACCCTGGTCAGACGCCGTGTTCTGTGGAGTCTGATCTGAGTCTATTCTGGTCGCCAATTACCGAGCATATAAGCCGATGTTTTCTTTGTTTGTTTGTTTGTTGTTTTTTTTTGTTTTTTTTTTTAGATAACCGTCTTTACACTGAAGTCTGACGTCACTGTGGCAAGAATGGCACGGTTTTATAAAACTGACGCTACTTTGGCAAGAATGATGTGGTTTCCTAAAGCCCTGACGTCACTATGACAAAAATGGCGCGGTTTTATAAAACTCTGACATCACTATGACAAGAATGGCATAGATAAAAATAACAAACTCTGACGTCAACGTGGCAAGAAAGGCGCGGTTTTATAAAACTCAAATTCAAACATTGAACGGTATACCGTGTAGATTCTGATTGGCTTCTTCAGAAGCCATCTGATCTGGACTGTTTCCAAAGGTAGGGGTTGTTGTGTTCAGCAGATTAAGAGTTAATGTAACATAACATAAAATGCATATGGGATCAGCGAAGACACAGATCCAATTCCACATCATGTGAACAGGTCCGTGAGGGAAGCCTCCGTGGTGTAGTGGTTACGCTTTTCGCCCTGTAAAACCAGGGATCGGTGATCGATCCCTGGCTTCTCCAGACTTTCGGATGAGTCTTTAAACCGAGGTCCCGTCTCCATATGACCTTAGCTATTGGTGGGACGTAAACCTCAAACACTCACCCATTCACAGGTCCTTGAAATGAACACCCCCTAAACCCCACTTTATAAAGAGAAAACTTGGGTTTATAGGGGTATACATTATTTTCCTTATTTCTGCTCCAAGATATAGACTGTGGGTACGCGTTAGAACCGGTTCTAACGAGCACCAACAGCCTATGTTTGCAGTATAAATAAGAAAAATATTACGGTTTTTCAACAGAAAAGTAGCCATTTTTGAGATGTGAAAAACTGCACTGTGTTGCAAGGATGTGTTATCATTATGACCACCGCGCAGTAGATCTGAGCTGTTCACATTAGCCGTCTAATGCCCCTGGTCTTTGCAAAGAGCTATTTGTAAAGATCGGCTATCTTTGTTTTTGTGTTGAGGTTTTACGTCCACGTCAACTCCTGTCGGGCCGAAAAATGCTTGTAGCGTTGACTAGGCCGTAAAACCCCAAATTCTAACACAGCGCGCCTATATAGGCAATGGAAAACAACTGTGTTTTATTCTACAACAAATCACAGCAAGGGAGAGCGTGACGAGTGACGTCTTTAAAACTGCAAATTTATGACGTCACTAGTCGATTTCCTTGACGTTAGACGGTGTAACGTCATTTTCTCGCATCGAAAACGTTAGAAAAGGATATAAATGCATGTGTTGCAGTCGATAATTTTAGCGGGATTTCTTCTAACAATGGCGAAAAGTTGTGAGATTTTGAAGGGAAGAACAACATTATTGCCGATTTTCACCGTGTTAGAATCGAAATAGATCAGCTCTAGCCAGTGATTTGTTGTGTAATAAATCACAGTTTGTCGGTCAGTTGTAAGTAGACAAATCACGCGCGCTACGCGCTCGTGATTTGTCTACTTTACAACTGACCTCCAAACTGTGATTTATTACACAACAAATCACAGTTAGAGCTGATCTATTTCTTAAACAAAAGTGACGGTTCTAACGAGCACACGCAAACTTTGTTTGGATTTAGTGTTAAGAAAAATGTCAAATATATGCGTCTTATCTACTTCTGGAGATATATAGAGATTATCATATGGCATTTTTCATATCATACCCCATATCAGTCCGAGACTCCCATATCAGCGCTGATATGGGGTATGATATGAAAAATGCCATATCATAATCTATTAATCATACATTTCACTTTTAAAAAAATGTTCAAAAAAAATTGTGTTACATGTAATTGCATCTGCCTAATACCAAAGTTACAACGTTACCGTTGTTTACCGAATCACTAGAATTTCTTTGCTCGATAATATTATCAGATCCAAAAGTCTGTCAGCAATCCCCTGCATCATTTTTTTTCGCCCATTTTCCACTCGTATTTGCTGCGCCGTGCCATGTTTTTTTTTTTTTTTTGTTTTGCCAAACAGTTCGAACAGACGAAACTAGAGCTGCCGCCTAACGGGCGCCAATTATACCCCCGCATGCGTTGTCAGACAAATTTTTACAAGTATTTGACCTTGAGGAAGGTCAACTTAAAGGTCAAGGTCAGGTTTGTGTATATCAATCTTAAGTACTAGTGGCAAGGTGTGTGGTGTGTGAATATTAAAGAAATCGGTCAAAGAATAAGGAAGTTATGAGCAATGTTAAAGTGTTTTGTAACGGACCGACGGCAGACGACAAGCTGACTCCGATATACCCCCTTCAAACTTCGTTTGCGGGGGTATAAATATTGTAAATTGCAAATGGCGTCCTGAACAACAAATGCGAAATTCCGCAAAATGAAGAACGCCGCGTGTTCCGAAAAGGGTGACGTCAGAGGTATGATAAAGGCTTAAGGGTGCGATTAAGGGTTGTGATATGGATTGTTGGAGTATGATAAAGCCCATGCGATATGGCAGCACGTGCAAGCGTGATACGTGCATTGGTGTAACGTTCGTATCGCATATTCAAAAACTAAGTATTGTATACTAAATGTATGCTATTTTTTTATCATATGACGTCGCGTCTGAGAGTGTAATAACGCCATATATTACATGCATTACAGAGAAATACCATGATTTCTACCAGACATAAACTTGGTATTTTCCTTTTTGCTAAGAAGAAATATTTCCTCTTAGCCGGGGAAATAAATCCCTTCAGCTGGAACTACTTTATGTACAAGATACGAGATACCGCTTTGCAGTGAAATTGTTCTATTCAAACGCGGGAAAGTTTCAATCACGGCGACGTTATTCATGACGTCATTGTAATGGCGTCTAAGAAATATCAACAGACGTTCAGAATGCGTGACGTTTGAGTCGGATGCAACGCTTAAACAAAAGAAAACATGGATAGGACCATTGATTAGGATGTAAGTTTTGCTTTATTTAATCTAACGTTATACTTGTTTTATCACTGAAACACTTTGTTTCTTCAATTTTTGTTCAAAACTGTAGAAAGCGCTTTAAAAATGGCGCCCATCCAGATGTTTTTCCACCCAGATTCTGTAACACTTCGCTGATTGAACCATTTACATGAGCTGTAAACAGTCAACTGAACGGGCATTCAGATCCAAAATTCAAGATCCAATCTCTCCTAAAAGTCTATGGAAGTGAATGTAATATACAGATTATACATTTCTCCTATTTGAAATATGGGATTTATAAACCTCGGGAGGTAAAACAATCCGTTAAAGAAACTCGTGCTTCGCACTCGTTTCTTTATCGGATTGTTTTACCTCCCTCGATTTATAAATCCCATATTTCAACTAGGAGAATGAATAATCTATATGTAATGTTTTAGATAATCCACTAGTGGATTAAATATGCAAATTATCTATATACGTCCTGTAACGTTACATGTACGACGTCTTAACGACGTCGCGTTTACTAATGGCGGAATATTGATATTTTTGTAAACAATCGAGACTAAAATGCGTTTTAAATGTCATAAGATAAATAAAATCTTGCATTCGTGCTCATGTATTATTGACTTTATTAAACTCGTTGAGGTAAATAGATAAAATGCTCGGCAAAGCCTCGCATTTTATCCCTTTTACTCAACGAGTTTAATAAATTCAATAATAAATGAACATTCATGTGAGATCCTCTATTTAGTAGATCAACCCCAACACGAAATAATCTTTATCATGTATTCTAACACAGCGCGCCTATATAGGCAATTGAAAATAACTGTGTTTTATTCTGCAACAAATCACGGCAAGGAAGAGCGTGACGAGTGACGTCATTAAAAACTGCACACTTATGACGTCACTAGTAGATTTCCTTCACGTTGGACGGTAAAACGTCATATTCTCGCACCGAAAACGTTAGAAAAGGATATAAATGCATGTGTTTCAGTCGATAATTTTAGCGGGATTTCTTCTAACAATGGCGAAAAGTTTTGAGAATTTGAAGGCAACAACAGCATTATTGCCGAGTTTCAGCGTGTTATAATCGAAATAAATCAGCTCTAGCCAGTGATTTGGTAGATAATAAATCACTGTTTGTCGGTCAGTTGTAAGTAGACAAATCACGCGCGCTACGCGCTTGTGATTTGTCTACTTTACAACTGACCTCCAAACTGTGATTTATTACTCAACAAATCACAGCTAGAGCTGATCTATTTCTTAATTAACATCAACCTTTCGCCATCCTGGCTTCTTCAGGATGTTATAAAAACAATAGACAAAAATGACGTCGCACACGAAAACGTTACGTGATGGGCTGTGCCACGCCAGCTACGCTACACAAAATAAGCGGAAATGTATAATTAGTAATCCGGAGCACATCACCCCCGCCCATCTGGGCTAGAAGAAATAGATTGGCTGCATGATGCTTCCACGCAGAGCCGAAACCGACCGCACACGATTACTGGTAAAAGCCGCTTAGTGTATCGAAGCCTGTCCAGGTAAAGCAGTGCAAGTCGGACCGTCCATGTTTTAAACCCTGTTGGTTTCTTTGAGCAACAGGGCTTCAGATGTCATTTCATCTCAATGTCGGGTAAAAAGCCCCTCCCACTAACACACACACATACAACGTCTCCAAAATGACCTATACAGTGTTGACGGGGACATTAAACCTCAAATAAAACAAACAAACAAAATCCGGAGGACAGCAGTACACACAGCACGCTTGCATTCATGTGGCATGCGAAGACCAAGATTAGGGTCCGTGGTAACACCCCCGTACACACACATGCTCAACACAGCCGAGCACGAAATTTGTCCCGCTCATAAAGTTAAATAATTTTGGCGTTTCCTGGAGGTATGTCAGACGTCATTTCAGAACAGGGTTGTGTTTACGTAATTCACTAAAGACTTAAACGCCCACCCCCGCCTATCGGGGCTTCAAGAAATAGATGGGCTGCATGTGGCTTCCACGCGGAGCTGAAAGCGACCCCACACGAGTACTGGTAAACCTCTTAGAGGATCTAAGCCAGCCCAGGCAAAGCGGTATAAGTATTGTGTGAATGATGGGCACAAGATAAGCAGGATAACACATATGTTAAACATATAAAGATGATGATAAAACTGAATACTAAACTAAAAAAAGCATATGACTGATGAGGCTAAATGAGTCGTTTCGTGGCTATGGTCTAGTTTTGAACTTGTACAGTGGGGTCAGCGATTTTGCTTCCCATTTTATCGTTCGAGTTCCACTCCATTCCAGTTCGCGGTGTGGTTTTGACCCACGGCATTCCCGTTTCCGTTCCATTCCGAGTTTGCACCATTCCTATTGGAACGGGGAACGCCTGGGGACCGCTAGACTGGTTCCCAGCATTCCGGTCCTTAGCCAAAAATTCGTTTCGTCAAATAAAATATTTTGGAGACGTTATGTGTGCGCTGTTAAGTTTCTCGCTAGCGGGAGTGTAACAGAGTAAATTTTAGGTTCAGATAGCAGCTAAATTAAGACTTATAAACAATGTCTGGGCTAACTAAATGATACTAGGGACAGTAAATGAGTGTGGATCAATCCGATATAAATGACAAAAAAAGTCAACCGAAAATCAAGACAGTATAATATTTCGTTCGAAAATCTCGATCCTACTTTTAGATATAACCGTTCCACAAGTGTGGACCGCTATTTGGAATGGACCGCTTTGGACTGCTTGTTTCGTTCCATTCCGGGGTTGATGCGACATTTAATGTAAGAGACTGGAGGAAAGTTTCTTATATCATCAGATAAGCTGTTCCAAGCCCGTATTGTTGATAGATAGGAGTTAAAGAATACATTGGTGTATGCCTTCGTGGTTGTTATACCGTCGGAGTTTCTTAGATTATAACTGGCCGTTTCCTATACAAGTTGCGGCATAATATCCCGAAGGTATTGTAGCTTTAGTCCATTTATAACTTTGTAGAAAGTTATAAGTTTGTGCTTGGAGTGAAGCCCAACCCAGGACCGCAATGAGCTTCTGTAAACTGCAGAGTTTCGCTACACGAAGCTTCAATGTGTAATGCATCAAGTTTTTTTGTGACCCGGGCTGTTGACTACCTAACTCTTTAGAGTCACTAATATTGTTCTTCAATACTTCAACACATTAATTTTAACACGAGTTACTTACACGGTCTGTTAGTTGAACTGTGTATATTTCTTGCAGTTCAATAAGAGAAAATGATGTGTATGTCTCATTTATTGACAGCAATTAATAGTTTTTTCTATATATACTTTGTGAAAAAAACCCATAAGATTTGGTTTGATTATTTGGACAGAATATCAAAAGATCATTTGACGGATATAACGAGGGTGCGTAAGGAACGTAGTGGACTCAGTACCATTGGCGTTTTTTGTATGGGAAGTTGTGTTTCAAACCTGCGAACATGTATATTTTGCTGTACCCTGACTTTGGAGAGAAGCAATACAATATGCTAACTTTTAAGCTGTAGCACTTTAGTCACAAACATTATATATAGCTGACCACAAGATATCGTTTTATTATGTTTCTTGTAATATTTTGAGTACTTTGTTTTAAATGAAGCTTATAACAGTTAATTGAAAGGGACTGAAAACAACATACTATTCACTCATAAGTATTCCGTGCAAATGGCACTTCTCCAACGAAATGGCGGGTTGAAATATAAAGTTAACCATAAGAGTATTACATGAGAATGTCAACGTGATGAAAATAAAATTGGACAAAACTAGCCAATATGGTCTGTTGGAAAAGACATAAATAATATTAATAATAATGATAATAATAATACAGCTACTACTATTTATACTACTACTACTACTACTACAACTACTACTACTACTACTACTACTACAAAAAAAATGATAATGGTTTTAATAATAAAACGATGATAAATATTATACTGTTACTACTTTTTCCACTACTGACTCTCGTACTGTTAAACCGCTAAGAGGATCTAAGCCTGTCCAGGAACCGCGGTGCGAGGCGGACCGCCCATGCTTATAAACCCTACTGGTTTCATTGGGCGACAGGGCTTGAGATGTCATTTCATCTCAGTGTCGGGTAAAAGTCCCACAAAATTGGAAGCAACGTCTCCAAAATTACCTTTACAGTGTTGACAGGGACGTTAAACCTCAACCAAACAAACAAACTGCTACTATCACTGGACCCCAGCCGATAGGGGCTTGACAAAATAAATTGGGCTGCAAGATGCTTCCAAGTGGAACCGAACTGACCGCACATGGGTACAGATAACTGTTTAGTAGGTTTGAGCTTGCCTAGACAAAGTCATCTGAGTCATACCCTGTATAAACCATTCTGGTTTGTTTTGGCCGCAGGGCTTGAGATGTGATTTCATTTCAATATCGGGTTAAAGTCTCACAAATTGGAAGCAACGTCTCCAGAATGACCTTAATAATGTTGTCTGGAACATAAAATCTCAATACATATACTGTTACGAGCCAGGCGTAGCAGAAAGAAAAAGCAAACAAGCCTTTTGGAAAAAAATTAACAAAATTTATTTTCAAGTTATCTTTAAGCCGTAGAAGTAAGAAAATTAAATGTACTTAGCTCTGTTTTGAAATATCCTGAATGAATTTATTTGCCTTGATCCCACAGAATTCACAGTCCGAAATGAAATATAATATCCTTTAACAATCCAACACAGAATTCAGAAATAACTTTTCTCAAAAGCCCCAACCTAAAACTCCAAAGTCTGACTTAATGAGAAAAATCAAGCTCTTTTATAGACCCCAAGATTTCTCTAGAATGTTCCACAGGGCAGTGGAATAAGATGATATGATTTCTAAAAAATAATGCAAACCTGAACTTTCTAGAAGGTTCTGAAGTACTTTTCCTTGTAAACAAGTTGTTTACTAAAATGAAATTAATCTGTGACTCAGGTTTTCGGGAACCTTCTATAAGAAGATAAACAAGATATTTATAGCACTATTAGGTCACCCAGTGGGGTGAAAGTGGGAATCTGAAAAATAAATTCTTATGCATAACTTCGGCAATCTCGGACGAGCCCCCATCTTACGACATAGTGTTTATTATATAATTTAAGTAACTGATCTTTTTTGTCTACAGTGTATGGACCATAATACCTGGCTTGCAAAGATTTCAAGGAATAGGAAAAATAGCTAGTACCTTATCATCTGGTTTAAAATTCCTTTCTTTTGTCCCTATGTCATATAGCTGTTTCATTTTTGTTTGGACTGACATAAAATTGGTCCGAGCAGCCTCGCACGCTTTTGAAAGACTAGTTTTGAAATCGGACACATACTGAAGTAAATTCAAGGAAGTGTCATCTTTAGAGAGAAATTTCTGTTTCAGAAGTTTCAAAGGACCACGAACAGTATGGCCAAATACTAATTCAAATGGACTGCAGCCAAGAGATTCTTGCACAGATTCTCTAACAGCAAATAAAAGCAGATGATTGCCTTCATCCCAATCCTTCTTTGTTTTTTTATTTATTATTTGAGGTTTAACGTCCCCGTCAACGCTGTAAAGGTCATTTTGGAGACGACGCTTCCAATTTTGTGGGTCTTTTACCCGACATTGAGATGAAATGACTTCTCAAGCCCTGTCGCCCAATGAAACCAATAGGGTTTATTAGCATGGACGGTCCGCCTCGCACCGCGGTTCCTGGACAGGCTTAGATCCCTAAGCGGTTTTCCAGTTCTAGTGTGCAGGCCGGATTTAGCTCTGCGTGGAAGCATCATGCAGCCCATATATTTATTCAAACTCCTATGGGCGGGGGCTTTCCTTCTCTGTGTCAAAGCAAAATGATGTCATTATGTTTTTCAATGTTTCATGGAATCTTTCAAGGGCGCCTAGACTTTCAGGATGATAGGCGGATGACTTATACTGTACAATGCCTAGTTCATGCATTACTTGTTGAAAAAATCCCGACATGAAATATGATTCTTGGTCTTACTGAATAGATTTGGGACCACCAACAAATGTGAAAAACTTCACTAAGGCCTTGACGATTGTCTTAGTTTTGACATTTCTTAGTGGAATGGCTTCAGGAAAACGTGTGGAAGCACCCATAATAGTCAAAAGATATTCATAGCCAGACTTAGTTCTGGGCAAGGGACACACACAGTCTATAATAATTCGACTGAAAGGTTCATCAAAATCAGGTATAGGCTGTAAACGAGCCTAAGGTATAGTCTGATTGGGTTTTCCTACCAATTAGCATGTATGACAGGACCTACAATGTTGAGAAACATCTGATTTTAACCCAGGTCAGTAAAAATGATTAAGAATCTTGTGATAGGTTTTATTTACACCTAAATGTCCTGACATGGGAGTTTCATGTGCCAAGTTTAATATTTCGGGACGGTTAACCCGTGGAACAACTATCTAGTGGTTGACAGTCCACTCGTCTTCTGCAGGGGAAAAGAAAGATTTATATAATAAAGCTTTCTTTTGCTTTTAGAATAATAAAATATTGAACAAAGCATATACAATTCTACAATCCACGTCAGTATGAAAGAAAAACACAATTCATGACACTGCTCAAGCTCTTGAAAGAGCATCAGGGATAATCTTATCTCTCCCTCTGATATTCCTTATGTCTAAATTATGCTCTTGTAGCATAAGACTCCACCTGACCAACCGCTGATTTTTGTTTTTAATTTTATATATGAAAGTCAGTGGATTATGATCACTGAAAACAACAATCGGTGCAGTAGTAGGGGTAAGATAAACTTCGAAATGTTGCAGAGCAAGACTCAGAGACAAGCACTCTTTCTCTATGGTAGAGTAATTTCTCTAATGCTTATTAAACTTTTTGGAAAAGTAGCAAACTGGATGACCCACACAACAAAACACTATCTGGACCTACGTCACTAGCATCTTCAGCTAGCTTAAACTCCTTTTCAAAGTTTGGTGCTAAGAGAACTGGTCCATCCTTGAGTATGGCTTTAAGCTTATCAAAAGCATTTTGGCATATTGCATTCCAATGGAATTTTGTTCATTTTCTGAGCAAATTTGTCAAAGGCTCAGCAATGACAGAGAAATTATTACAGAACTTTCTGTAATAACCAGCCATACCAAGAAACTGCATCAGCTGTCTTTTGCACGTGGGTACGGGAAAATTTGAGATAGCCTCAACTTCAGCATCAATGGGTTTCACATGACCTTGACCTACAACATGACCAAGAAATTAGGGACTGGTCCGGGATCGGACTTTACTCGCCAGAATTGGCTCCGTGCCGAAATTGGCTCTACGTCATCATAAATGATGACTTCCTTGAAGAGGGGATGTGTTACCTCCCTTCCATTATCTACCTTGGTAGATCATATTCATAGCTTCTAGGTTTATAACCACTCTCTGACAACTGCGTCAGGGAGTCGACTCTTTGGCTCAGCGGTTAGAGCACTGGACTATCACCCGAGCGGCAGCGGTTCGAATCCCATCATAGGCGGGGAATTTTCAGGCTATACTTCTTTCCTTTGTTACGGCTTTCATGTCGTAATATGGGGGCTCGTCCGGGATCGGCCTTTACATGCCGGAATTTGTTTCGTGCCGAAGTTGGCTCCACGTCATCATAAATGATAACTTCCTTGAAGAGGGGGTGTGTTACCTCCCTTCCATTATCTACCTTGGTAGATCATATGCATAGCTTCTAGGTTTATAACCACTCTCGGACAACTGCATCAGGGAGTCGACTCTTTGGCTCAACGGCAAGAGCACTGGTCTTCACCCGAGCCGCCCGGGTTCTAATCCCACCATAGGCGGGGATTTTTTTTCAGGCTATGCTTCTTTCCTTTGTTACGGCTTTCATATAACAAACACACAAACCGCTCTTACTGATGATACTACTTATTATAGCGACAATAATAATTTTGAAAATAAAAACGATGACAATAATAATTGTACGCTTACTACTACTCCAACTACTACAACTCAGTACTACAATAATAATAATAATAATAATAATAATAATAATGATAATAATAATAATAACAATAATAATAATAATCAAAACAATAGGCGGGTCTTCTGTCGGGTTTTTTTTTTTTTGTTATGATTTGTCTTTGGGTGTTTATGTCGCGTATATTATTTCATTTTGGATAGCCTATTGGCCATTTTATGGGAAAGTATCTGTCCTTTTGGCTTTCCGCTATAACTGATGTTTCCATTACGGTATGTTGTTCATGTTTTTGTTATTTTCCCCTTGGTGTCTCTGATGGGAGCTGTGGTTTAATTTTATCGGTTCCTGATCATTGCCTCCACTTATATTTTCGACTTGAACAGAAGAACAGGTATAATAGACAACGCCAAGAACTTTTGTCAAGTACTGTTCAGCGTCACACACTGAAAGTTCGTTGTATAGGTTGTCACTCATTCTCAAATGTATTGGGATATTGCAGTCGCCGTACATTTTCTGAAATCGAGCAGCCAATTTTAACCTATGCATACGTTTATATGACAGAACAACATGTCCCAAAGATATCATGATAAACCTCCTGTCAAAAAGTACCGTTTCAAGGAAAATGAGTCGCGGGAAAACCTAGTTTTGTAATGTTCGAGACTGTCGCTTTTCGAATTCTCTTTGTTTGCGCACTTACAAATTTGCAATTCCACTAGAAAGGAAAGGGTTAGGTGGTTTCCATAAAAATTTACATATTCTGAGTATGGAAATAGCTACCTTTAGCAGGACCACATGGAGTCTTACTAAGTATTTCTCCCCGATTATGGCTGTCGCCAAAATTAAATTAAGCATTGTAATGCACGAGACGAAGTTTGTATGCACGGAAATGTGACCAAATCAAGGTTATATACTATTATAAGCATATAAGGTCATTTGATGCTACCTGTACAATAGGCAATTAAAAATACATGTCATACAAAAATGTGCATGATTTTGTTGCAAAAACGCATGTAATGTTCGTGATCATTATATCAGGCTTATTACATATGTATCGACAAAAATGCTGGATTGAAAGAAACTCCCGCAATGTGTGACTAACACAAACACATTATCTGGAACTAACATAATATTTTGATGTTGAATTTCCCTCATTTCCATTGTTTTGTAATGTTCGAGACCGGTAATGTTCAATACCGAAAATTGTTAGTCTAACATCTTGATCACATTGCTCGCGCGTGGCACAGCTTTCCATTACCAGATTACGCAGTAGAAAGTGTCTGCATACGACATGGTTGCATTTTCCGGTATTTGATGGGCGAGGGAGTCGGCAGACAATATCGCAGTAAAGGAAAAACATAAGTCATATTTTGTATTTAAATATCTACACAGAGACTTTTTACCTTTTCCAGTAATATTTATCATAATTTATATTGATCAATTAAGAATAAGCCACCAAAAATCAATATTAATGAACAACATTTGCATGTTCGCAAGATCATTATTCTATTGCAATAAGCAGTGATATAATGCGATGAAATGTCCGCTACATTTGGTATAGAACATGACAGGTTTGGTATGCTGATTTCCAAGGATAATGACTGCAACTAAATGAAATATTTTGAATTTTGCAACCTCGGTTGTGTAAGATGAATAAGTTTAGTGATATACACGTTTGCTACATTTCTACCAATAGCTGCAAACGGTAACAATGTTGATTTAAATATTACTTATTTTCGAATTTGGATTTGAATTCCATAGCTTATAATCTATTCCCAAATATTATTTGCCAGAATGAATATTTTTCAATATAAAATGTGCCATGTTAAGAAGGCAATTCAACTCTCCAATTTGTATTTCTAAATGCATATCTTGAAAGTTAAAAAAAAATATTGCAAGTGCAGTTTATGCTACTAAAACTATTGTATCGAACATTACAAATTGTATCGAACATCCCCACCTAAAATAAATATGTATATTTTATAGTATGCTGGTTTACTCTTGATTATGTAAACTAGATACAACAACTATAATTTAGATTCCTTTTCAATTTACAGGTAGAAATGGTAAAGTGGCATAACATGTCCCTTTACCGTGTAGGATAATGTCCGAGACCATCATAGCTGCAATTTACAAACATACATTTGTTTACATTTCTGAGAACTTATTTACAACTTTCTCAAGACGTGTTGCTCTCTTCCAGCTAGTAGACAAAATTGGTCACATTTTTCAGACTTTAATATGAAAAGAAAAGTATTACTCTGAATGCAGTGTAATATTCGATACTATATTCTCGCAATGCATCATTAATTTTAGATACTTGAGTACATAAGGCCATGCGGTTGTAGTGTGTTAATATGTGATAGATAGATCTTTTAATGTTTCACCTGCTTTAAGAAAGCAGTTTATCTGTCAGGAGAATAATTTTATGCATGCAAGTATATAACGAGACTTTTTTGCTAAATAGCAATACCCAGTTTTAAAAGCATATGACTGAACATGCACTTTTACATTAGTAAGATTCAAAAATGAAAGAAAATGACACTAACAGCTATATTGTCAGTTAATCAAGTTTAGTAAACTACTTGACTTATAGAAGCAAAATCACTGTAATGTCCGCGACTTTTTACATATAATTCAAATAAGCTTATTGCTTATGTTGATCGTGTATCCAAAGTAATATTACTTGTGTTCCTTATTAACCACTCAATACCTATTCAAATACAATATTCGTAAACTTTCTAGCTATTATGTGCTTCTTTTAAAACAAAACGCAAGTTTGTATATTTTCAGAAAACTATTTTTTCTGTCGTCTCTAACCCACCCTGAATTGTATTCAAAATGGCTATTCA